>OZ020270.1:52200663-52640990 GCA_963971225.1 Melieria omissa | reverse complement strand
AATATACACAATGCGGTAAATATAGCCGCGAGAGAGCGGACTTGGCAGAGGCTATCGGCAGCGCTGTGACGCCCAGTTCGCTGATGCTGTACATGCTGACATCAGCTGAGGGCTGGGAGCGAGCATGTAGGTGCATCGCCAGGATAATGCTTATACAGAGGCAAGACTTACGGGACAGTTCGGGGACAAATGCGAGTAACTGACTATCCGTCCGTCCGAACGAACGACAACTTTCGACTGAGTATTCATACTCATGTCCAGACGTAGCTGAACGCTAATTTTTCCGCCTTCATCGTGAAGTAATACCTTGCGGTGGTGCCACGATGAAGGAACACGGACTGAGATTACAGGGGTTTTAGCGTGTGAAAGTCGCGTACTCGTTTGGCTCGTAATGCTTTCCCCTACTGAAAAAAAAAAAAAAAAAAAACACAAATATACACACAATTATACACACACAAATTTATACACATACACATATATACGTGTATATTCACACACATTCACATTCACATACAAATAAATTCAGTTTTCACAAATAAAGACAAATTTTCACACACAATTGACTACACATTTATATTATATTTATATTCTAGTACATACAATTCCCATTCTTTTACATACATTCCCTACTCACATTTACAAAAAATTTGCTTAATTTCCATATACACATTCCTGTTTAATACCCATTCACATTCAAAAATTTTGTTTGTTCCCATATATACATATTTATATATATTTATTTCCCTACACGTTTGCACATACACGGGTGTAACCTCTTTTGCTCGACAAGTATTCAAATTCGTTTTAACGAATTGCCCCATTCCCAACTCTTCCCATTCTCAAACATCGTTCGCGCGGACGCGGTAAGACTACACGTCTATTTCCCCAATACCCTACACACATATACTTATTTAAATTTTTTACCCTTTGTCGAGCTTCCAATCCAATTAACATGCCCGTTGAGCGATCCCCTAAACTACAAAGTGTAACAATGGAGACTCCGTCCTCCAGATATGCAAAATCATCTAAAGCACATTTGACAGTTCCTGTCACTCGGGAGCCACCAAACACTCGCTCCAAACTCTCTAGTCCGATCCCAGTGTTGCCAAATTTACTTTCGAGTATGACAGACTCGTGCTACTATGCACACAATTTTCATCGGTTCCCATTGAGGATTTGACCAAATCCCTGGTTCAAATTAAACAAAAAAATTTGCAAGCCCAATGGGAGAGGCTTATGTGCGCACATGAGGCAGTCTTCATTGCTGAAGACAACAGCCAGCCCGACGGTTTCAAAGAGTCGGCTAGGCAAAAAATCGACGCCTGCACAGACCAGTACGAGTTGTGCATGGCTCAGATGTCGGACATCATTGAGATGCTCCAAATTCAGTCCCCCCAGCCCGCTGCGCATATGGAACAGGTTCGACCCCTAGAACCAGCAAATACCCCTTACATTTGCCTACAAGTTCCGCCTTGTGATACCGAAACCTTTTTCGGGGGCTATGAGCAGTGGCCGTCCTTCCGGGACATGTTTACGGCAGTTTACATCAACCACCCCCAGCTCACTCCAGCCCAAAAATTGTATCACCTCCGATACAAAACGCAAGGCAAAGCCGGTGCTATTGTTAAGCAATATGCATTAACCGATGAGAATTTCGGACTCGCGTGGGAAGCCCTAAGATCCCGCTTTGAAAATAAACGCATGCTCATTGATACTCAAATCCGATCCCTTCTGAATATCGCTCCTGCCCACACTGAAAACAGTGAGGCGCTACAGCGGATCCAAAATACAATAAACAATTGTCTGTCTGTTCTCAATTCTCAGGCCGTAGACACTGACAATTGGGATCCGCTATTGGTTTACATATGTTGTACCAAATTGCCCCAAGAGACACTCGCGCTCTATGGGAGCAATCACTGACATCCCGGAAGGATCTGCCACCCTGGTCGCAAATGGATGAGTTCCCGACCGGCAGATATGAGGTACTTGAACGGCTTCAAAGTATTCGCCCTTCTAAGCCGAAACAATCTCAGCCCTCGACTTCCAATGTCCTCCCAAATCGGCCACACAAATCCCTCAATTATTACACTCAAGTAAAAAGGGACTTCGCGTGCAAACTCTGCAACGCCAATCATCCCATACGGACTTGCCAGAACTTCAAAGGACTCACCCCCCAGAGTCGATTAAAATATGTTAAGAAGCACAATCTCTGCGTAAATTGTCTGGCTACATCTCACCTTCTTGAGAATTGTACAAGCAATTTTACGTGCGTATATTGTCAAATGAAGCACCATTCCATGCTTCATTTCCCCAAAGGCAATGCGCAACCCTCTCAATCGCTTAATCGATCACATTCGACCACTCCACAGGTCGCAACAGCTCCAAAACGAACGCACAAAAACTCTGCTACTAAATCCCTCCTTTCGGATGCGCAACCCCGCACATCTCCCAGGCAAAGTACGCCCCAAGTACAAGCCTTACACTCCAATAATGTCACCCAATCCCTTCTGCCTACGGCACTGGTGTCTATCGAGCACGCAGGAAAGTTGTTTAAAGTTCGAGCGTTGATCGACCAAGCCTCTCAGCGTACCTTCATTTCTTCGAAGGTCCAGAAACGCCTCAAATTGCCAATCGAGAAAAATCCCTTCCAAATCTCGGGCATGGGCGGTCAGATTGTGCAAAATGCCAATCATACATGCTTCTTTACATTGGCAGTCCCCCAATCGAGCACGAAACTCCCCGTGCAAGCAATCGTGCTCCAAGAGCTTACGAATTCGCTCCCATCTTCCCACATAAACGCTCCCAATATGAAACATTTCGCCATGCTAGAACTCGCTGATCCAAACCCCTTCGAGACAGCGCAGATCGATTTAGTGATTGGCAGTGATCTCATCCCGCAGATCATGCTCGAAGGTATCCACCGAAATGTATGTGGCAGCTTACTTGCTCAGCATACAGTATTCGGTTGGGTATTAAGCGGTCCAGTACCCCCTTCTTCGCATTTGACATGTGCCACAGAGGTACCAAGTCGCCATATGCATACTGGACCCGCCCTTCGAAATAACCTTTCCACACTAAAGAAAGCCCTTTCGCAAGTGATTGCCGCCCTCAATCCCGTAGGGTTTCCACCCCAGGAATTAATGGAAAATCATTCTGAACCCACCACTCCTGCGAACTCATTCCCATACCGGCAAATTTCCCCCTTCGTTGCCAAACGTTTCGGCCCCGCAGGATGGCTTTCGCCTCTAATGAGGGCTCGGAAAAGGGTTCGACAAAAGCGTTGGCTTGACGCCACTCGTTCCACACTCACAGCAAGTGACGAAAATTGCATTTCCTCGCAGTTCCTCATTGCACCTACTCCAACCCGGGTCCAAAAAGAGGACAGTCGCCACTCCAGTGCGGCCTGCTCCAAACGCTGCCAATCCCGCAGGCGTCGGACTGATCGGGCATACACTCCAAGATCTATAAGATCTCCCTCTCGGGTGAAACGGCTCCAGCCATTCTCATGCTCAAACAGTTCCAATTCCGGATCAGAGAGCGGTTGACTGCCACCACCCCCTCGAAGAGCAAACCGACAGTCTCGCTCGGTTCTCCTGCTTCTCTCGAGCCCTACGTGCACCCAATTATCCCGAGCGGCGTTGGCTTAGTTTACAAATAGCTTTCGAACCCGCTCGAAATTCTCCCTCCCTCTTAAGAAATGGCAATGCAACCAATTTATATATGTATTTTCCCATATTCCCCCGGCTTTAGCTTAAGCGAACCCGCAGCTTAGCCGCGCTTTCCCATACACATGATGTCAGCCTCAAAACCTTTATGTCCAAATAACTGACATCTTTTACCATTTGCAGATCGGTGACGACGCCCCAACCTCTGCAGCAGCACTCCCTCGAGGACGAGGCGACGATAGATGGCCCCTCCGCACCCGTAAAAGCTTCATCCCGGAGTCCTCGCCCGTCTGGCCCGCGGCATAAATTAATTGCAATATGCAATGGCGACCGCGATGGCTAAATGAGTGCTGTCTTAAGTGATCTGTCGATCCCATCTCTAATCCCCTCCTTTCCTTGTCCCTTTGTACTCATGTTTCCCCCTATTTTCTGCTCCCCGGCTTCGGCCATTTATCTCGTTCAATGTTTCATGTATTCTTTGTATAACATTCGTTATTCGACATCAGACGAATAAACGCCCCAACACCCGAAAATAACCCGTTTTATTTATTTCTCCCCGCTCCGCGACGACACGCATAAACATGAAGTAAAAAGCAACATTAAGGGCATATACGTAAAAGAAGACGTAAAAGAAAATAAAATAATTGTGCGTTGTAGTGATAATCTAAACAAACTCGACTTGTCTTTGGAGAAGCTATCATCAAAAATGCACGAAATGAAGATTAAAAAAGTAGCGCTAAATGAAGAAGACGAAATATTCAAGCACATACAAAAGGATGCATTTAAAATAAAATATAATTTGTTGCAACAGAAAAATAAAGAAAGAAACGGCCCGAAAATACTGATATATAAAAGACCCCAAAGCATAAAAGATGATTTAACGAAATATAAACTAATAGAAGAATACCACAATTCGCCTAGCGGAGGGCATTTCGGAGTAAGAAAAACAATACTAAAACTAAAACAGTGGTACATATGGAAAAACATGTCAAAAATGGTCAAGAAATACATCTCAAATTGCAAACCACGCCAACTAAACAAGCAAGTAAAACACACAAAAGAACAACTAATGGTAACCGACACACCAAACACAAGTTTTGAAGTAGTCGCGATTCACACCGTAGGACCACTAAGAATTTCAAACGGTTACAGATACATACTTACAGCACAGTGTGAACTAACAAAATTTGTTATAGCACACCCGATGGAACACAAAGACGCAACCACAGTCGCATCAACACTCGTAAACAATTTCATCCTCAAGTACGGCAATTTCAAAGTATTAAAAACAGACAGAGGGGCCGAATTCACTAACGAACTGGAGAAAAATATTTGTAAACAACTACAAATAAAACAAATATTTTCGGCACCATACCACCATGAAACATTAGGCACAGTTGAACGAAACCACAGGGTGCTTAACGAATACATGTTGACCTTCGCGGAAGACCAAGAATGGGACAAGTGGATCTCATTTTACACATTCGCGTACAACACTTCACCAAACATTGACACAGGCTATTCGCCTTATGAATTAGTATTTGGCAAAATACCGTACATGCCAAGTGACGAAATAACAAAAAACACACCAATATACGACATTGACTCGTATGCAAACGAACTAAAAGCAAGACACAGAACAGCAATAAACAAAGCTGGACAATACATAAACACGGTCAAAGAAAAACGAAAAGAAAGTAGCAGTATGTTAGAGATACAAATAAGCTAAATGTACAAATTGGAGACTTAGTGTTAGTTAAACTAGAAAATAGGAAGAAAAACCAAAGCCCCTATCATGGACCTTATAAAGTTATATGTTAAAAACAGAAGGGGTAAATATATAGAAATAAACAGTCAAGTAAAGAAAATGCATAATAATAATCTTAAGCGATACACCATAGAGACATAGTAACTACATGTAATCCTACAAATAAGCAAACATAGCATTACGTTTCATATTAAACAATAGTAGATAACTACATGTAATCCTACAAATAAGCAAACATAGCATTACGTTTCATATTAAACATAATCATAACAACCAAAATTATATGTACTCATAACATAATTAATCATATGAGTATTAGTCTTACATTACCTATCGGAAGATTAAGCTAATACTATCTTTAAAATATTTTTAACAACAAATTTTTACAAAAAAAAATTTTTTTACACATTATTAAAAAAAAAAATCTATGTAAAGCATTTTCCAAAAACTCCGACCTGACCAAACCTATCTTAAAAAATTATCCATCACGATGATAATTTTTCGCTTGAGGGCAATGGTGTAGTGGTACTACCTAACCATCTATGCCGACCATAACATTGCATGTAGTGATACTACGCAATCACTCATGCCGACCAGAACAAATCACCGTACACTTGCGCACACAAATTCGCTGGTGTCAAATGGCTGCACTTGAAGTCGCCACGGTGCGCTATGCGCAACCTCTTGAGCGAGCGGAGTGACATACGATACCACCTACCGCAGTGCATTGCAACAATACTGTAACGCGCACTATGCCGACCCTTTGGCGGCGTGGGAAACGATCGGAAATTATCCGAGGCCGTTTAGCGCCGGCCACTGACCCAATTGCAAATGTGCTGACGCAGAAGAAGTGACCCAGGTCGATGATTGCTCAAACGAAAAATATCGTGGAAAGGGAGGCGGAGCCCTGGAAATGCATGACAGTATAACAGTTATAATTTTAGTATATAAGACCCAAATTGTTCAAATAAAGTTAACTTCTTGTTCGATATTCAAAGTGCCTGGTGGCATTGTTTTATTTTGCAAGAGTTCAATAAGATCGGCTTTTCGGAGCCATACTACATTGGCGCGGCCTGCCGAATAAATATAGGCCAAAATCACACACACACACACTGAATTTACCTTTTCAAACTGTACGCACGAACATATAGACAACCTCACAGTACATCTGACCTCCACATATGGATGCGAATGCCACATCTCCGCTGTTGTTCAGCAAGGTATCGCGGCATTCTGCCGGCTACCAGAGCCACGGTAGGGGTGAGGCAATGAGTGAATGGTTGGTTTCGCGAGACATTGTTGTACTCAACGAACCAAGTGAATGGTATACGTTTGACGGGCCTAGAGGGGTGAGTGATATTGACGTGACGCTAGTGAATAGGGCAGCGAGCAGAATGTTTGAATTTAGCTGGCATGTCCGTGGTGGGTGGGGCATAAGCGATCACAATTTGATTGAAATTGTGATTACTGTGCCTGCCCACAGTGTGAATGAAAGTTCGGGTGTGTGTGACAGGCGATGGCGCACCTGTCGTGTGAATTGGGAGACCTATGGCTTCCATGTACGTGAAGTGGTCACGGAAGTGCCACTTAGTGAATTTGAATGCATGGATGTGGACGACCAGGTCGCTTGTCTTAACGAGTGTGTCTGGCGTGTGAAAGCATGTTTCAGAAATGGGAAAGAGTGAACCAGAGGCGGGTGAAGTGGTGGACGAATGAGTTGAACGCAAAGAGGCGGTCGGTCAGGCATCTGAGACGTAAGTTTCAGCGCGCCCGGGCGGCCCATTTCTGAGCATTTCGCCCCGCGCAAGTCTGATTTCAACAGGTGTATGAATGAGTATAAGAGTATTCTTGTTCGCGTTAAGGAAGACAATTGGCGGAAGTTTGTGGCAGACCATAGGGATGATCCATGGGGTCATGTCTATCGGATCTGCCGCAGTAAGAACAAGCAGGTGGATGTGAGCGCTCTCCGTGTTGGTGACACTATGACATGAACATGGAGAGATAGTGTGAACGTTCTCTTAGCCGAGTTCTTTGCTAGGGCGGTTGAGCAGACGCCACTAGCACAAGTGGCAGCTGCTGAGCCATTAGAAGACGGAGAGTTAGTTTTGCATTTGGCCTGGTCAGGTCTAGACGGTCACCGGGTGTCGATGGTTTGACTGGCGAGATGTGCAAAGCCTTGTACAAAGTCATTCCGGAGTACCTGGAGGCCATCTACGAGAAATGCCTTTATGAGGCTTATTTTCCACTCGCGTGGAAGATAGCTATGGTCGTAGTGCTCTTGAAGTCTCCTGATAAGATCAGGACTAACCCCCGTTCTTATCGGGGTATCTGCCTCCTACCGGTACTTGGTACTGGAACGGATTATGGTGGATCGGCTTCAAGCCCAACTGGGTGGGCTATCGGATAGACAGTTTGGGTTTCGAAAGAGACTCGGCGTGGAAGATGCGTGGATGTATCTTAAATCGGTGGTGCGTAAGAGTTGCGAGAACTATGTTCTCGGTAGGTTTGTAGATTTTAGGGGGGCGTTTGATCACCTGCGCTGGGATAAAGTGGTTGAGTGGTTGAATCATGCCAACTGCCTGGAAACAGCTCTCTGGAAGATCTATTTCTCAGACAGGAAGGCATGTGTGATTGGGGAGAATGAACGGGTTGATATAGATGTGGCTCGAGGATGCCCGCAGGGTTCCGTCTGTGGTCCATATATATGGAACTACATGATGGATCCACTACTGCGGCGTCTGGCAGCAGTATGCAAGTGTTGTGCGTATGCGGATGATCTGCTTATCCTTGTGGAGGGCAGATCAAGAGCGGATGTAGAGCGCTTGGGGGAGCAATATATGTGTATGGTGTGTGAATGGGGTGAATCGGTGGGTGTGGATGTGGCAATGGACAAGACTGTGACCATGCTGCTGAAAGGCAAATTGGCTCGCAGTCGTCCGCCCATTGTGCGTGTAAATGGTGTTGGCCTCCGGTATGAGACGCAAGTCAAATACTTGGGGCTAACAGTTGGCGAAAGAATGAGTTTTGCTCCTCACTTGGTCAGGCTGAAAGAGAGGGTTGTATGCATAATGGGTCAGGTGCGCCGGATACTCAGGAGTGACTGGGGGCTCGGCCGACGCGCAGTTCGTACCATTTACCACGGTCTGTTCGTAGCTTGTGCTGCGTACGGAGCGTCGGTATGGCACGAATTGGCCGCGACGGTTGTAGGCCGCAAACACTTGCTGTCTATTCAGCGTGTTATGTTGTTAGGTTGTATGCCTGTGTGCCGCACTGTATCAACGGATGCATTGCAGGTGTTGATGGGTGCGGCTCCTCTGGATCTCGTAGTCATACGGCGTGCCGTAGGCTTCAGGCTAAGGAGAGGGAGCAGAGAGGTACTGCTGCAGTATGAGTGGCTGCAAGGCGAAGGTGTGCAGAGTGCTGACAGTATGAAGCGTAAGCGAATACTGGAGGACTGTGTTCTGCAACGTTGGCAGCAGCGTTGGGACGAAAGTCCCCATGGCAGAACGACATATGAGTATATACGGGACGTGAGGTTCGTGGTAGGGATCAAGGATTTCGGCTTCGGCTTGAGCCTTGGGTTTCTACTCACCAGACACGGGTCACTCAATGCATTTTTGCATGAGAGAGCCCTGAGTGCAAGTGCTGAGTGTATGTGTGGGGCTGCGCGTGAGGATTGGTTGCATGTGTTGTGTGAGTGCCCATTGTACTCAGATTTGAGGGACCTTGGGCGGATGGGGATTAGTCGGACGGACGGTGTGTGGTGTGTGCGTGAAGCACTCTCCACCAGCCAGCTGACTGCCATATTAAATGAATATGCGAATGCTGTGTTTCGGCGGCGACGGCAGTTTGGTGTATTGCCAAGTGTGAATGTGTGAGCGGGCTGTGTGGGGGGGCCGGTCTATTGAGTGGATGAATGAGTGCGCACGTGAATGAGGTCAAGTGCGGTGCGGTGGTCACCAGTCCACGAGCTAAATGGGACTCAACTGGTAGTAGCACGGCTACGAAGTCTGACCAGAGGCTTTGTCTGGTACCACGGAAATCAGGGTGCCTCTGGAGCCTTGTGCTTCAGCCTGATTATGGGAATGGCCCCCTCGGGGAGTTCCGTGGTGGCGTGGTTTAACACCCAAATGCGGGTAGAGTTTCGACTCGGCGTGGAGTTTCGTTTACAACCGGGTGCCGGACCCATAGCACGGCAGAGGTTTAGATAGGCCTCGATCCCTACCAAGGAGGAGTAATGTCCATTTGCATTAACCCAATTGGTACCGCGAGCTAGTCTCTCGGGGCGCTTATCAATGCTTAATTTTGATACGCTGTGCTTTTGAGCACCGTGGGGTTAGTCCACACTGTGGCGGCACTCACGTTAAAAATTCGACATTCAATGTACATAATAGCAGATTAGTACTAATTATTTGAAGTGTTTTATCTATTTTTAAGACAATTTAGAAGCTGAAAAGTCGACAAAATTATAAAGCGAATTAACTTCAGCCAAAGTTCTAGCCAGGGGCGCAAATTGGGCGTAATTTTTACGACAGCGGGCAATATTGAAAAATTCATAATTCCGTAACTGTTTGGCGCGAACATGAAAATTGATTCTATCAAGCAACAAGGGACAGTCAATACCACCAGTAACTAGATCGAATACAAAGGTCACAGAGAGAATCTTCCTCCTGTCTTCGAGGGACTTGATATGCAATAAGGAGCACATAGAATAGTACGACGGAACAGGGTCAACGAATCTCAAAAACCGAAGTGCATATCTTAAAAACACAAAAACCACATATTCCATCACTGAGCGGACATAGGCATTAAAAAGCGTTTTTACGGTGTAAGAATCAGTGAAGTCAACAAAAGCAAGCACAGAATATGCTTTAGAGATAGTAAAGTTGAGATGACTGGAAAAAGTGAGCTTGGAATCAAAAATATCTCCAAGGTCCCTAATCTCACTAAGAGACTTAAGGGGCGTATTATCGATACAATAGGTTTGCAGCGGACAATGAGACTTAGAGTAAGCAACATGGGAGCATTTATTGATGTTCAATGATAAACGGTTTCTGCAACACCAAGCAAACACATTATCAAGGTCAGATTGAAGGTTTTGCTGATCAATAGAGGAAGTTATAGTAGAGTAAATTTTTAGATCATCGGCGTAAAGAAGAAATCTGGAGGTTCAAAAACAACAACTAATATCATTAATGAATATTATAAAAAACAGTGGCCCAAGAATGCTCCCTTGGGGCAGATGACTCTATAAAAGGCCGAGATGAAACATTGTCAATCACAACAGTACAACTGCGAATGTTAAGATAGCAGGTAATCCAGTCTAAGAAAATAGAATGAAAACCAAATTTAGCAAATTTTGAAATAAGAATACTATGGCTAACCTGAGCCTTAAGTACAATGGGCTATAGAGCCTGAGTGCTTGGGGTAATGACCTCCCTTAGGTTATTTCCTCGGCTCCCCTTCACATCCATCCACATCCATCCATGGCTAACCTTATCAAAGCCCTTCGAAAAATCCGTATAAACACAATCCACTTGGATTCGGTGAAAATAGCCAAGTTTGTGACAGTTGACCGGCCAGACATGAAACCATGTTGATTAGGACATAAAATGTTTTTAACAGCAAAATAGTTTTTTTTAATGATACATTGAAAGAGCTTGGACACAGCGGACAACTTAGAGATAGGACGATAATTGGTAACATTATTTTTGTTGCCACTCTTAAAAACTGGTGTGATTGAAGTTACTTTCCAAGCATCTAAGAAAACCCCAGCAGCAAGAGATCTATTAAAAATTAGTAGAAGCGGACGGACGAGGGAAGGACAACGCTTCAACATGGACGCTATAAACCATCAACATCAGGTTGAAACGAGGGTTTAAGTTGACGAAAACCCTCAATGACGTCATCATAGGAAAGTGAAAGAGAACCAAAATTGATGGAAGAGCAAATATCACCATATGCATTTACATCGATATTGCACTCGGATACAAAATTACAGCGGAAAAACTCAGCAAACAGGTTGGCAGCTTCGTAGGGAGATTTAGCAGTCACATCATTTAGGAACAAGGTAGTGGGAATATTCGAACAGGATCTCTTGGACTTGATGAAACGCTAGAAAGCCTTTGGGTTAGATTTTACCGCAGATTCGTACTTTAGAGTATAGTTCCGATAAATAAACTTATTCAAGCAATTAAATTCTTTCGAATACCTCAAGTATTTGTCCTTAAAAGACAGGAGGTTGGTGGTCTTGAATTTTTTGAAAAACTTATTACGCAAATTTTTCAGATATTTCAATTTTTTTGTGTACCAAGGTAGCTTATAAATCCTTTTAGGAACAAGAAATGCGCAAACTTCACTGAGCTTGGATGTAAAGACATTATAAGAGCTACTGACATTAAAATCAAGAAGCAAAGGGTCCCAATCATTTTCATGAAGTATACAATTCAATTTAACATAATCGCATAGCTTAAAGTTAAGAACCCTGCAATCACTGCGGTTGGCTGTGCACAATGGCTGAAATGCATAAAATTCAAGCTTAAGCACTAGAGAGCTGCAATTGTGAATTTGAAAGCTGTTTCAAGACACTCTCTCTCTTTGCACGGCACTGCACTGCACTTGCTCAGTGCAAACAGATCGAATCAGAGCTGCCAGCGAAGAGAAGCAAAACATCTGTGTGCATGACATATGAGAGCTGAGTCTTTGTTGCTTTATAACATTAGTGTGTGCGAACACACTAAAGGCAATGCACAGTAAAGGCAATGAAATTTACTGCAATGACACTGAATGCAGTAAGTTATACCAAAAAGTATGGAAAAATATTCTTTGGTTATACTAATAGAACAATTAGTGCTTTGTTGTTATTGTAATAATCACGCATATTTTTGAGTTTTTTTAATGGTATTTAATTCAAATTAAATTTCATATGAATTTACAAATAAAATATTTTAACCTAAATTAAAACTATTGTGTTTTATGGACATAAAAAAATGAACAGAAAAATTAAATTATATTTACTTGTGCCTCTAACTCCTTTTTTTCAAAATTTTTAATTTAATGATGGCGTTGGTTAGCTGATTGCTAGACTAAATATTACAATAAAATTGTAACAACATATACACTAGTCAGAATAAGCTTGCGTACAAAGGGTACGCAGCTTTTTCACATGAAAAATAAATCAGTTAAAGTTATTTTTCAAAAACAAAGTATTTTTTTTTCTTCCGTAAAGTTAGTTATTTTATTCCATTAAGATAATCAGGAAGGAAGGGAGCGGACATACAAGGTAAAGTCTCTGATTGCGTTCAACTTGGCGAACGCCAGAACGATCCTTGTCCCTGTCCAATCCAAGCTGATGCACAGCCTCCGCGCGGCCCTTCTGGATAGCTTTTTGGCACCCGCTGAATAGTGAACTAATGTGTGCAGCGAGTCCAATCCCCAGGACTTAAAATTTGGGTTGTGCGCAGGGTTTTGTGCCCGCCACGGAAAATCAAATACCAATGAAAGCCAGCAAACAAGCCTCGGAAGGAGCCCACAATGTTGACGACCGCAGCAAACGATTTAAAGACCACGATTTGAGGATATGCACCTGGAATGTCCGGACCCTCTATAGGGAAGGTGCCTCTATCCAACTGGCGGAAGCCCTCACAAAGTGTAAGGCTGACATCACCGCCATCCAGGAAATGCGATGGACAGGACAAGGTTGCTCCAAGCGAGCAGACTGCGACATCTACTACAGCTGCCATGCGGAGAAGCGCGAATTTGGCTGCGGATATGTGGTCAGTAAGAGACTTCGCCACCACGTCTCTCGGTTCACTCCGGTGAACGAACGATCCGCATCAAAGCTAAATACTTTAGCATCAGCCTAATTTGCGCGCACGCCCCGACGGAAGAGAAGGACGATGCGGCCAAGGATGCCTTCTATGCGTAGCTCGAGGACGTCTACGACGGGTGCCCGGCCCATGACGTCAAAATCGTCCTCGGGGACTTCAATGCAAAGGTCGGGCGAGAAGGTATATTTGGTCCCACTGTCGGGCAGTTCAGCCTCCATACGACCACTAGTAGCACCAGATTCCAGCACCTCGATATCCACAAGGCGACCTGGTTATCCCCCGATCAATCAACCCGCAACCAGATTGATCACATTGTGATTGATGGAAGGCATGCTTCTAGCATTCTAGATGTGCGCACGTTCCGAGGACCCAACATCGACTCGGACATTACCTTGTTGCAGCCAAGGTACGCATGCGTCTTTGCGCAGCGAAGACCGCACAACCTAGTTTGCGAAGAAAGCTGGACATCAGCAAGCTGCGATCACAAGGGGTAGCCGAAGCCTACTCCGCTCAACTCTCGAACCAGTTCGGTCGCTCCACCTGATGACATCGGCGGATTATGGGCTCACTTATCCCACTGTATGCGCGCCGCCGCAGAAAATGTCCTTGGTTTTCGACGCCCACCACCAAAAAACCAATGGTACGATGAAGAGTGTCGCGCAGCAACTGCAGCGAAGAATGCTGTCTACAAGAAGACCCTGCAGTCGGCTGCCACGCGAGCCGTGACAGAAAAATACCGGGAGGAGAGGAAGAAAGAGAGGTGCCTTTTTAGACGCAAAAACCGGGAGCAAGAAAGGCGCGAGCGTGAGGAAATCGAGGAGTGCAGGAGCAGGAATGACGCCCGAAAATTCTTCCAAAAAGTTAAGCGTCTCACGGAAGGATTTAAGCCCGGGGCATCCTCTTGCAGAGACGAAAACGGGGATCTGGTTACGGATGCGCAGGGTGTGCTGAGGTTGTGGAAGGAGCACTTCACCAAGCTGCTCGCAAGCGACGAAGGGAACAATACCGCCAGTGGTGAAAATGTCCAGATGGCACCAATCGACGACGACGGTGTGGATGTGCCACCGCTCAGCCATGACGAGGTCCGGGTTGCTATCCAGCGACTCAAGAACAACAAAGCTGCAGGGCCGGATGGGCTACCAGCTGAATTGTTCAAGGCCGCCGGCGGTGAGCTGATTGGGTGCATGCATCAGCTCATTTGCAAAATATGGCTGGAGGAACGAATGCCCAACGATTGGAACCACAGTGCCCCTTTGTCCTGTGCTGAAGAAAGGCGACCCAACAATATGCGCCAACTACAGGGGTATAAGCCTACTTCCCACTGCATACAAGGTCCTGACGAGCGTACTATGTGAAAGGCGCTGATTGGCCCTTATCAGTGCGGCTTTAGACCTGGTAAGTCCACCATCGACCAGATATTCACTTTACGCCAAATCCTGGATAAGACCCATGAGAATCAAATCGATACACACCATCTCTTCATCGATTACAAGGCAGCGTTCGATAGCCCGATAAGGGATCGCCTATATGCCGCATTGTCTGAACTTGGTATCCCTGCAAAGCTCGTGAGACCTTGCAGAGCGACGTTGAGCAATACGCGCAGCTCCGTCAAGGTTGGAAGTGACCTCTCCGACCCCTTTGATACCGTTCGAGGTTTCAGACAGGGTGATCCTTTGTCCTGCGACCTCTTCAACTTCACCATGGAGAGTGTTCTGCGCAAGGCCGGTGTACATCGTAATGGCACAATTTTCAACAAAAGTGTCCAGCTCCTTGCCTTCGCTGATGACATTGATGTCATCGGTCGTAGCAAGCGAGATGTCACCGCTGCCTTTGCGGCTATCGAAAGAGAATCTGCCAAAATTTGTCTGGTGGTAAATGAGGGCAAGACGAAGTATATGCTGTCTACATGCAGGGACTCGCAGCGGCTAGGGTCTCACGTCGAGGCCGACAGGTATACTTTTGAAGTTGTCAAGGAATTCGTCTACCTTGGCACCGCCATCAACAGCAGCAATGATGTCAGTCTGGAGATAAAGCGAAGGATAACTCTTGCCAACAGGTGCTACTACGGTCTCGGTAGGCAATTGAGAAGTAGAGACCTCTCTCGACCGACAAAACTTGCACTCTATAGGACGCTTATCTTGCCCGTGCTCCTCTATGGCGCTGAAGCATGGACAATGACACGAAACGACATAGCGGCCCTTGGAGTGTTCGAGAGGAAGGTACTTCGCAAAATCTTCGGCCCTGTTCGTGTTGGTGACGACTATCGTATACGAACCAATAACGAGCTGTATGAGCTGTATAAGGACATGGACGTAGCGCAGCGAATAAACATCGAGCGGCTACGCTGGCTCGGTCATGTCTGCCGCATGGACGACGAAGCTCCGGCGAAAAAGGTGTTCGATGGTTTGAGGTCGACGGCGAAGAGGGAGGCCGTGTCTCCGGTGGAAGGACCAAGTTGAAGAGGCCCTGTCATCTCTTGGTGTTACTAACTGGAGAAGGCGCGCGCAAAGCAGAGGCGCCTGGAGAGAAGTTTTGCGGCAGGCCGTAACCCGATAACGGGTTGTTATGGCCAGTTAAACAAACAAACAAGATAATCAGCCCTATTCCCGTTGTCGAAACGACAGTCGTTCATCGAAACTTTCGACAAGTCGCATTCTCGTTGTCGTTTCGACACAAATTTCGACTAAAACTATTACGATTTGAGATTCCCGTTGTCGTTTCAAAACGACATACGACAGGAAAATTTGTTGATTTGAGTCGTAGGCATTTTTGTTCACGACAGGCAGTCGAAAGTGAAAGATTGTTAGATTTTTTTGCAAAATGGTCAGTAGTTAAGTACTTGTTATCAGGTTGTTATATTTCACAAATCTAGTTAAAGTTTTAACACGGAATAAAAGGTATACTGTTTGTTCTGTGGTATTACATAGTTTACACATCTATTTTATTTAGTATACTTACTACTATTGTGTTCAGACTATATAACCCTTTCTGGTTATAAAACATATGGGGGTCTGTGCTTGGTGACAGAATCGCAATGGGAGAGCTATCGACACACCTATAACACCAGGAAAATTAGTTGCTTCACTTTTATCCTGTTCAATCATCTCAAACTGTATCCACTTGAGGCATAAAACGCTTTGCAAAGCTGTTAAGCACTTCGTAACAGTCGGCTGCGATAGGCCTAACTTAAAGACGTTGTCGGCCCCAAGCAGATAGCCTTCTTCTTCTTCTTGACTGGCACGACAGCCCGATTACGAGACTAAGGCCTAGCGACCCGGAACCAATCGTGTTGTACGTGTGAATGTTTTTACAAGGTTGGAAGGGAACTACAGTTTTATGCCGATTCCGAACGGCGAGTTGGGAGCTTTTTCATAGGCAATTTTACTCTCAGAGGTTTGCCATTTCCTGCTAAGAGGACAGCCGCCGAAAGAAACATTTTTGTTTTTATTTTTTTCGGTGTTAACGCAACGGAGTATTGATCTCGCGGAGTCTTGACTCGCGGCCCAACGCCTAGCCACCTGAGCTACGGCGGCTGCGATAGCCGCCCTCTGCTGAAACGCGTAATGTTGTTGCCAATTCTATTGCCGCAAGTACCGCGGATCGTTCGCGGCTTTTTAATTTGGGCTCCAACTCATCCAGGACATACTCATGCAGTTGAAAGATCACTCTGTTGACAGCGAAAATTTTCGGGAATACCAAAATAAAAACGACACGACTCAAAAAACGACAGTCGAAAAAAACGATACGACTCAAAAAACGACAGTCGAAAAAAACTCACGACACTCGGAATAGGGCTGAATAATATGAAAAACTTGACCAAACTGTAAAAGAAGGGCCAAAAACAAAATATGTTATGAATTCACCTCAGAAAAAGTTTGCGTACCAGATAAGGTTATGTAGTTAAAATGTAATTGAAACAGGCTATTCTGGCAACTATCTTTCAACTCACCTCAATCTTTCGAAGTACAAAAATCTTTCGAAAGACAATTTGCTATTCTAGCAACTATCTTGAAAGCTTTTTTCCGTAACATGAAAGACAGTTTGAAAGATGTGCTTTTCGGGTCGTGTTTCAGCTTGAAAAAAGTACGTGCGTTGTGTTTGTGTTATGAAAAGAAACGATATACGTATATTTATATTATATATATGGACATATTTTATAAAAGAATGCAATTACTTTTTTAATTTTTAATTCAGCTTGATTTCTTCAGCCACTGATTGTAATTTTTGAAATTTTGTTTGAATTTTTCATATCACGACGGACGGTTCGTTTGCCAACAGTATTGCCAGCATCGAATAGAGCACTTGGTTTACAAATGTGAGATTTTGATAAAGGATGAAAGAAAACGTAAAAATACACCAATTAACAGCAAAAGTACATAATATAAATCGGCCGAAAGTGTTTGTTATATGGTACGTCTTCATATGCTGTTCATTGCCTTAAGGTTAAATCTGATAACATCATTAACATCACATAAAAAATAAAACAATTAATTTTAATTCATATTTTCACACCAGTTTTTGTCTTTTCTAAAACGAAATACGTAACTGCAAAATAATCCTGATAACCACATCTGTAAGTAAAAAGAAAATCATAACAAAAATTGGAAAAATAATTTTCTATCATCGTTGCAAAAATGCTTCAAATTTCACAGAAAAAGAGTTGGCTGGCAATGCTGTTCGTCGAAAACAGCTTTTCAACTCGAGTGTTGAAATTTAGAGCTTTTTCCGAAAGATTTTTTCGTTGGAATAGCTAAAATCTTTCATTTAGTCTTCCAAACTATCTTTCAATAATCTTTTGAAAGTGTTTCAACAGTCTTTGCCAGAATAGCCCTGTAAGTTTTGTCCAAAGATTTATAACTTTGTGAATATGTTCGGTGTTTTTTCAGCGGTTATTTTGTTATATCCTTGAATTGTTATATTGATTTACTATATCTTTGAAGATGGAGTGTTTTTGGGCTCAGGGTTCAAGTAAACCCCTTATATACTCAATTAGATGCACGTTAAGTGACTAGGGAGAAACTTTTTCAACTTTGTTGAGCCAGTTAATAGCAAAAATAGCTTCACATCGTATGCATTGCGCCTTAAGGTCATCGTAAAGTTGAATGAAATGTTGGAACCTGATCCAAGATTTTGAAACCTTGGCTTGCATAAGCTTTTAGAATATGTAGATGACCCCTCGGAACCATTTCTAAATAAAACAACACAGCCTCCACCCCCTCAAATGCTATGCTTTGCTGTTAATGTCAGATTTTTGTTATTAACTGAATCCTCTTCAAATTAGTTGATGCCAAATATGCCAAACCATTATTAGAGAATAATATATTGTTACGAATGCTATTTGAAGATAAAACAACTTTAATTATCCAAACGCAGTCAATGAAAACCAACAAACACTTTATTTCACCAATTTCACACTGTACTATCTTTACACTTAACTATTTGCTTTATTACTCTGTGTGGCACCTTCAGTAGTCAAAATAAGACTGACACCTGCGCCGCACCCGGCTGCCTTTTATACCTGTTCGGACATCGCGCAGATCGTTCTCGCACATTCCAGAGTGGACTAACAGGGCTATTCTGGCAACTATCTTTCAACTCACCTCAATCTTTCGAAGTACAAAAATCTTTCGAAAGACAATTTGCTATTCTAGCAACTATCTTGAAAGCTTTTTTCCGTAACATGAAAGACAGTTTGAAAGCTATGCTTTTGGGGTCGTCTTTCAGCTTGAAAAAAGTACGTGCGTTGTGTTTGTGTTGTGAAAAGAAACGATATACGATGGAAGAATTGTTCATAAGCGTATTGGTGATGAAGAACTCCAGGCGGCGCACAGTGGCTGATTCTGCCGACGTAGGTCGCAAAAGTCGATTTTGTCATGTTCGATTTGGGGGGAACTGTTATACTTGTCCGATAGATAAATGCTTGGACCTAAGAAATCCGAAAACCTTAACTAAATTGGACAAATAGTTTTGCTTGTAGAGCCCGTCAAAGTTGAGCAATTTTTAGAGTGTGAAATAATATCAGCAATTTGCACTTTTTCGGCAAAGCTGAAGTTTTAAAATACGGAACGGAGCAAATTAATTGAAACTTTTTGCACCAGCATCGTAAAAGAGGGTATTTGTAGTAAATAATTAAATATAGAAAAAAAAGTTGGTTGTTGTTGTTGTCTTTTCATAGGCACTCACTTGAAGCACTGTTTTTATCACTCTTTTTGAACTTTCGATAGACTTTCAAAAAAAAGGCCATACTTGCCACGGTGCCGTCTTTGGGAAAATTGTTCACTAGTCTTCTGTGAGTACTGGCCTGAAGAGATTGGGTGCCCGATTTTGCCCGACTGGATTTTACAGCGATTTTTCTGTGGCCACCTCGCGCAATTTTGTGCTTTCGGGTGCGTGCGTTCGAACAAGTTCGTCAAGATTTTGATAGTTAATCAATTACACGCGATTATAATCGTTACCAGGGCATGCATATTTGGATTTTGGCTTCATTTAAGATGTGATACAAGCTTGCAACTCCATATTAAGTCGACTTTTTTTGGCGTATATTGCTGTAAGCTCGATGTAAAGAGTACTTTTGCTGGATGCGCAGTTCGCACGTACGAAAAACAAGTTGGCTTTCATTTCCGGCAATCAGCTATCATGTATCCTTTGATTTAATGCTTTTGTTTTTAACAAAATACTAACACTGTGTCTGTCATACAATTTTATTTTTATTTGAGCAAAACTCAGTCAGTCGCCATTAGTCTTTGAGTTCGACCGCGCCAATGAAACAATTAGTTATTGAAAACAAAAAGCAGACTTATATCTATGTGTACTGTCTAAAACCCGCTTATGTGTCTGGGCTGTTCAAAAATCTCACAACGGGTAAAAACCTAAGAACTTCAGGTACCTGCTATTACTAGACGCTTAGTGCCTGCTATTTGAATGTAAGTAAAGTTAGTTTCGAATTTAATTTAAACTAAACATCACTTCAACTCCGCCACTGCAACTAAACCGAAGAAGAAGCACAAAAATGTTTTAAAAAAATTCGAAGCTGTTTGAAATATTAACTATTTCGAATACAAAGGAGTAGTTCGTTCTGGTTACGTCGAATTGGTTACGTGGAAGGAAGTTTGCCTGTAGCGAAAACATCTACGTTAAAGAGAAGTTATCCAGGACCTATCGCACTATCAAGTTAAAATGGATTGCGGCAAATCGTACCAAATTCCATTTTGTCCAGAGTAATGAGGAGTGGTTAGAAAAAATAATATACTTCGATGCAAGAGATGCATATAGCATAAGCGATGACCAACCATCGACATCAAAGGCGGCAAAAGGAAGGCCGAAAAAGTCAACCCAGGACTGTGCGTCATTCACTAAAAAAAAGGAAGCTTATGGAGGCAACGGGAAAAATAACTGCCACCCACTTTTCAGAAGCTTTGATCATAAATAAAATAAAATAAGGATCAGGAGAAAATAAAAGGCGTTATAGTGAAAGCAGTTTTACCGGGTCGCGTTAAAAGAATAAAAAGCAGTATTCCCACGCCACCCAATGTGCTACCGATCAAATATAGTCCTAATGAAGCCTTAGCATTATTTTTAAACTTAGGATTGTCCAAAGAAAAATTGACTTTTTTTGTATATTTTTCGAATTCTGGTTCTCATTTTGAAAGCAAAATGTATGCACTTTTATCTTTAAATTTGACTCTTTCAGCTTATTTCTTAAATTTCTTATTACTTTTCATCTTTTTTAATGCATTTTCATTAATTTTGCAACTGAAACTTATCATTGTTGCTCGCATTATTCTTATTTACAGTAAACCGAATTTTGACAAAGTATTACGTAGCACCCTGTACCTCGATTGAGTTTATTTTTGAGAATACAATAGCCTAATGAATTTCTAATCAACCGCAACAAAATTTTCCAATTATCTCTATTCGTTCAGGAGTTATTAATTTTGCAACCTGAAATGACAAATTGAGCCATTCTGCGGCGTCGCATTTCAGCTTGATTTCTTCAGCCATTGATTGAAATTTTTGAAATTTTGTTTGAATTTTTCATTTCACGACGGACGGTTCATTTGCCAACAGTATTGCCAGCATCGAATAGAGCACTTGGTTTACAAATGTGAGATTTTGATGAAGGATGAAAGAAAACGTAAAAATACACCAATTAACAGCAAAAGTACATAATATAAATCGGCCGAAAGTGTTTGTTATATGGTACATCTTCATATGCTGTTCATTGCCTTAAGGTTAAATCTGAAAACATCATTAACATCACATAAAAAGTAAAACAATTAATTTTAAATCATATTTTCACACCAGTTTTTGTCTTTTCTAAAAAGAAATACGTAACTGCAAAATAATCCTGATAAACACATCTGTAATTAAAAAGAAAATCATAACGAAAATTGGAAAAATAATTTTCTTTCATCATTGCAAAAATGCTTCAAATTTCACAGAAAAAGAGTTGGAGAACTCGAGTGTTGAATTTTAGAGCTTTTTCCGAAAGATTTTTTCGTTGGAATAGCTAAAATCTTTCATTCAGTCTTCCAAACTATCTTTCAATAATCTTTTGAAAGTGTTTCAACAGTCTTTGCCAGAATAGCCCTGTAAAGGTTTCCATGATGAAAGCGACCATCCTTGCCAGGTTGGACTAAAAGTAGCCATCATTGCCAGGTTGGACTAAAAGTTTCCATCATTGCCAGGTTGGACTAAAAGTTTCCATCATTGCCAGGTTGGACTAAAAGTTTCCCTTATTATCGCGGCCGTCGTTGCCAGATTGAATTATAGCACGGCGCGTAGCAACAGGGTTGCGAAAGACTGTCTTATCGTTACAATATCGTTACATGTCTTATCGTTACAATACAATACAATATACAACTTTTAGTCCAATCTGGCAACGATGGTCGCGATCATCAGGGAAACCTTTAGTCCACTCGGGAATGTGCGAGAACGATCTGCGCGATGGCCGGACAGATATAAAAGGCAGCCGGATGCGGCGCAGCGAGTTAGTCTGGTTTTGACAAGTGAAGTTGCCACACGGAGTAATTAAGCAAATACTTAAGTGTACGAACAGTAAAGTGTAAAACTGTGAATAATAAAGTGACTGTTGGTTTTGAATTGGCTGCGTTGGAATAATTAAAGTTGTTTTATTTTCAAATTACGCAATCCAGAGATACGTAACAGCCCACTAGAACTAGTATTCGTAACATTTGGTGTCAGAAGTGGGATTGTGGAAAATTGAAAGTAAACAAATAAATAAATAAAATTATAAAAGCACGGACATGGTTAAACTCGAGCTGCTGAAGGTAGACCAGCTGAAGAAGGAGCTGGCTGCCTGGAATTTGCCGACTGCTGGCGGAAAGGTGGAGTTGCAGTTGCGCTTGCGAGAAGCATGTGAGGAACGAGGCGTCGCACAGTGTTTCGTCTAGAACAAGCTAGCTGGACAAAAACGACATCTTTATTTTTTGATTTTTCTGTTATATAGTCAATATAAATATTCATACATTAGGATCTATGTGAAAATAACACATCGGCACCTTTTATATAGTGAGAAATATCGCCGAATATATCGGATAACCGAAAATTTTAATAATTCCTTTGCATAGTTGGTCTGAAGTGTTTTATATAAATAAGTTCCTGTCAAAAGTCGGTGGCATTTTTCTTTATTAGGGAATCTGAGCTTAAGGGTGAGTAGTATTTTTGCAATATCTTGTATTAGCAATTAAGCTATATTTAATAGTTGTACGTGCCATGATTAAGAAGGAAAGCAATTTTTCCCCAAAATTTTTAACTTCAAAGGTGAAAAGTTAAGATGTCTCCTCATGTCACCTCTGCAATTTTTATATATATTCTTCTCATAAGTGCCTACTAAAAGATGAAACAAAAAACCATTGCGAATTTTTTGCACATCTATTTTATTTTATTTTTTATAGATATGTTTACAAGCATAACAAAATTTATGTTTTTTGAAATTTGGTTGGAACACTCAAGTGAAACGAGAAACGAAGAGATAATGGAACACATTTTATCAGTGGTGACACTGATGAATTTTCATTAAATCTCTTGCAATTGCGGGATGATGAAGGTAATATTGTTTGGCAGAATCCTCCACCGTCTTCTACCAGGTTTTGTCATCCTATAAAGTTTATTTTTTCCAAAGATTTTATTGTTTCTGAAACGAACAAAGTTTTGGAAGAGATAAGCTTTATAGTACAAAGAGCATGCTGGAAGAATTTGAAGTTTATTTCCAACATAATATGCTTCTAACCATGATTGGGAAAGTTTGTAATGCTTTGATCGAAATGTCTTCTACTCGAAGTAAATCCAAAAATAATGAATGACGAGACACAGGAGCTTGTACCCAACCGAGAAAATCTGGGTTTTGGTTTATCCACACTGCAGGCTTGGATTAGGTGTTTTGAATGTCTGCTTCACATTAGCTACCGTCTTTATATAAAAAAGTGGCAGCTTGAGGACGTTGATGCCTACTAGTGTTAATGAACCAATTGGTACCCCTGCTGTATCTAGTTTCATTGGTTCTGTGACTCATAGTAATGACTAATTGATAAATGATTCATCCGATAACAGTGATGATAATGTCTGAGAGAATTATGAAAACTGTCCGTAGGTAATAAACTGACAAGAACTTTCTGTTGTGCTAAGACTAGATGTTAAAAAGTTTAATCTAAAACTGCTTGAACTTTACTTTTAGCGTTTTATTCACATCAATTTGCTCTGGATAACAAGCAGCTTTTGCCTTTGTAATACTATTATTTGCCGGAAATACCTTATGACCAGTTTGGACCCCACTTCCGAGTCCTTTTGAATGCATGACTAGTCGATTGGCTATCTACATAGTATACTAAAGCTTCTTCACTACTCAAACATCTAGCACTTTGTTTCAAATTTTTTTTCGTTCAGAGATTCTTGAGTTTCACTTTTCGCAGTTTTGATAACACTTGCTGAATTTCTCCAGTGGACAACCGTACAGATATCTACGCAGCATAAATCAACTTATCAGTATATCTGGTATGTTTTAGGTCATCTATTTTTCTCCGTTTCTCAGACTGGAACTATTAAATTCCTTAATATATATATGCATATATATGTATATGTACATACATTCCTATATGTATATAGTTATCAAAAAACCATATAAAACTAAAAAAATATATGTATCTGAAATAAAAAGCCGCATATAAAACGAAAAATCCTGAAAAATATTTTTGTCCAGCTAGCTTGTTCTACACGAAACACTGTGCGTCGATTGGACTGTGCACGAGTTCGGAGCGCAAGAACTAGAGGCGTCGGCCAAAGTGGAGGAATCGCCTGCGGGTGCGACGTCGATGCAAAGTACGGCTGCGCCTCCACAAGCAATGGACATGAGCCAGCTTATGGTTGCAATGAGAGGCATGTTCGAGACTACAAATCGAGAAATTGCAGCGAAACTGGAAACTACGAACCGGGAAATGTCAGCAAAACTGGAAAATGCAAATCGGCAGTTGTCCAGCAAGCTTCAGGAAAATTCTGCGCGCTTGGAGCAGAAGGTGGAGGAAATCTCAGACAGGATTAATGGGAAAGTCGAGCACCTGGAGACGCGGGTAGAGCACTTTGATAAACGAGTCGACGACCTGGATGATTCCCTGAACAAACGAGTTGGCGACCTGGATGATTCCCTGAACAAACGAGTTGATGGTCTGGAAGTTTCGATGAACAGAAAAATGGACGAGCGGTTTAGGGAGGTACACCCGCGAGAATGGTTGCCGCCGGTTCCGGAAAATGTTGCCATCCGAGCAGAAGTGCCTACTTATGATGGGACTACGCCGTTCGATACCTTCAAGCTCCAATTCGACCTGGCTGCTCTGGAAAATCAGTGAACCGATGTAAGGAACGGTCGGAGATTGGCGCTGGCTCTTAAAGGTGCTGCGGCTGAGGTAATAAAATCAGTTCCAGAATGTTTACGAAGTGAGTACGAGACCGTCATAAGGGCGCTGGCAGCCAAATACAGCGACGAGCACAACAGAACGCTGTACTACTGTGAGCTGAAGAACCGCAGGCAAAGATCCAACGAGGCGCTGCAGACATATGCAGCAGACATTGAGCGGCTCGTACAGTTGTGCTACCCAAAATTCGGTGCTGATGATCTCGAGAGGATGAAGATTGAGGCGTTTATTGAAGGTCTTCATGATCCGGAGACACGTCGCAGTGCGTTGATGATGGGCAAGCCGACATTTAGGGAGACGGTGACCAGCGCGATGACATACGAGGCGACATGGATTGGGAGCACTCGGTATGCACCTGCAAGGATACGCCAGATCCAGCCGGACAACGACATTGCGATCCAGGCAATAAGCTCTGAGCCACCGGGCAGGCCACGGGTGGTCTCCTCTAAAGTTGTTTGCTGGGTATGTGGCAAGAAGGGCCACATATCACGAGACTGCTGCCAACGAAAGAGGCGTTCCCGTTCTCGATCGCAATCGCCTGAAGCGAGGAATACTGACAATCGAGGCCCAGCTAACAAGCGCAGGGCTGAGGACGGCGAGTCGTTAAACTAAAACGGGTCAGCCCAAAGGGGCGTGAGCTGATCCCCACAATCTGCCGCCCCACCGTCCTTGTCTCACAGCTGAAACGACAGCCCAGCAGCTTGACGATTGAAGGAAGGATGGATGGAAAGTTGTTCGTGTTGACGCTGGATACTTGAGCTTCATATTCGATCATGAAAAGGAAGCTGCTGAAGAACTGGGAACCGCTGCATGGCATACAGCTACGGACTGCGACTGGCGAGCGCGCGCCGGTAAGAGGGAAAGTTACAAAAACGATTGCTATCTGCACCAGCAGCCTGGAACATGAGTTCATCGTCGCAGATATAATGGACGACGTGATTATCGGCGTGGATTTCATGATTAGGCACGGTTTTACGCTGGACCTGAAGGAAAATGTGCTGAGATATGTCAACGTTGAATTCCCGCTGCACCCCGGCTATGAGCGAAGCGTGGCGGTAAGGAAGGTTGTATCGTGTCAACACAGGAGGATACCAGCGAATTCTGAAGCGATTGTGTGGGCAAAGGTGGACGAGGACGATGGGACGAGTCGGCTGTGGTTTGTAGAAGCACCGAAACAAGGACACGACAACATCATCATCGGACGTACATTAGTGGAACCTAAGAATGGCAGAATACCAGTCCGAATACTGAACCCCCTGAATGCACCCAGATATGTCGGGAAAGATAAGGTAATTGGCGAGTGAGAGACGACGTGATTATCGGCGTGGATTTCATGATTAGGCACGGTTTTACGCTGGACCTGAAGGAAAATGTGCTGAGATATGCCAACGTTGAATTCCCGCTGCACACTATGAGCGAAGCGTGGCGGTAAGGAAGGTGGTATCGTGTCAACACAGGAGAATACCAGCGAATTCCGAAACGATTGTGTGGGCAAAGGTGCACGAGTACGATGGGACGCGTCGGCGGTGGGTAGTAGAAGCACCGAAACAAGGACACGACAACATCATCATCGGACGTACATTAGTGGAACCTAAAAATGGCAGAATACCAGTCAGAATACTGAACCCCCTGAATGCACCCAGATATGTCGGGAAAGATGAGGTAATTGGCGAGTGTAAGGAAGCTGTAGCAGTGGTCAATTGCGAGAGTAGCCCGTCTGGAGGTAATGAGAAGAGCAGTTTTATCATGGACGTCATACCGCAAGAGAACCAGTGGAGCAGCGAGTTGACGGCCAAGCAGAAACGGAAGGCGAGGTCACTCCTGCAGCACTATGGGTCAATATTTCCGGCAGAAGCAGGCGGAAGAACAGCCATAGTGAAGCACAACATCGACACCGGAAGTGCAAAACCGATTCGCCAACCGCCCAGACGAGTTCCGCTGGCCAAGAGGGAAGAGGTCACAAATTTGATCGAAAACATGCGGAAAGAAAAGGTCATAGAGCCTTCTTCGGGCCCCTGGTGCTCGCCGGTCGTGCTAGTCAAGAAAAAGGATGGCAGTACCCGATTTTGTGTGGATTATCGGAAGCTCAATGATGTGACCAAGAAGGACAGTTATCGACTACCGCGGATCGATGACACCCTGGACACGCTGTCAGGCACACAGTGGTTCTCCACGCTCGACTTACGCAGCGGCTATTGGCAGGTAGAGCTTGCAGACAAGGACAAGGAGAAAACGGCTTTCAGTGTTGGCGATGGTTTATGACAGTTCACCGTCATGCCGTTTGGACTCTGCAACGCACCAGCAACATTCGAGCGGCTAATGGAACGCGTGCTAAAAGGGCTGCATTGGCGGACGTGTCTGGTGTACCTCGACGACATAATCGTGATGGGTAAAAACTTCGACGACCACCTGGGAAAGCTAAAGGAGGTATTCGAGCGGATACGAGAAGCCGGGCTTAAACTCAACCCAAAGAAGTGCTCGCTGTTCCAAAAGGAGGTCAAGTATCTGGGTCATACGGGTTCCGCCTGCGGAGTACATACGGATGAAGGCAAAATCACGGCGGTGAAGGAGTGGCCCCGGCCACGCAATCTACACGAACTCCGCAGTTTCCTGGGCCTGTGCACATGCTACCGCCGATTTGTTCCGGGATTCGCGAACATAGCCAGCAGCTTGCACAAACTGACGAAAAAGGGCCAAGCTTTCGAGTGGAACGAGGAGCAGGAACAGGCTTTTGCACGTCTGAAGGAAAAACTGTGCAGTGTTCCAATTCTGGTCTCCCCTTGCCTGGGAAGATGTTTGTGCTGGATACAGATGCAAGCGGGAATAGTATTGGCGGTGTGCTATCACAGATAATAGACGGCCAGGAACAAGTGGTAGCGTACTACAGTAGGGTTCTATCGAAACCGGAACGCAACTACTGTGTGACACGAAGAGAACTGCTGACGGTATTGGACTGCGTAAAACACTTCCACAAATATCTGTATGGACAAAAGTTTCGCCTGCGCACAGATCATGCGGCATTGAGATGGCTCCTGAACTTTAAGGATCCTGAAGGGCAATTGGCGCGGTGGATCGAGCGACTGCAGAGCTACGACTACACGATAGAACATCGCAAGGGCAGTGGCCATGGAAATGCCGATGCTTTGTCACGCCGTCCGTGCCAAGTCGAATACAGGCAGTGCTCACGAGCCGAGAGCAAAGAGCAGATAGTGGACGTCCGGTTGGTAAGCATTATGCCAGAGGAAGAGTGGTCTGCGGAGAGGCTACAAAAGGACCAGCGTGAGGATTCGGATCTTGCAAAAATCGTCGAAGGCAAGGAGCAAGGCGCACGTCCAGACTGGCAGGAGATGGCTGGTGAAAGCCCGATCGCTAAGGCTTACTGGGCACAGTGGAAAAGTCTGCGGCTGAAAGAAGGATGCCTGTACCGCGAATGGAAGAGCGCGGATGGTCGGACCAGTAACTCTCTAATGGTAGTGCCGAAATGCAGAATCAACGAGGTCATCGAGGCATACCATAACGACTCCAGTGGAGGGCACCTAGGCATCACTAAAACCGTCGCCAAAATAAAAAGACGATTCTACTGGGTAGGATGTCAGGAGTCTGTAGCCGAGTGGATTAAGAGCTGCGACCGATGTTCAGCCGCGAAAGGCCCGACAAGAAAATCTCGAGGCCGCATGCAGCAGTACAACGGGGGAGCGCCCTTCGAGCGGATTGCTATGTACGTCGCCGGCCCATTCCCAACTAGCACTCAAGGCAACAAGTATGTGCTGGTGGTAATGGATTACTTCAGCAAATGGCCCGAAGTGTACCCTATTCCTCACCAGGAGGCCACTACGATCTCGGAAAAGCTGGTAAACAACTGGGTAGCCAGGTTTGGAGTTCCGTTGGAGTTGCACTCAGATCAAGGCCGGAATTTCGAGTCTGCGGTATTCAAGGAAGTGTGTGAGCTGCTGGGGATAATGAAAACTCGTACCACTCCTTTGCACCTACAGTCCGACGGCATGGTGGAACGCTTTAACCGGACCCTGGAGGAATACCTGCGGAAAGTGGTAGGCAGGAATCAAAAGGATTGGGACACGCATATCCCCCTGTTCCTGATGGCGTATAGGTCAGCCCCGCACGACACGACATCACTCACTCCAGCCCGAGCAGTGTTCGGCACAGAGTTGCGGTTACCCGCTGACTTGAAGTTCGGGGTAGTCAGCACGACGGGAGGCGCTAAGATGGACTACGTGGTCAATAAGCGGGCGGAACTGGAGGAAATTCACCAGTTTATAAGGAGCCGCACCAAACTGGTCAGCGATAAGGCGAAAGCCAGATACGATCTACGGGCCAACTCAGCAGGGTTCCAAGGGCGATTTGGTAATGCTCTACAACCCGCAGCGGAGGAAAGGTTTGTCTCCGAAACTTCAAGCGTCATGGGAAGGACCGTACGAAGTCTTGACTAGGATTAACGACGTGGTATACAGGATTCAACGTTGCAGCAATAGAGGCGCTAAGCTGAAGGTAGCCCATTTGGACCGTCTGGCGCCTCATCACAGCGGAGCCTCGGCACTTGTTCGGGACGAACAAGTCTAAGTGGTGGGCAGTGCAACGATAAGACAGTCTGTCGCTGTGCAAAGTAACCCTGCCGCTTCGCGCCGTGCTATAATTCAATGTGGCAACGACGGCCGCGATAATAACTTTTAGTCCAATCTGGCAACGATGGTCGCGATCATCAGGGAAACCTTTAGTCCACTCGGGAATGTGCGAGAACGATCTGCGCGATGGCCGGACAGATATAAAAGGCAGCCGGATGCGGCGCAGCGAGTTAGTCTGGTTTTGACAAGTGAAGTTGCCACACGGAGTAATTAAGCAAATACTTAAGTGTACGAACAGTAAAGTGTAAAACTGTGAATAATAAAGTGACTGTTGGTTTTGAATTGGCTGCGTTGGATTAATTAAAGTTGTTTTATTTTCAAATTACGCAATCCAGAGATACGTAACAGCGCACTAGAACTAGTATTCGTAACAATATCTTCCTACTCCATAGATAACAACACATAGTCCTGGAAATCTGGTTTTCTAGACTCTTTGATGGACTCTTTCACGAAAGCAATTATATGCTCCTTGTTAGTAAGCTAAATATGAGATTCTTACATGCTGTTTTGTAGAGAAAATATGTTTATTTCAGGATTTTTCTTATAAAGTTACTGCTACTGGGTTTTATAAAATATTTCTAAACATTTCTGAGGAAATCGGATGCAACTAGCCTTATATTATGATGCACTGATCGCAAAACAATCTAATCCTATTGCCTGGGTAGCTTAGGAAAATGGCCAGATCGTAGTTACGAAGGAAGATTTTCTGTTTTTTTTTGTGATTTAAGATGGCTTTTTGGAATAACGGATGTGCTCTTCCAAAAATTTCTCTAATTTCACGAAATTTTTTGTCAATTTAGGAAAGATTTAGTAAGATTATCCTTTTATCCATTTTAATTTTTTTCGCTTGGGTTCTATTGCTTTATATATAATTTCAAGCACATATACGTTTAAAAAAATTTACAAGTCCGTTTAACATACTGCTCAATGGAATAAACATTTCCAAATAAAAATACAAATAAAAAGCATAACTGGAAATTCCCGTTATTAGTTTTGTACGCAAACTTATTCTGCTCCGTTTTGTGAGTATACTGTCAATAAATACGAATACACGGAAAATTATTATTTTAATGCATCTAAAACAGAACGAAAAGTGCAGTTAAAGCATATATGAAAAATGTGGATACGTTTTTATAAACAAAGAACCCATTTTGGAGGTCAAAATTAATCATAACATAAGTTTGACTTGCCTGTACGCAAACTTATTCTGACTAGTGTATTTTTTAATATTACATTTAATTAATTTTTTAAAATAACATTTATATATTACATTAATATTACATTTAAGGGCCGTTTTCTCATCTTCCCGTTAAAGTGACCTGTAGCTAAAGTGAACTTTAGCTAAAGGTCACTTTAAAGTGCCCGGTAAATATTTTCGTTTTCTCACCTTCCTGATAAATATAAATTTAACAAGTCTGATTTTTTGGCAACACTGGTCTACGATGGGCAGCACTTGAAGGAAAAAATAAAAAATTTTGCCTGGCAAAATCTTGTTGATGCTTTTACTGCCAAATGGGACGTGTCCCGGCGTTGGAAATCGTTGAGGGACAAGTTTGACAGCTTGAAGCGTAAGTCCAAGCTGGAACTTGCAGCGCAGAAGAGCGAGACGTATCGCACAGGTGGCGGCCCAGCAGCGATTGGACATGTCAGCAGTGCAAAACAGTGAAATAGTCCAATTGGCTGTTATATGTTATATTTGCCGCATTTTGCGACTCCGTACCTTCAAAAGCGTCTTCCAGTGCATGAATTTAAGAAACACGCCTATTTTCCATACCGAAAGATCTCAAATTCAAATTTCATTTCAAATTGTAATTTCATTATCAGCTGTTTTTTGTTTGTAAACAAACATATGCATGTACGTGGCACCACTTCCACTTAAAGTTCACTTTAAAGCTTAACAGGCACTCAATCCTCCCGGTAAATTTTATCGGGAGGATAGCTGGATCGGGCAGATGAGAAAACGAAAATGCGTTTATCGGCCCGTTAAAGTGAACTTTAAAGTTAACGGGAAGATGAGAAAACGGCCCTAAATTATTTATTTGAATAAATAACCTCCATTTTAATTGGTATTTTGTCAGAAACCTAAATGTTTTACGAAACTCCCTCACTTAATTACGCGTGTCAAGTAGCAAACTCTTCTTGGAATCACTTATTGCATTCAGTGTACAGGTAGCATTTTGGGCCGTTACGCACTGTCAACGATTCATTAGCATTGCTTGCAGTGTATATAGCAGAGAGAAAACAGTGCGTGCCTTGCAGAGACAAGCAATTGAGTGTTGACTGCCATTGCGGTTTGCATTTTGTTGGCATTCTCATACTGCTCTCTTCCTACAGTGAATGCTGGCAATCAGTGCACACTATGTATCGCAATCCCGGGATCCCGGGATCCCGGACATTTTCCAGTCCCGAAAATCCCGGGATTCGAATCCTTTAATCCCGGGATTTTCGGGATTGCAAAAGATGCTTCAAAGTTCAAATGAAATAAATTTAAAAACACAAAAACCCAATTGCTTTTCTTAGGGAGGTGGGAGGGGATAGAGGGCGTCTTTTGGAAAAGGCTTATAATTATCTACTATGCATTCAACCAACAAGTGTTGAATCTTAAAGATGTTTCTCTTCAGCAAGGTTTATTTGCAATAAATTTCGCACTAGATTAGAGGACAAAACACTTAATGCCTTAGTATTTTTAAGATCTCAGTTTTTAGTTAATCAAAACGCTTACCTTTTTTATCGAAATAATCGAAGTAAAACTAAAATCACAAACAAATTAACTATTTTATTTTTTTTATCAAATATGCATATATATGCACTATCATAACGTCGGTTGCAAAGTAATAAGTTATGTTTAAGTGTCATTTTTGGATAAAACAAAATGCTATGAAACTGAAGTTAAATGTCAAATGAAAAACTTTTAAGTTAACTCTTCAATTTCCAGTGTCACCTGTAGGTGACAGATGCTTAATATTTGTTTTCTTACCACATAGGTTTTTATTTTTAAATTCTAACACTTGTATAGCAAAGTCAATTAGTAGTACTTGTTTATTTAATTTTCCTAGCAACACCAGCGATACGTCATTTGTAAAATTTATTCATTTGTTTCAGGCGTAATTAAAGCAGTGCGAGTTTGTGTGGTTTCTTTCAATATAAAAATGAGGGTAGTTTGAACATTTTTTATGTATTTTTTTGTCTTATCCAAACGTATCTAAGCTATTTTATTTAAAAAGAAAATTTTCTTTTTCACTATTTTGGACATGGGAATGGAAGGGTTGAACAAAATGTGATTAAATTCAAGATAAAAAATCTTGAAACTACCCAAATGTGATTAAAATGTGTCCATTTTTATGGTAAATATATTATAAACAAGTATTTATGCAATTCGGGAAAATTGTTTTATTAAAAAATGTGTTATATGAATCCCGGGATTAAATCCCGGGATCCCGGGATTTGACTTTTCAATCCCGAAAATCCCGGGATCGCAAAATGGCAAAAAATTGCGATCCCTAGTGCACACTGCACCGAATCACACTGTGTGTAGGGAGAAATGAATCATCCAATGCAGCTCTTTATTAAGCACTAAGGGGACATGATGCATTTATATGGAGAAAAAGAATTTAAGCATTCAGAAACTGTAAAGTTAACATTATCACTTACAAATACCAAATCTAGGATTCTATTTAGCTTGTTTACAAAATTATTGACCTGGACTAAATTTAGGCTGTACAAGCTATCAACTACGTAACTTTCAGAAGAGCTTACTGTATTACAGGGGAAAAAAGTAGCACTATCGCTATTATTGTCATCCAGGCGAGACTAAGATAAATTGCACAAATTAGAGTCGCCCATAACACAAAAGTGACATTCATCTCCTCTACTTAAAACAAAAGATATGATGTCAACGTAAGCTTTCTAGATAACTTCAGCCGAATTTGGCGGAATATAAGAATCACAAAGAAGCAATGAGTTGGACAATCCCTGAACGGAAACACAGAGTTGGTCCAGTAGCGAGTCAACATTTTCTAGTACCACAAGCGATGAGCACAACTTGCCGCGAACAGCAATAAGCACACCGCCGCCCCTACACAAGCCAGTCTTGACAGCGTCGCGGTCTTTACGAAAGACATTGTACAGGTTAGGATTGTAAAGGTTTAGTTCAGCCATGTTTCAACCAAAAGGAGAGGCAGAGAGAAGAGAGAATGAAGCCGTTGCCACTGATCTCTTAATAAACGGCATACCTAACCAGTGTTGCCACTAAGAATTTTTTTCTCCTACCAAAATTGGTCCAAAACCAATCTCAGACTACCAAAATAAATTTAAAATTTAATAAAATTTGATATTTTCTTCATAAAAACTTGTGCAAATAAATTACCTGTCCATGATTCGTCTTCTTGCACAGGACCTTTTTTACAGAATGAATAAAAGCGCGCATTTTCAATAATTTCTTCTTTGTTTAAACCTTTTTTTTTAATAATGAGAATATCAAAAACTACGCGAAAATGTGAATGAATTTGGCCGCTTAAACGTCAAAAAAGTAAAAAGTTTTCATGTAAATGCATGAAGATTTACGCAGCAACTTCAAAAGAGCATTGAAAAAAAACGCAGGGGAAAAAGCCTTCGTGTAAATGGCTCTTTCTGACATTTTGCATTTTTCTTTTTACATCCATCCTCAAATACTGCGTGGGCACATAAATGCATATTAGTACAGTAAATAGAGACAAATAAATCACATTTACTAAAAAAAATACTTAATGGCTGAAATTTTGAGGGTGTGTTCGGGGGCATGTCCTGAGTCTAAAACTGAGTTTTCGTATTCGAGGGGGTGGGGGAAGATACTACCCCCTGTTTATTTAGGGGTGAGTTCGTTTTAATTCCTTATCTCCGGTGCTATTGCTCGTACCGTCAAGTCCGAGGGATCAAATTTGTGGGGAATAAAATTATCTATCTAATGATAATGAAATCTATTAAGGATTAGGATTTATTATTAATTCAACATTAACCTGTGCTGACCATGTTAACCCTTATGTGTGTGATGGGGTACCCGGGTACCCAAACCACTTTTATATCGAAATTTTATGTACTTGCGGATAACCTAGAAAGGTGGTAGTGATCAAATTTGTGGGGAATAAAATTATCTATCTAATGATAATGAAATCTAGGTCATGGGTCGATTAGGTGAATCACAATGGCCGGTCAAAGGTCAAAAGTGAGGGATAGTTTTTCGTTTTTCGTGAATACCGTCAAACCGGTAGGTTTTTTCGCATACTGCTTCGATACCATTTTAAAGTACTTGAAATTACCTACAAAATGAGTGCTCGAAGACTCATCTACTATATTAGCTATATATACATTGTTTTGTAATATAAAATTAAAAAGGGACTCACCCCGTTCGTTCGTGTCCTTGCTTCCCCACTGAGGTTGGTGCGAATTGGCATCCGCACCTACCACGGCGTCGAAACCTTGTCTGAGGACTTCTTCCGTCAGGTGCTATAGTTCTGTGGGGGGTGCCTCGACGTCGTGGGCCATATAGCACGAGGCCACAAGTCTAAGCTTGTCGTCCCCTTCGATGGCGACCACCGTCAGGTCATCAGAACTGAAATTAGGTACAAGATATGCGTTAATATCCTTCCTAACAAGGATGGCAGATCGAATCTTACCTACCGTTGTTGCATGGAAAAGATTATAGTTCGTGGACCCTAACCCTGAAACCTTATTTCCGGAGGAAAGCCAGGGTTCCTGGATTAGGGCCGCGTCGTAGCTGCCCTCCTCTAGTGTGAGAAGGAGCTCAGCTGAAGCCACCTTACTGTGGTGGAGGTTGATTTGTAGGAACTTTCCCTTCAGAAGGTACAGTGTCCTTCAAGGTGGGTGTGGCTGTCACCGCCGACACTCCACCCGTCTCAACCTCCATCTCGTCAATCTTCCCGTTGTCTAGCCGAAGCATGAGAGTAGCGTCGGTCATGGGTTCCAGCCCAAGATCCTTTTCTACTTCAACTGGCTTTAGAGTGTTTTTGTTCCCGTCTTTCGGATGACGTTTTTTGAGGCGCAGGTAAACACTACCCGTCCCCCAAGACATCTTTCCGAACCGCTGGTACAACTTGTCCTCTGCCTCTTTGTTGATTTGGAAGATTAGATCAAGTGTACCGTTAGCGTTGGGTTTCCCCGCGTGGATCATCTTCCAGTCCGTCGTCGGGACATCGGGGTTTCTGCCGCTGGAAAAGCAGTAGGGCGTTTTCCGGTTTCACCGCGCTTGGTACACGTACCTTAGCCCGCGGTGGACCGGGAATATCGTCCCTATCCACTTTAACCAGGTTAGCGCCCGGCCACAGTCCTCGTAGTTTCGGGACCACCTCCTTGACCCATTTAAGCGTGAGGTCGTCATTGCACTTTAGAATCTTGACTCCCCTGTACCACCCCGCTCCTTCAAAGGAGGGCGAAGGTTTGTTAGGTTCGTCGATCGCCTGTGCAACAATGGCCTCGAGAATTTTGTTGTCCACTAGCTTCCACTGTTCCGCCGTCATCTGGCCATTTTCGTGTCGTCGGTCAACGAGCGCCACGGTCAAGTGCCGTTTGGCTACTTCGCTGGTCGTCGCCACTCTTTTGGACGAGGTCGGTTGGTCAGATGGAGTAGCTGTGGTGTGGGTGCGAGGACGTTTGGCCGCGGGTTTTTCTCCCTCCGTGGACCTCTGTCTCTTCGCCTCCGTTTCCTTCATAGCCTTCGCTACGTTTTCTTCTATTTTGTTCTCGAAGGTGGGATGCGTGGTCGCAAACCGTTCGATTTGCGAGAAGTGCTCCCTGCCTTTCGTGACCGTCTCAGTTGCCCATCGTAGGTCCTCTCGCTCCGTGGGCGAAAGAGTGTCCTTAATCTCCAGGCGCAACTTGATACGTATTGCCGCTTTGTACTGGGCGAGCGCTTTCAGGCCCTCCTTATTGGGCTTCTTCCTTTGCTCGCTCCTACTAGTGGATACGATGCTCGGGTCGAGAGCCTTCGGAGACTTCAGCAGCTCCTCCTCAGCTATCGTATTTGTGGTTGCCACGCTGCATACGCTGTCGAGGTCTGAGTCTGTGTCGACTGCAGTACCCCTAGTGGCTAACCTAGCCTTCGTAAAATTTGCAGTCGCATGACGACTGCTAGAGCCTCCAACCACTCTAGCAGAGGTGTGACCGCTGGCGACACGCAGAGGGGAATCAAGTTCCCCACCGTACCCGCCGGTGGTAGCAGTCACTTCTTCCACCGACGTTTGGGTCAATATCCTGACCCGCTCTTTCCCCTTCTTCGACTCCAGACTGGTTTTTATTTCAGGGACTCCTCCCTTAGCGTTTTATGCCTATCCGCCAGGCACCACTTAGCATGACTGAGGTAAGACTCCGCAAGCCGCCCCTCGGGGCGGCATGTAAGCTGGACCTCAGGCATGACTTGTGGAGCCCTACCTCACTCTTAGCTAGACATCGCCGTGCCTTGCCAGTTTACCTGCGCATAGACACGGCGATGCCCATTGTCCGGTCGGCACCCGCGAGGAGGGTTAAACTAAGTGGATTTTTGCCGACCTACTACTCTCAATCTAACAACAATTGCTAAATCTGCTGGCTCTGATACAGAATATATAATAGCTGAAGTGACTGACGGTAAATCCCGAATCTTAGTTTCTTGTGTCTATAACCCAAATAAATGTTTTTCGCTGTGGCTTGGTTCAACTGCTTTAAAGCTCACTGACAAAATAAAAAATTTAGGATTTATTGTTAAGGATTAGGATTTATTATCAATTCAACATTAACCTGTGCTGACCATGTTAACCCTTATGTGTGTGATGGGGTACCCGGGTACCCAAACCACTTTTATATCGAAATTTTATGTACTTGCGGATAACCTAGAAAGGTGAATCTTCATGACAACTCCCAAAATGGTATTCTGTCTTTATTTTCGAGTCTTTAATTCCATTTTTATATTTTTGAGGGTGTGGCACTACATTTCACTTTTTACACCCTTACCCGTGTGCTGAGGCACCCGGGTACCCCAATACATTTTATATGGAGTTGCGTAGATTTCATAGATTTTTTCTGTAAGTAAAATTTTTCTAAAGTTAATAATTTGTAATAAAACAATTTTGTAAACGGAAAACAATCACTCAATCGATTTTGAGGAAACGAAAATTTGATTTTGGTTATATAAACTCCAAGATATTTTACATTTGAAAACCAGATCCAAAACAACTCTCTCGCCTACATTTATCGACATTCGCCTTCAGCGGGTTTTCCCGGGTACAGTTGGCGTTGGAGATGATAAAAATTTCTTGCATCATAAGCCAAAAAAGTTGATAACTCATATTTTTCAGATTTCGATTATACATATTGAATAAAGCGTCCTTTTCGGTTGGTTTCACGCAAAATTATGTCACATATTTTACTTTATAAAATACTTTTGAATAAAGCTTTTGCGGTGCATATATTGTAGGACGAATCGAGGCCACAACGCTTGCACACTACGCCGAAATGGCTCAAGTCTGTATGCCATCTTTGTCACATAGTTCGATATTTGGATATTTCTCTTCGTCACTACCATTCGAGTCATATGAGATGGTCGGTTTCTATGCAACCCGCAGGCTCAGCGGCAGAGGCTTCTATTGCTGCGTTATCAACTGATGGAATATGTTCTTCTTCGCCTTCGGAAATGAACAATTCTTCAACACTTTTACTTTCGCACAGTATTTCTTGAATTTCGGCTGGGATAAATCTTTCACAACGAGCTCTTGCTGAATAAGAACTCATTTCCGAATTTGTTTAGATCTTTCACAATGCAATTAAAACTAATTACTAACGACTGATTAATTTGTTACAAAGTTCAAATGTCAAAAATTTCCGCGGGGAATGACCTTCCATGGAAATTTATAGCAGCGTGTTGCTATTCCGAGCGGAAAGTCGGTGATTAAATAAAAAACAGTCCGTTCCTTAGGAGCAGTTTTTATTTCCTGTAATATGGTTAAATTCAGTTCAATACACACAATTCAATTTGGTTTCTTACTCGTTGGTCCTTTCCGCTCGCTGCTTGGAATGCAAATGGCTAAGTCAGCCGCAGCTCAGCGAGGTCAGGGTTGCCAACCGTTTGAGGGTAAACTTATAAACATTTCAGTGTTGTTAAACGTTTCGAGAAATTGCCTACTTGATTCGCCAACATCCCGACCCCCGTGAATCTAGTTAGATTCACCAACCTCCAACTTCGCTAGCACGCACGCTGGACGTGTGAACACACCCGAGTTCGTTTGCACTTCCGCCATTCGAATCTGCAGATCCTTCCCTGGAAACACTCGTAGTACTCTTCCGATCGGCCATTTGGAACGGTGCACGTTGCTGTCGCACACCAACACGATGTCGTCTACGCATAGGGGTTTGACTGGCTGGTACCACTTGGGGCGTCGGCATAAATCAGGAAGGTACTCCGAGAGCCACCTTTTCCAAAACCGATGCTGGGCCTGTTGTACCTTGCGCCACTCCTTTCTAGTGGCATGGTGTTCTTCTTCGCGTGGGTGAGGCGTCTGTTCGGCGTTAGCTATACCTAAAAGAAAATGATTGGGGGTTAACGGTTCAGCAGTGGGTGCGTCTATCGGAATGTGTGTCAACGGTCGGGAATTAACTATGTTTTCGGCTTCACACATCAGGCTATAGAGACTGTGCTCTGTCAAATTCTGGTATAGCGCGTGCCCCATTGCCCGCTTGACACTCCGTACTAGCCGTTCCCAGCATCCTCCAGAATGAGGGTTTAGAGGGCAATTAAAAACCCATTCTATGCCATCAATCGCAAGAGCATCCGCTACTTTCCCATTATCAAAGTCGGAAACTTGCCTCCGCAGTTCCTTATCCGCGCCGATGAAGTTCGTGGCATTATCCGATCTTATGCGCACCGGTTTTCCTCGCCTTCACATAAAGTTGCGTATGCACAACAAGCACGTATCCGTAGTCAAATCTCTCGCTATCTCCATGTGTATGGCGCGCGTGGTCAGGCAAGTAAACAAGGCGATCCAGCGTTTCTCAACCCTTCGCCCGTTCACGATGAGGAACGGACCCATGTAATCGATGCCTACATACGAAAACGGTCTGACAAATGGCGTCAGCCTGTCCTCCGGTAGCTGACCCATCATCGGCGATTCTGGTTTTGCGTTGTTTATTTTGCACACTTGGCATCTCTTACGGGCGCGTCGTTCTGCTGTTCGAATGTGAGGTATCCAATACTTTCGACGTATCTCGGCGATAATCGTTCCCTCGTTCTGGTGCTTCCACTTACGATGATAGTAATCAACAATCAAATTTGTTATGTGATGCTCTTGGGGCAGAATGACTGGCCTCCGACTGCAAAGCGGCACCGCTACGGCTGCATCAATTCGGCCCTTTACACGAATCACGCCAGCGTCGTCCACGTAAGGTGTTAGTTTCCACAGTACGCTGTTACGTTGTATTTGGCCCTGCGTGCTCAACTCCTGGTATTCTTCGTAGTACGCTAACAACTGGGCTACTCGACAAATTGCGAGTTCTGACGTTTCAAGCTCGGTAACCGTCAATCGCCCCCCTTTTCTTCGTAGCGGATCCTCCAGAGCGTTCAGGTGTATAAAACACGAATATTTCGCAAACATATCGCTCTCGACGTTCAGGTGTCCAATAAATTTTGCTCGAAGTTCCTCTTGCGTTTGCACGAGTGATTCTGGCGCTGGCCAGTCAGTCTCATTTTTCATCAGGAAATCAGGTCCACTCACCCAGAACGATTCTCGCTTCGTGCTCCTCATGCGCGTTCCGAAGTCAGCTGGATTGTATGCACTCGAAAGCCACCTCTATTCAGTCGTTTCGCTGTTCGCCAAAATCTCATTAACGCGATGAGCAACGTACGGCTTGTAGCGTCGATGATCAGACCTTATCCATGACAGCGTCGTCATTGAATCGCTCCACATAACCGTTCTGGCAGGAGCCACAGTGTGGCCTTGAAGTACGGTCACCCGGAGACGCGTAGCTAATACGGCAGACTACAGTTCTAAGCGTGGTACTGTTGTAAGTTTTAGCGGGGCGCACTTCGCCTTGCCCATGACGAATACCAAATGTATCCTCCCTGCTTGGTCGCAAATCCTCCAGTAGGCCACTGCCGCATAAGCAGTCTCGCTGGCGTCTGCAAAAACGTGCAGCTCTATTGCACCTTAAAGGGTATTTTATAACAACGTGCCATAGTTAAGTTGTCAATGTTCCTCAACATCTTCAACCACTCATGCCACATGGCATACGCTTCGTCTGGAATGCCTTCGTCCCATCCCACTTGCTCTCTCCATACCGATTGCAACACTATCTTCGCCGCCACTCGGCTTCCAACCCACATGGGTCGAACACCGACATGGCAATACTAAACGTCTCTCGTTTTGTAGGTCTTCTTTCACCTTTAATCAAACGCGCATCTACTCTTGCAAACGATAAGATACATTTTAACACATCGTTCTCGGTATCCCAATGCATGCCGAGGACCTTCTGGTAATGCCCTGCATCACCCTTGTCGAGACTGACGACCTTCGATTTCGTCTCTTCTTGGTTCAACATCTTACTAACAGTTTTCGCATTCGACTGAAACCTTTTCAGTTCGAAGCCTCCTTGCTCATGGATCCAAACGACCTCTCTCGTGATTCGCAAAGCTTCTTCTTCAGTGGCAAAGCAGTGTACAAAATCATCGACGTAGTGGTTGTTGATAATGGCTTCCGCGGCGTTAGGAAATTCCTCCAGAAAATCTCGAGCGTTTTTGTTTTTGACGTACTGCGCTGAACACGGTGAACACGTGGCTCCAAACGTCATGACCGTCATCACATACTCGCCAATGTCCGCCTTTGGTTCCTCTCTCCACAAGAACCGCTGCGCATCCTGGTCTTCTTGACGTATTCGTACCTGGTGAAACATCTCGACTATGTCCGCACATACCCCGACTGGCTTTTCTCTAAATTTCATTAAAATGGTAGTTAACGGTTGTGACTGATCTGGCCCACTGAGTAAGACCGAATTCAAGGAAACACCCTCTACCTCAGCAGCAGCGTCGAATACCAGCCGCAGTTTACCTGGTTTATTTGCATTGGAAACACCGAAGTGTGGCAAGTACCAAGTTCTATCTCCTTTGCCTCTTACCTCCGCTTCATCTAGGCGCCTCGCGTATCCCTTCCTCTCATACTCAGACATAATGTGCACGTATTGCTTGTGAAAATCTTCGTTACGTTGAAATTTCCTTTTTAGTGCTAGCAGCCGTTTCTCTGCCATCTGTCTACTATCCGGAAGGACTACGTTCTCATGCTTCCACAAAAGCCCGGTTTCAAACCGCCCGTCTTTTCTTTTAGTCGTGTTCTCGAGTAATCGTTTCGCCGTCAGTACCTCAACGCTCTCTAGGTGTTTCTGCGCGGTGTTCACCTCTAGACTGTCGTTTACAATATGGTTTCTAACTAATTGTTCCAAACTGGTTTCTTTACCGAATTGCGCAAAGAGTGATTGTACTCTTGCGCTGAATGACTGCTACCATTGCCGTACACCAACCATCCTAGTTTGGTTTGGATCACAACTGGCCCTTTCCACCCTTTCACAATCGTTCTCTTCGCCACACCCAAATGAGCGTTATCTAGCCCGATCAACAACTCCGGTGTTGCTATATTATAGTCTTGTATTGGTAGGCCTTTGGTATATCGATACTTCCAGTGTAGCTCCGATAATTCCAATGTTTGTGTTAATTAATAATTGATTGGCACGACAGCCCGCTTACGCGAGACTAAGGCCTAGCTTCCCGCAACCATCCGTGTTGTGCGTGTGAATTTTGTACGCGGGTGGAAGGGACCTACAGTTTTATGCCGGTTCCGAACGGCAGGTTGGGAGCTTTTTCATAGGCAATTTTTACTCTCAGAGGTTTGCCATTTCCAGCTGAGAGGACACCCACCGAAAGAGAAAACGAGTTTCCCGTTATTTTTTTTTAGGTGTTACTACATGCAGTATTCGATCTTGCGTCGCTCTGCATGCAACTCGCTGGACCGCGCACTAACCAACTGAGCCACGGCGGCTATGTTTGTGTTTGTGTTGGCAATTGTAAATCTCTCACAACCTTGACATTCTTAGCATCGAACTTCCCACTGCCAATCGCAGTGCCGGAAATCTTTATATCTACTCCAAAGGCCATCTGTGTCACAGCATTGTTTCCAAACCATTTCAATGTCAACTTGTCTTTCCTGCCCTTAAGTCCTAGTCGGTCAACCACGCTTTGGTTCATCATCGATATTGCAGAGCCTTCATCAAAAAATGCATAACATTCAATTTCTCTCCCATTAGCGTACAATTTCACTGGCAAAATTTTAAATAATACCTTAATTGTTGTCGGCATTAACGCGTTGGTGTATACTTGATGTTGCTGTGGCGCCCTGTTTGTTTCACTTCCTTTTGAGTGTAAGAGCTCGTGCATCTTTCTGGGGCAATTCCTCACTGCGCATTTATGCTTGTACGCGCAGCTGTCACTCCGATGGCCACTGCCGAGGCAATTGAAACACAATTTTTCACGACGCACAGTCTTCCACCTTGCTGCTTGTTCCATTTCTATGAAACTTCTGCAGTTCGCTAGCTCGTGCTCTCCTTCGCATAGACCACAAAGTTCCTGCTTCCCTCTTCTAAGCTCATCGGCATGGAAAAATCGCATCCTCCCATCCACTCTCGACTCCGTAGCGCGCGTTTGTTGATTGAAGTTTATACACGCCGTATTCACCACGCGCGCTAGTTCCTGCAGCCAGTCACTTAAATGCCGTATCGTCGCTCTCGGTTGCATATTCACGGCATGCCGCGCCCAATCTAGTCTTCGCTGTATCGGTAGCTTAAGGATCAACTCTTCCATCAATGTAGGATTGCTCAAATGGTACTCGCACCCTGCAGCTTCAAGAAACGTTGCCAAATTCTGGACCTTTGTTGCAAACGGCACTAATTGTTCTAAGCGATTTTCGGAAATTGCCGGAAAGTTGCGTATTCGTGCAATTTGACTTTTCACCAGTTGGTCTGGCCTTCCAAAACGTTCCTGCAATGTCTCGATGATTCGCGGTACGTTGCTGCTATGAATTAGCAGACACTCGACGACTTCACGCGCTTTCCCCTTAATTGCCTTCTGAAGTCGCAACATGTTCTGCCGCTCACTGTAACGATAATCTTCTGTTGCCATCATAAACGATTCGCGAAACATCGGCCAATCCTCCGGTCGACCATCAAACTCTGGGAGATCGTATAGCTTTCGACTAGTATCGGCTCTCACTGTGGACAACGTTTGGTTCAGTCTCGCAAGTGTTGCCGCGATTGAGGGGCTTTCTAATGCCCCCACGCCATTGCCATACTTGTAAGTTGCAATATGGCGCTCTGCAAATCGTTCAATTGTTTCGTCATCGCGTTTATCTGTGATTGAAGTGCGGGCGAGTCCCCTTGGCTTCCGGCAGCCCTCTCACACATCGTTTCGTTCAACTCGTCGGTAGTGTTATTTTCATCTTCGCGAGTAACTGCTACTGAGCGAGTTTTTGGCATTTTGAAATCGCCCCGAAATGACCGTTTGCCCTTGAACGCACACTTGCGCACCGTTATAACTGTTCGTACGTCACGCGTCGCTGTCCCGTTTCTACCGACCCCCGTTAGACGCAAGCACCACCAAACTAACCTCAATCACTTTCTAGGTACTCACCGTTCACTGTCGTCGATGCAATCCAATCGATTATCTTCCGGCCACCGGGCGCTCTCACGATGATTTTCGCCGTCTGTCTGCGGCTCCGCTACCTTGCACCGCACCGCACGACTATGTCAGCAGCTTCTGGCCACTATTCGCTGCGCGCATGCGCAGCCTTTTCTGCGTCGTAGGGCTCCTCTGGCCGCCTTTAAAGTTGAAGCTGCTGTCGCCACCTTATTTGGCTGTCGAAGCGAAGCCGATGCTGGTTAATGCTTCTCCAACTAACGTGCCAGCTCGGGCTCCTTTCTGCGCAGCACACGCGACGACTTGCGCGACCGCCTCGCCGACCTTCGTTCGTGAGGCTGCGCTTGCGCCTAACCTCACTTGCTAGCTGCCCCGCAAGGCAACGAGAAATAAAAATATGTTGCTATTCCGAGCGGAAAGTCGGTGATTAAATAAAAAACAGTCCGTTCCTTAGGAGCAGTTTTTTTTCCCTGTAATATGGTTAAATTCAGTTCAATACACACAATTCAATTTGGTTTCTTACTCGTTGGTCCTTTCCGCTCGCTGCTTGGAATGCAAATGGCTAAGTCAGCCGCAGCTCAGCTAGGGCAGGGTTGCCCACCGTTTACAATTTGAGGGTAAACTTATAAACATTTCAGTGTTGTTAAACGTTTCGGGAAATTGCCTACTTGATTCGCCAACACAGCGTATGAATGGGATCCGAAAATGCATAAAAATTCATGACTGGAAATTAAAGAAACTAGTTTGCAAGTCATTTTTTGTAAGAAAGGTAATCCCAAAGTGTACTTTTATATTACTGAAAGCTTTAACACTAAGCAAAAACAGTAATATTTCTTAAAGTGCGAACAAAAAGTGAGAAATGTTCATACAATTTGTACTGGGGTACCCGGGTACTCCATCAGACGGGTAAGGGTGTTTTTTCCAGCACACACACTAGGGTTAATAAAGTTGTGAGTAACGTATATGCTGTATTGCGTAAGTTAAGAACTTCTGCCGCGTTCACGCCTTTGGAAACCAGGCGTATGTTAGCTATGCAGCTTGTTCTGCCCCATATAACTTACTTTGAGTTAGTGTATAGTAAACTTGACTCAAGATCCGCACACAAGATTAACGTAGTTTTTTTGGGATCCAAAAGTATGATCATATCTCGCTGTGGAGAAACAAAGTTCTTGGATGTAGCATTATGAACTACCCAGTTGCGAGAAACTGTATATTTCTATACAAATTAGTCTTATGGAAAACTCCACGTTATATATATGACAGGCTCCACCTATCCCAGTCACAGAGGCATCACAGCCTGATTATACCAAGACATACTTTGTTAGCTACATCTCGACTATTTTTCGTTAACGCCGTGAGACTGTGGAACTCAATTCCTGAGATGATTAAAGCCAGACTGAATCGAAACAACTACAAAATACTTATACTAGACCATTTTAAAGAACTGGGGTAAATTATGCGACAAACAATTACACACTACATGACTATGCAGCCGCCGTGGCTCAGTTGGTTAGTGCGCGGTCCAAGCGAGTCGCATGCAGAGCGACGCTAGTTCGAATTCTGCATGTAGTAACACCTAAAAAAAAATAACGGGAAACTCGTTTTCTCTTTCGGTGGCTGTCCTCTCAACTGGAAATGGCAAACCTCTGAGAGTAAAAATTGCCTATGAAAAAGCTCCCAACCTACCGTTCGGAACCGGCATAAAACTGTAGGTCCCTTCCACCCGCGTACAAAATTCACACGCACAACACGGGTGGTTGCGGGAACCTAGGCCTTAGTCTCGCGTAAGCGGGCTGTCGTGCCAATCAATTAAATTAATTAATTACATGACTATTTATTGTTTTCGTTTCTTCTTTACTCTTTCTATACTTCTTCTTCTTCTTCTACTTCTATACTTTCTACTTTCTATAACCATATATTAGTTTTAAGTTTAATAATTGTAATTGTATTTATATTGTAAGCATATTGATGTTACCAAAATTTAATTTAATGTGTTGATGTATGTACTCATAAAAGATCCATCATCTTAAGGGAAGGCTCCCCTGGATTTGGGCAAAAATAAGGCAAAGTTTGTAATTTTTTTGTGGGATAATGAAAAGGCCTACAAACTTCCGGTTTTGACTATTAAATTCGTCTATTATTTAGGAGTTTAAAAAGTTAAAAAACTTGATGAAATTCAAAATGGCGGCCTCTGCGCGCCAAACATCGCTCGAGAACTGTAATCCTGCAGCCTCTTGTAGTGGACTGAAATCAAAAAGCATTGTCATTACTTAAAGATAACAAAATTGTCTGTGCATTGAACTAGACTCAAAAAATTTAAACGAAAAATTCTTGCACAATGAATATTTGAAGTAAAAAGTTAAATTTTTTGCACCTTTTTTTAATTTCAACCACATTTAAAAATTAAAAATAAATAACTATTTATGCAAATTGTTAGTTCAAGGCATACAGAAAATCAAATACATTCGAGCAGTTTTTAGATGAAGAAAATCGGATCATTAGATCAAGTCCGGGGATTTCAGTTAGATTGGAAAAAATGGAAGCAAATTAGAGCAGTGGAGCGTCCCGTAGCGCGCGTGAGACAGGTGTGTTCTCCCATGAAAATACGCGTCGTATCAAAAAATCCTTTTACACACATATTCTACATATATGTTACTTACTTACTTAACTGACCATAACAACCCGTTATCGGGTTACGGCCTGCCGCAAAACTTCTCTCCAGGCGCCTCTGCTTCGCGCGCGCCTTCTCCAGTTGGTCACACCAAGAGATACCAGGGCCTCTTCCACTTGGTCCTTCCACCGGAGACACGGCCTTCCTCTTCGCCGTCGACCTCCAACCATCGCATCGAATACCTTTTTCGCGGGAGCTTCGTCGTCCATGCGGCAGACATGACCGAGCCAGCGTAGCCGCTGGATGTTAATTCGCTGCGCTACGTCCATGTCCTTATACAGCTCATACAGCTCGTTATTGGTTCGTATGCGATAGTCATCACCAACCCGAACAGGGCCGGAGATTTTGCGAAGCACCTTCCTCTCGAACACTCCAAAGGCCGCTATGTCGTTTCGTGTCATTGTCCATGCTTCAGCGCCATAGAGGAGCACGGGCAAGATAAGCGTCCTATAGAGTGAAAGTTTTGTCGGTCGAGAGAGGTCTCTACTTCTCAATTGCCTACCGAGACCGTAGTAGCACCTGTTGGCAAGAGTTATCCTTCGCTTTATCTCCAGACTGACATCATTGCTGCTGTTGATGGCGGTGCCAAGGTAGACGAATTCCTTGACAACTTCAAAAGCATACCTGTCGGCCTCGACGTGAGACCCTAGCCGCTGCGAGTCCCTGCGTGTAGACAGCATATACTTCGTCTTGCCCTCATTTACCACCAGACCCATTTTGGCAGATTCTCTTTCGATAGCCGCAAAGGCAGCGGTGACATCTCGCTTGTTACGTCCGATGACATCAATATCATCAGCGTAAGCAAGGAGCTGGACACTTTTGTTGAAAATTGTGCCATTACGATGTACACCGGCCTTGCGCAGAACACTCTCCATGGTGAAGTTGAAGAGGTCGCAGGACAAAGGATCGCCCTGTCTGAAACCTCGAACGGTATCAAAGGGGTCGGAGAGGTCACTTCCAACCTTGACGGAGCTGCGCGTATTGCTCAACGTCGCTCTGCAAAGTCTAACGAGCTTTGCAGGGATACCAAGTTCAGACAATGCGGCATATAGGCGATCCCTTATCGGGCTATCGAATGCTGCCTTGTAATCGATGAAGAGATGGTGTGTATCGATTTGGTTCTCATGGGTCTTCTCCAGGATTTGGCGTAGAGTGAATATCTGGTCGATGGTGGACTTACCAGGTCTAAAGCCGCACTGATAAGGTCCAATCAGCGCCTTGGCGAGTGGCTTTAGTCTTTCACATAATACGCTCGTCAGGACCTTGTATGCAATGGGAAGTAGGCTGATACCCCTGTAGTTGGCGCATATTGTTGGGTCGCCTTTCTTCAGCACAGGACAAAGGGCACTGAGGTTCCAATCGTTGGGCATTCGTTCCTCCAGCCATATTTTGCAACTGAGCTGATGCATGCACCCAATCAGCTCACCGCCGCCGGCCTTGAACAATTCAGCTGGTAGCCCATCCGGCCCTGCAGCTTTGTTGTTTTTGAGTCGCTGGATAGCGACCCGGACCTCGTCATGGCTGGGCGGTGGCACATCCACACCGTCGTCGTCGATTGGTGCCATCTGGACATCTTCACCACTGGCGGTATTGTTCCTTTCGTCGCCTGCGAGCAGCTTGGTGAAGTGCTCCTTCCACAACCTCAGCACACCCTGCGCATCCGTAACCAGATCCCCGTTTTCGTCTCTGCAAGAAGATGCCCCAGGCTTAAATCCTTCCGTAAGACGCTTAACTTTTTGGAAGAATTTTCGGGCGTCATTCCTGCTCCTGCACTCCTCGATTTCCTCACGCTCGCGCCTTTCTTGCTCCCGTTTCTTGCGTCTAAAGGCACCTCTCTTTCTTCCTCTCCTCCCGGTATTTTTCTGTCATGGCTCGCGTGGCTGCCGACTGCAGTGTCTTCTTGTATGCAGCATTCTTCACTGCAGTGGCTGCGCGACACTCTTCATCGTACCATTGGTTCTTTGGTGGTGGGCGTCGAAAACCAAGGACATTTTCTGCGGCGGCGCGCATAGAGTGGGATAAGTGAGCCCATAATCCGCCGATGTCATCAGGTGGAGAGGGGGAGCGACCGAGCTGGTTGGAGAGTTGAGCGGAGTAGGCTTCGGCTACCCCTTGTGATCGCAGCTTACTGATGTCCAGCTTTCTTCGCAAACTAGGTTGTGCGGTCTTCGCTGCGCAAAGACGCATGCGTACCTTGGCTGCAACAAGGTAGTGGTCCGAGTCGATGTTGGGTCCTCGGAACGCGCGCACATCTAGAATGCTAGAAGCATGCCTTCCATCAATCACAATGTGATCAATCTGGTTGCGGGTGGATTGATCGGGGGATAACCAGGTGGCCTTGTGGATATCGAGGTGCTGGAATCTGGTGCTACTAACTACCATGTTTCGTGCCGCGGCGAAATCGATCAGCCTCAGACCGTTGTTCGAAGTGGTCCCATGGAGGCTGAACTGCCCGACTGTGGGGCCAAAGATGCCTTCTCGCCCGACCTTTGCGTTGAAGTCCCCGAGGACAATTTTGACGTCATGGGCCGGGCACCTGTCGTAGACGTCCTCGAGCTTCGCATAGAAGGCATCCTTGGTCGCATCGTCCTTCTCTTCCGTCGGGGCGTGCGCGCAAATCAGGCTGATGCTAAAGTATTTAGCTTTGATGCGGATCGAAGCCAGCCGTTCGTTCACCGGAGTGAACCGAGAGACGTGGTGGCGAAGTCTCTTGCTGACCACAAATCCGCAGCCAAATTCGCGCTTCTCCGCATGGCAGCTGTAGTAGATATCGCAGTCTGCTCGCTTGGAGCAACCTTGTCCTGTCCATCGCATTTCCTGGATGGCGGTGATGTCAGCCTTACATTTCGTGAGGGCTTCCGCCAGTTGGATAGAGGCACCTTCCCTATAGAGGGTCCGGACATTCCAGGTGCATATCCTCAAATCATGGTCCTTGAATCGTTTGCTGTGGTCGTCAACATTGTGGGTTCCTTCCGAGGCTTGCTTTTTGGCTTTCATTGGTATTTGGTTTTCCGTGGCGGGCACCAAACCCTGCGCACAACCCAAATTTTAAGTCCTGGGGATAGGACTCGCTGCACACATTAGTTCACTATTCAGCGGATGCCAAATAGCTATCCAGAAGGGCCGCGCGGAGGCTGTGCATCAGCTTGGATTGGACAGGGACAAGGATCGTTCTGGCGTTCGCCAGGTGGAACGCAATCAGAGACTTTACCTTGTATGTCCGCTCCCTTCCTTCTACATATATGTAGCCTTCGTTTTATGCAAAAAAAAAAACATTTTTCGGTCCAAATCCAGGGGAGCCTCCCCTTAAGTTGTATAAATAATTCAATAAATAAAATAAATAAATCCTGTGTGCCACATTGTGTACATGTTAAGCTGTTATTTACCGTAAGAAAATTCGCTTCTTATAAGCTTTTGATCAGGTGAACAAGTAGGCTATTCGAAATGTTTTGCATTGATCGCGTAATCGAGTTTGTATTTATACTAGGGGTATTCTCGATGTCTTGCAAAACCCTTGCACATTGCAGAATTTGCAGATTATGCAGACTTTTGCAATCCGTGCAATGATACAAAAACAAAATACAAGGGAAAGACGTTTTGCAATTTGTGCAATATGTACAACAGTGATACCCATGTTTTATATGAGGGTGCAAACGTGCGTCAGCTGGTTGTCAAAAAATTCGTTAATTTTATTTCGTGCGCGCAAGCGTAAATTTTTCACACAAATTTTGTTTTATTTCCTTTTATATAAACATTTTGAATTTTCAGATAAAAACGAATATTGGTTTCAATTATTACCATCTTCCAGAAAAATTCTTACCATTCTTATGCAGAATTTAAAATGCAGCACTTTCAATCAAGAAATCAACAGTTTTCGAATTTTCGCTTGTTTGCGGCATTTTTTACAATATTTGAATTTTTGGGTGTTCTCGAAGTCTAGCAGGTTTCAGGGTTGCAAATATCAGTTTCTGCAAGTTTTGCAATGTTGCAAGACATCGAGAATACCCCTACTGTGTTTTCTTGTGCCCTCCGCTTTTCTTGGTTTGAACTACTTAAAATGTCAGGAATAAGCGATGAAGTGTGGAATGACCTCAATATGGTCTTAAATAGGCGCCGTCGGTTTTGTAGGCTGCCAACAGATCGGCATGAGGAAGACGATCTTTATAGTAATAGGGATGACGCCGATGAAGATTATATACCGCCTGATGAAGCAGCGTCAGAGATGCTCAGTACCTACTCTTGCAAGCGGGGCACAAACCGTTGGAAAGTTGCCATATTTTATAACATAATAGATATTGCTGGCCTTGCATCATTTATTGTTCACGATTCATTTAAACGATCACTCAAAATCGACAAACGCCGTGAATACCTAAAGCTTTTAATGTCCTAGCTGGTCGCTCCTCACATGGCAAATAGGGCAATGAAAAATCACGTTAGTCGTTGTCCTAATATCAGTGCAGCTATGGCAAAATTTAATGTTTTTGTAAGTAATTATAAAAAAAAATTACTATATGTATATTGTTACTTCTGTCTTTATTATTACAGACGCACTGTCATTACTCTTACTTACTAAAGAAAGAACGAAAGGACTGTACATGGTGTAATCATCAACATGACGAAAAACGGCGCAAAACATTCTTGTCGTGTAAAACATGCAAAAAACTCACGTACCGTGAATACTGCTCTGTAACTAAAATATGTTTGTGCCATGGATGTGCTGCAAAATAAACTGTCTCTTTTTTTGTTGATTTGAATTTAATCAATAAATAAATTAATTAAATGTTGTGCCATATAAAAAAAGCAGTTTTACTTTTTAGGGCACCTCAGCCCCCCACTCTAACGAAATCCCCCTAATAATTACATCTATACTATTATAGCAAAGACAATTAAACTATAAGATGTCTCACGTTCATACAAATCAGTGGCGCTTCAAAAATTTGCCGTGGCTTGTTCAATAAAGCCACGTGAGAGAGGTTTTTACAGCAGCGCCACATCTGAGAGCAACTATGAAGCCACGCAAGCAACTCTCTGCGCAACGATGAAGCCACGCGAGTTATGTTATCGTATTTAAACACGGGTTGTTCTGGTGAAGTCCAATATACGCCTTCTTTTTATTTTTCAAATCGTTCTCTTAAATACTATTTTACATGTATACTTAGGTACCATGATACAAATATAGAAGGTAGAACCGCTGTAATTTGTTTTGACACTAAACGTGTTTATTGACGTTTCTCGTATTTTTCAATAGCTTGGGTCGTGATGCCACTTCGTTGTAATACTAAATTAGGGCTATTTAAGGTTCTAAGGATTTTTAGATCTTTTTTAAAATAAACACGAACATTTCAATGTGACTAGTACATTTTGTTGCGTAATATTATTAACTGTTAGACAAGCAACAATGCAATAAATAATACAAAGGTAAATTATTATGTAATTGTTTTTTTTTAATTTCTTACTAATATTCATTTTTTTTGTGTTTTCAAATTGCTGTTTAAAAACCGTGTCCTAAAAAATGTTCGGCCTAAAAAGAAACGTTGCATTGTTTACATTTGAAGTTTGAAAAAAAACGGAGCTTAAAAACAGGAACAACCCACCAAGCAAAATGTGGGAAATAGGCAACTATCGTCAGTGCCAACAAATTGGCGACTCACCGATTAATTGGCACGGCGACAAATTACAAAAACAATTTGTTTTCTAGTACTTTGAAATATCGAATTGAACTATGTTTTGTATTTCAGTGAGATTGATCGTAATTGAAAAATTTTTATTCATTCGTCAACGGTTGATTCAAGCCTAAAACATCAAACACCAAAACTATAAGTATGATGAGTTCATTGCGGAAAATATACATACGGAACTAATACATATTCACATTTTGAGAATCTAAACTCAAAAACCTAAACAAAATACATTTCAATTTTGTTGACGTAAGAAAATGTTCAAGGTATTTTCTAACAACAGTACGGTAGCACATTTTCAAAGGAGAACGTTAAAAACAGGTTTAGTGTCAGATGTGCAACATGGCGGCTGAGAAGAAGCAATGGCTCTACCTTCTATTTTTGTATCATGCTTAGGTACTAAGCGATAAGCAGGTAGTGTACATCGTTTTCTGTTGCCTGCACTGCTTATCTATACGTTGCTTAACATACACCGTGCGACAAAAATGAAAAAATTTTTTCACACTGGAAAAAATCCATATGGGCGTGAAACTAGAGACCAAACATAGTAGTACTGCGTACTCAGTTTTTCATTTCTACATCCTTTGTCCTTTTAAAAGGACTTCAAAATTTTGAAGGGAATAAAAAATATAAAAAATATAAAAAATACTTAACCTCGTTAAAATATGGCGATATGTATATCAGATGAAAGAGGAAAAGCTCAAGAATTTAAATAAAATTGATTTTTTATCTATATATTTGTAAAAAAAAGACATGAAAAAGGTCCTTTGAAAATTTAAATCGTTTATATCCTTGAAAATTTATAACGAATTTTCTTGAAAAGTAGGTATGTTTAAACCCAAAATCTCCTTGATCACGTGTCAAAATTTCATTATTCTCGCTTCTTTGATTTTGTATCTTTTTTATTATTTAAAATACTGATACACAAATAAATTAGAATATTTGTACTGCATTAGACTTGCAGCTCCCACCTTTTTTTTAATAACTTTCGAACAAATAAAGTTAGTGATCAAAGAGATTTTGGGTTCTAACATACTTACTTTTCAAGAAAATTCGTTATAAATTTTCAAGGATATAAAGGATTAAAATTTTGAAAGGATTTTTTTCATATCCTTTTTTTACAAACAGATAAAAAATCAGTTTTATTTAAATTCTTGAGCCTTTCCTCTTTCATTTGATATACATATCGCCATATTCTAGCTTGGTTAAGTATTTTTTATATTTTATTTATTCTTTATCTTCTTCAAAATTTTGAAGTCCTTTAAAAAGGACAAAGGATGAAGAAATGAAAAACTGAGTACGCAGTATTACTATGGTTGGTCTCTAGTTTCACGCCCATATGAATTCTTTCCAGTGTGAAAAATGCTGTCGCACGGTGTTATCATTAAAACCAGACAGGACGGTTCTTATCCTGAAAAACAAACATCCTAAGCAATTGCGTTTAATTGCTTAGAAGAATGTTTGTGTGTTTTGTTTTGTCGTATCTTTAGGTTTCGGAGAATTGAGTTCACACATAACTTCCCCCTCCTTTACTTCAAATTTCTCCTGAAATTTGTTAATAACCTTTACTTTAAAATTTTTTCGGTTTTTTCAAGTTACAATTATAATGGTGAATATGATTATCAGTATAAGTACTAGCGTTAAACTATATGATACGTTTCGCTGAAACTTTAGTTCTTTAATTTCAATCAAATTTTGCTTATTTTGTAATTGAATATCTTCGAAGGTTAATTTATTCGTAAAATTTTTTACATCATCGATACTTGGAACTATAAATCTTTGTGTGAAAGTGTTATGGTTATTTGCAAAATGTTTTTCAAAAATGTTGAGTTTACAGTCAATAAAATGTATAAGATAATTTCCTGTTAATATCAAGTTTCGTCCATCACAATTGTGCGATAAATTTACTTTGAGAGCATTCTCTAATACAATTGTTTCATCGTCTATATAAATTATTTCTGTTTCTCTGTTTTTTATTAGTTTACAATTATTTTTAAGTATGCAATTATGTGAAACTTGTAATTCATTTAAAATTTTGTTAATTTCATATGTATAGGGTGTTTTTTTTAGAGGTATAGAACTTCGAATTGAAATAAAACACAAGAAAATCGTTTTAATGTCCATCAATTTGGCTTTATTGGAAGGATAATTTTATGCCATTAATGTTTAAATATGATTTCGGGCATGTGGCCGCCGCGGCTGGCTCGAATAAAGCCAATTCTACAGGTCCAATTTTTAAAGTTGATGGACAAAGCTCCAACTGCTGTGCACGGTGGCGAATCGATTCATTCGGGTCCTCTTCAACATTTTGCTCTACAGCGGCAATTGTTTCTTCGGTGCGCACTGTTCGACGTCTCTGCGGATGCGTATTATCACATAGAGTAAACGTAGTGCGAAAACGACCCATGGTTAACAGAATTAGCTCTGATGGACGATTATGTCGACCATAAAATTTTTCGAAATAAATTTGCACGATTTGCAAGCGTTGTTCTTTTGTCAACCTGTTCATGATGAAATGGCAAACCAAACTGAACATAAATGACATTAGAGTTGCCAGATTTGACACAAAATGCCAGTTTTATCTCTATTCGAAAAACAAACCTCTAAAAAAAACACCCTATATATGTTTTATTTTTGTATTCAAACACTGTTTCTTGATTTGCTGCTATTTCCATTTGGTATTGGTTTGTAATGAGCAATATTAACCCTTTACGGCTCAAGATCACCAAACTTAATGAAAGCTGGTTGGATTGAAAGCTTTTTGTAAATAAAAAAACATTTGTTCCACGAGTTTTCAAATTTTTATTATAAAGTGGATAAGTGAAGAAAAAAGCGGTTTGTGACATTTATGTCACATTGAGCTATAAAGAGTACAAAACTTAAATCTTCATTAAAATTTCAAAAAACTCTATTTTAGCTTAAAAGTTTTAATGTTTTATGAAGTGTGGAAAATTTTAAAGCAATTATTTTGTTTGTTATAACATAAGTCTACTCTACACTTTTCAGATAAAGTTTTCGAGACTCCTACACATCCAGGGAGCTTGCACCGAATCCTTTTTTCTGTCCATACCGGCCAATGTCCGATTTGATCATGTCTTATCGCTATCGGTGGAGTACTCTGCGCTGGCCATTCATGTTTTTTAGCTTGGAGCTCGCGTTCAAGACTTTGTCGCTTTATGGGGCTAGTTGCGCCCATCTTACAGAGAACCGTTGCGACTTCCATCCTGAAATCCGCTGATGATAGCTGACCATCTTTTTGAACATTTACTTTTCGAACTCTCTTATACTAAATCCATGCATTAGACATCGTGAGGTCAAGGAAATGGGAGAACATCCTAACTTGCCATCGCTTACTTCTCAGCAATAAATTGCTGTATACAAATTTTGGAAGCACGGAATTTGTTTTCAGGATCTTTTTGAACTTCATATAAACTAGTTTGTTCTGCAATGTGCTCCATCAACTCTTCTGGAAACACTTGTAGGAAAAATTGAAAGGGTGTCTCTAAATTCAAAATCTCAGGGTCCAAGGAATCATGGCCCGTAAAAGGAAGGGTTTCTTCACTTAATTGAAGATTTTGCTTCTTCCATAAAATGGTTGGCTGGCAGATAGAGCTTGAGTATCGCGCTTTCTTAGTCTGTGAAGTCGATGGGATGTTGTCGTCGCTTTCCAAGTCGTCGATAATATTCTCAATATTTACGCCATCTTCCTCATCATGTAAGGAGAACTCCATATCCTCAACTAAATCATTATCGTTTCCGGTTCCCAAAACAAAGTTTTCCAGTGCATCATCATCATCCTCATCTTCGAACCCGTCCTCACTTTCTTCATAACTTCTAAAAACTGCTTCATTTAGTTCATCAATTTATCTGTTGCGGTAAGCCATTGTGATAACTATAAACCATGAAAAATCACCACGAAGAAATTGAATAAAACATTCCTTAGATCTGCATTCATTTGTTTTGTATTCATTTTTTTCTGATCATTATAACGGTTTGTAACAGAAATGTCACATTGCGCGGTACACAGCAAAAGTTGCCTTTGTTCCGCAATGTGACAGAAATGTTACAAACAGTAATTTCTGGATTTCATAAAAACCATCAAATGTTTTTATGAACTCGACCACATTATTTAAAGAGAAAGTATTCACCTGTTATTTTGCACAAAAAAAGTAATTAAAAATCGCTTTGATAAATTTTTTTAATAAATTACAAATTCACGACAACGCACTATTATAACACTCACGATTTCTGAACACTAAATGAAAAATTTTACATTTTAACTTAACGATTGCTATGTAGTACTTTTATATTACATGCACTACCGTATATAAGAAGTAAAGAAAAAACAAAAACAGAGATTACTTGTTAACATTGCATTTTATTGCTATTTTAGTGGTTTGTTACAGATATGTCACACGGTGCCGTAAAGGGTTAACTTTAGCTGTACCATCGTAAATTCTCCAATGGTGGTGCGAAAATATTGCTCCAATTTTTATATATTTTAACTTATCAAGATCTATTTCATAATAATAAATTTCTTCATTTGTAAGTATATTTGGATGGAGTATGCCATGTTTCGCTGAAATTATATTATTATATATCCTGGATATGATCAAGTTTTTCTTATAAAATATTTATTTTAAACATAATTTCGTTTTCAATTATTTTTGTGTTTATCTTTTTTAATTCTTTATTTATTGTGTTTATATTATTTATTATTAAATCTCTGTCATTGTCAATACTGTTTTTTATCATTGTGAATGTATTTTGAAAGTAGTTATTTAATTTTATTTGTTGATTCATGTTAGTTATTGTATTATGTAAGTTTGTGTCGACAGACTTCAAATGATTTCCAATGTCCTGCAAATCCTAAATTAGCAATTTTACGATTTCGTTTAATATTACTTGGATGTATCCCTTCTAATTTTAACTTTCTAAACTTCTCAACTTCCTTATGTCTAACAGCTCTGTAATTTCCAACGTAACCTTCTTCCCTTGTTTCTTCATAATTTTCTCTTGATTTATTTTGATTATCTAGCATTCGTTCTTTTGTGTTAAATATGTTGTTTCTAATTATTTTAAAATCTACTTCTCCTTATTGAACTTGTTTTAGAGTAGTTTTAATGGTAGAGTGGAATCGTTTGTTATAATTATCAACTGCTTGTTGAAGTAATCTTCGAGGTGTCAAATTTTTATTTTCGCTTTTAAGCCTACTCAATTTTTCTGCAATCGAATTATGAAATCTTTCAATGTTAGAATTTCCGGTATGGCTATTAGGTTTTGTTAAATGTAATTCAATATTTTTTGTTGCCAGAAGTTCCGTTATTCGAATGTTTTTAAATTCGTTGTCTGCAATTATTTTCTGTGGGCATCCTATCCTTGTGAAATGTTCTTCTAAAGTTCCTACTTATGTTGTACTGTTTCTATCCTTTAGGTACTAAACGTATGCAAATTTTGAAAATTTGTCAATTATTGTTAAAAAACAGTTTCTCATAATAACATAAGTATCGATATGACCTAGCAGTAATAACAAAGGGCACGCATGAAGGCACATTGCGCGACCTTATGCAAAAAGCTCTAAACGAAACCTGGAACTGGTGCAGTAGAGAGGGGCTATCAATTAACCCCAATTAAACTACCATCGTTCCATTTACAAGAAAACGGAAGCTTGATCTTCCAACACTAAAAATAAATAATATAACTGTACCCATTAAGGCTGAGGTCAAATATCTAGGAATTACCCTAGATCAAAAACTCACCTGGGAACCGCATTTAAACACAGTCCTCAAAAAAGCAACGAAATCGCTATGGACCATAAGACAGTTACTGGGTAAATCTTGGGGCCTTTCACCCCGTATGACATCCTGGGCGTACACACAAATGGTAAGACCCATCATACTATATGGTGCTCTAGTATGGTGGGGCAAAACCAATCAGAGCACAACAATAAAAAGATTAAACAGAGTTCAAAGGTTTGCATGCCTTAGCATTACGGGAGCAATGAAAACAACCCCTACTGCCGGCATGGAAGCCTTACTCGATCTAACACCGCTACATATAGCCATCCAAGAGGACGCAATCTTAAGTGCACTCACGCTATATAGGCATAACCTACTTAAACAGGGCAACCTAACGGGCCACTTGGCAATTTTAAAACAAATAGAGGACACCATCCACAAATCCTCATATCTTGACTTCATGAAACCCCATTTCAGCCCAACAAGGAAATATATAGTTGACTTTCCGACTAGGGAACAGTGGGAAAACAACCCGAAATGGTTAAAAGAGGACGCTCAAAAGTGGTACACCGATGGCTCTAAAACACCTTGTGGTGTAGGAGCTGGAGTAGTGGGCCCTGGGGTCAACTTAGCCCTTCCGATGAGTTACAATACCTCAATATTTCAAGCTGAACTCTATGCAATATATGAGGCAGTTCGAACAATTGCTAAAATGCACCCTCAAGGAACAACGTTCACCATACTTTCGGATAGTCTGTCAGTTCTAAAAGCACTTGACAGCTACTCCTACACATAAAAAGTCCTGCTTGAATGCCACAAGGAACTCAACGCCCTAGGGACCCAGAACAGGGTTGTGCTCGTCTGGATTCCTGGGCATGAGGGCCATGATGGCAACGAAAGGGCAGACACACAAGCTAAAAATGGTGCAGAAAGCCCATTCATAGGGCCGGGCCCGATGTTTGGATTCGGTAAAACCGACCTAAAACAGGACATCCACAAATGGATCCAGAAACAAAAACAAAAATACTGGAATAATATTGAGGGACTACGGCACTCGAAAAGATTCCTAAAATTTAACACAAAACGAGCTAAATCTGCTATACTTCTTAGCAGGAGACAACTCAAAATCCTATGTGGCGCTCTAACCGGCCACTATTCTTGTAACTACCACCTCCACAAACTTGGCTTGGTCGTCGACAAAACATGCAGATACTGCAATGAGGTCGATGAAACAATGGAACACGTTATCATAAACTGTCCAGCTCTGGCACACAGACGTGCAAAGTTTCTAGGGAAACATATTCTCGGTGATGAGGACCTGATGCAAATATCGCAGAAAGGTCTGATTCAATACCTGAGCACATAAAACACCAGATGATTCAAGGGGCACAATAAACCTACTAGGTTGCAGTGCGCAAGGGCATTGTCCCTACCCATTATCATTACATTACATTACATCGATATGTAAAATTTGGTTAGGTTTTTCTGGAGTTTCCGTCAATTTAAATTTTTGTTTAATCGGCTTTCTCTCATATTTTACTTTCTGACATTTTTCGCAATTATTTATAGCTCTTACTATATATTCAAATAATAATAATAATTGATTGGCACGACAGCCCGCTTACGCGAGACTAAGGCCTAGCTTCCCGCAACCACCCGTGTTGTGCGTGTGAATTTTGTACGCGGGTGGAAGGGACCTACAGTTGTATGCCGGTTCCGAACGGCAGGTTGGGAGCTTTTTCATAGGCAATTTTTACTCTCAGAGGTTTGCTATTTCCAGCTGAGAGGACAGCCACCGAAAGAGAAAACGAGTTTCCCGTTATTTTTTTTAGGTGTTACTACATGCAGTATTCGATCTTGCGTCGCTCTGCATGCGACTCGTTGGACCGCGCACTAACCAACTGAGCCACGGCGGCTGTCAAATAGTTTAGGAAAATATATTTTATGTCTAATTGCATGGTATGTTTCCAAAATACCTGAATGTAAACTTTCTTTAAGGGGGTGTTCTGTAGTAAAATTTTCAAAAAATCGATTTTTTTTTTTGCATTTTTCAACAGGTAATGTTGTTATCTATCGTATAAAAAAAGGTCTTTGATGAAGTCGGACCGGAAAGTCATTTGTAAAGGAGGTTTCGTCACGCGCTCCGCCGAATTTCCACAGTAACTACTTTCAGCGCGCTCACGGCGCGCCGTGTTTGGCGGCTTTCCATCTCTTTTATTTCAATCTGTAGGTATGAGATTAAAAAGTCCAGGAAGCTGTCAGACATGAGTTGGCAGAGATCGAGGAAGGTTTTTTGTACGGCCCCGGCATCGCCAATTAAATGTAAGTGTGAACATGAAAAAAAAAGTGAACAAAAAACTTTAAACGCGTTTTACCCGAAACCATGTTTTTCGAACTGGTTCACACGATTACAAATGATTGAGTAGACGGATTTTGATAATTTTTTTTTTTTAATGTTTCTAAAAGTTGTCGCTATCGTCCGACGAGCGTTTTTTTCGATTTTGTTATTAGTTAGTGTTAAATAAATTTTTTTCATTTGAAAAAATGGGAACAAAAAGTTTTTATACTTTCAAGTCGCGCCATTTTGAGAATTTTGATGAAAAACAAAAAAGCTCCCGTCGGACGATAATCGCACTCATATAGATTACAACAAAAATTTTCCGATTTCCATGTTTCAGACTGGAGCAATCGTGTGAACCGTCAACGCATGTTTTTTTGGAGGGCATCACTTTGCGGCGCTGCAGTGCAGCAACGAATCAATATTTTTTCAAACCTTATACTGAATTTTGTAGTTAAAAGTATAATAAAACATTGAAAAAAAACCGCATAAAAAAAAATTGAATAGTTACTTCACAGTAGAATTTCAAAAAACACCTAAGAAAACGAGCTGTTACTACAGAACACCCCCTTAATATGGTACAACGATATTTGCTTAATAACTTCCTCTTCAGTTTTTATATCTTGAGCTCTGCGAGAACATTTAACGAATTTAATTAGTTTGTTACCAGTGTAAAGTTTTGTGATTTTAACCTGGAGGACATTATATTTTCTATCTTCTAATTCTGAATATATTCCAATAATACCTTTTCCTACATATCTCTTTAAAAATTCGTCTGCCTGTTCTAGTTCGTTTTCAGAAATATATATTATTAAATGTTTATTTATTCTTTCATAATCTACTACTTTGTCGTTAGTCAATATAATTTGGGTTTTATATTTGTTAACTAGTTCTTCCTTAACTGGTATATAGTTTAATAAATTTTCATCAGCAGAGTGAACTGTTGTCATCGACCTATCGTCATTATAATTGTTAGCCGTGCTTCCATCTGCTTCCATATTGTTATAATTTATTTCAATTTCCTCGATCTTATCTTCAACATTAACAATTCGTGAAAAAAAATCTGCAACTCTGTTATCTTTCCCTTTAAGGTATTCAATTGTATAATTATATTCTCCTAATTTAAGCATCCATCGTTGATGTCTTGGGGAGATGTCTTTACCTTTATATTTTGTTACCAAGTTTTTAATGGGTTGGTGGTCACATAATATTTTAAACTTGTTTCCATAGAGATATGGTCTGAAATAAGTGACTGACCAAATAATTGCCAAAAATTCTTTATCCGTCGCTGAATAATTCCTTTCGCTTACGTTAAGTGTTCTGGAGGCATAACATACAGGCTGTCCTTGTTGTGTTAAAACTGCTCCTAATGAATAATTTTATGCATCCGTAATAAGTGTAAAGGGTTTTTCGAAATCAGGATATCTAAGAATTGGCTGACTTGTTATAAGCTCTTTGAATTTTTCAAATGCATTCATGTAATTGGGATAATTTATATTAATTTTTGCCCCTTTTTGAAGATATTTTGTTATAGGCTGTGCTACTTTTGCATAATCTTTTATAAATTTTCGATAGTAACCTGTAACTCCCAGAAAGCTTTGAATTTGTTTAACCGTTTTGGGTAAGTGTAGTTCCCTAATCGGTTTATTGGGATTGGGTAGTATTCCATTTTTCGTTAAAACATGTCCTAAAAATTCGGTTTCCTTTTTCATAAAATTGCATTTATCTATTTGAATTCCAAAAATATTTTTGCTAAACTGTCCATGTGTTCCTGAAGAGATGCGCTAAAAACCAAAATATCATCTAAATAAACCACGCAAATTTTATTGATATAGTCCCTTAGTATCTCATTCATCAAACGTTGAAATGTACCTGGTGCATTTTTCAATCCAAAAGGCATTCTAATAAGTTCATATAATCCATGTGGTGTTACAAATGCAGTTTTTTTTGTCTATCTTCTTCTCTTACTAAAATTTGATGGTAGCCTTTCGCCAAATCGATTGTTGAAAAATACTGCGCTCTTCCTAGTTTGTCAAGTATTGATTCTATGTTTGGTAACGGATATTTATCGTCTATAGTTAGTTCGTTAAGTCTTTTATAATCTACTACAATTCGATATTTTATTTCTCCTGAATTATCAATTTTTTTCGGAATCACAATTAATGGACTCGAATATTTAGAATAGCTTTTCCTAATAATTCCTTGCTTTTCCATCTCTGCAATCTGTTTTCTGACTTCTTGGTCATGCTTTGGAGGATATCTATAAAGTTTTGAATTTATTTATTGGTTTGTAGTAGTCTGAATACTATGTTTAATTATCGGTGTGCTTGTTAATATGTCACCTTCTTTGAAAAATATTTTGTTAAACCTGTGCAAAAGCTTATCTAATCATTGCTTTTCCTCATTATTCAAATGATCTGTTTGTATTCTGCAATTATATCTGCCACTACTTCTAATAAATTAATATTATCAAATGAATGTTTTTCAAAAAATATTTCTTGCCTATTTAAAATTATTTTACCTTCCTGCACATTTATTTTTGCATCCAATTTGTTTAATAAATCCGTTCCTATAATAAATTGATATTTTTTATTTTACGGAAATTCTTTTACTTTCCATTTAATTATACCATTTTCTATATTAAATTCTTTTGGTACTGATGTACGTATTTCTTCCTTGAAAACTCCTGGTTTTTTAATTGGTGAAAATGAGACAGCATTAATTTTACATTTTTGAAAGTCTTTTACATCTGCGCTCACTAAACTCACATTAATCGCTCCTAATGTCCTAAGTGTCTATTAAAGCAAAATAAGTTTATTCACCTATTGTTATTTGAATTATTGGACTTATATTTTCTGGAGTTGGTTGATAGGAAAATGTATTTACTTCCCTACAATTGGTTCGACTTTCAATATTATCTACTTCCATTGGTATAACTTCTTGTGGTTGATACCTATTTTGTCTGTAGTTGTTTGAATTTTGTCTAAAATTATTAGATGGTCTGTTTGAAGTTTGTGTAGCATTATTTGACAGTGGTTGCCGATAATGATTGGCATTTTGTCTAAAATTATTACATGGTCTGTAATTGTTTTAATTCATGTCGTTACGTGTATTATAATTATTTCTTGATAGAACGTAATTTTGTTGAAATGAATTTTAGTTATTTTGGTATTTGTTATTATATTTTTTGTTATCTTTATAAATATATTTCTGATTAAGGTTACTCTCATCCATTCCTATAAAACTATTTATAATCTCCCTTATTTCCATTAAATTTGTTTTTCTCATTAATGCATATGCTAACACACACACAATTTGTTTCACTCTTTGTACTAGCATTCCTGATATGCTACATATTCTGTTATTTCTTCTAACAATTCTTTAATTCTTATATCTAATTCCCTAATGTTCCTCACCCTCAGTTGGTTGATGTTGGTGGTCAGCTCGCTTTCGTCCTTCGCTGGCTTGTAGTGCTGCTTCAACTTAACCTTACATTCTTCCCACGTAGCTGGCTTTTCACAATTTAGTAAATTTGTTGGCACTCCCGTAATTTTTGTGTCGTATATTATTACTAATACGACTGGATCGGTATTTTTTTCGATCACGATTTTGTCCACTGTTTCGATGAATGATGGCAATTTTTTTCCATCACCTTCAAAGGGTTGAAGGTATTTTAGTTCCTTTTCAGTATTATATCGAATACTGTGAACTTGGTTTTGCATTTGTTGTGCGAGTAACTGCGTCACCGTACAGAGAATTTGGCTCAATTCGTTTGCCATTCTTTCCGCTTTTTTGTTTTCGACTTTACTTTAACGTTCCGACGCGACTTTATTTAAAGTGTTGTTGTTTTTTGTTTAAAATGTATTTATCGATACACTTCCGCGTTTTACACTATTATTTAATATATTAATATATAAACAATTTTATATTAATTTATATTTTTGATTTGTTGGTGGTTTATTGACTTGATTATTGGCACCAATTTTTGAGTTGGGATATGTATTAACATTTATTTGTTTAAATATATTAATTTATATATCTTGGCCGTTTACCGACTGCGCCAGTTATGTTATCGTATTTAAACACGGGTTGTTTTGGTGAAGTCCAATATACGTCTTCTTTTTATTTTTCAAATCGTTCTCTTAAATACTATTTTACATGTTTACTTAGGTACTAAGCGATAAGCTGGTAGTGTACATCGTTTTCTGTTGTCTGCACTGCTTATCTATACGTTGCTTATCATTAAAACCAGACAGGACGGTTCTTATCATGAAAAACAAACATCCTAAGCAATTGCGTTTAATTGCTTAGAAGAATGTTTGTGTGTTTTGTTTTGTCGTATCTTTAGGTTTCGGAGAATTGAGTTCACACATAACTTCCCCCTCCTTTACTTCAAATTTCTCCTGAAATTTGTTAATAACCTTTACTTTAAAATTTTTTCGGTTTTTTCAAGTTACAATTATAATGGTGAATATGATTATCAGTATAAGTACTAGCGTTAAACTATATGATACGTTTCGGTGAAACTTTAGTTCTTTAATTTCATTCAAATTTTGCTTATTTTGTAATTGAATATCTTCGAAGGTTAATTTATTCGTAAAATTTTTTACATCATCGATACTTGGAACTATAAATCTTTGTGTGAAAGTGTTATGGTTATTTGCAAAATGTTTTTCAAAAATGTTGAGTTTACAGTCAATAAAATGTATAAGATAATTTCCTGTTAATATCAAGTTTCGTCCATCACAATTGTGCGATAAATTTACTTTGAGAGCATTCTCTAATACAATTGTTTCATCGTCTATATAAATTATTTCTGTTTCTCTGTTTTTTATTAGTTTACAATTATTTTTAAGTATGCAATTATGTGAAACTTGTAATTCATTTAAAATTTTGTTAATTTCATATGTATAGGGTGTTTTTTTTAGAGGTATAGAACTTCGAATTGAAATAAAACACAAGAAAATCGTTTTAATGTCCATCAATTTGGCTTTATTGGAAGGATAATTTTATGCCATTAATGTTTAAATATGATTTCGGGCATGTGGCCGCCGCGGCTGGCTCGAATAAAGCCAATTCTACAGGTCCAATTTTTAAAGTTGATGGACAAAGCTCCAACTGCTGTGCACGGTGGCGAATCGATTCATTCGGGTCCTCTTCAACATTTTGCTCTACAGCGGCAATTGTTTCTTCGGTGCGCACTGTTCGACGTCTCTGCGGATGCGTATTATCACATAGAGTAAACGTAGTGCGAAAACGACCCATGGTTAACAGAATTAGCTCTGATGGACGATTATGTCGACCATAAAATTTTTCGAAATAAATTTGCACGATTTGCAAGCGTTGTTCTTTTGTCAACCTGTTCATGATGAAATGGCAAACCAAACTGAACATAAATGACATTAGAGTTGCCAGATTTGACACAAAATGCCAGTTTTATCTCTATTCGAAAAACAAACCTCTAAAAAAAACACCCTATATATGTTTTATTTTTGTATTCAAACACTGTTTCTTGATTTGCTGCTATTTCCATTTGGTATTGGTTTGTAATGAGCAATATTAACCCTTTACGGCTCAAGATCACCAAACTTAATGAAAGCTGGTTGGATTGAAAGCTTTTTGTAAATAAAAAAACATTTGTTCCACGAGTTTTCAAATTTTTATTATAAAGTGGATAAGTGAAGAAAAAAGCGGTTTGTGACATTTATGTCACATTGAGCTATAAAGAGTACAAAACTTAAATCTTCATTAAAATTTCAAAAAACTCTATTTTAGCTTAAAAGTTTTAATGTTTTATGAAGTGTGGAAAATTTTAAAGCAATTATTTTGTTTGTTATAACATAAGTCTACTCTACACTTTTCAGATAAAGTTTTCGAGACTCCTACACATCCAGGGAGCTTGCACCGAATCCTTTTTTCTGTCCATACCGGCCAATGTCCGATTTGATCATGTCTTATCGCTATCGGTGGAGTACTCTGCGCTGGCCATTCATGTTTTTTAGCTTGGAGCTCGCGTTCAAGACTTTGTCGCTTTATGGGGCTAGTTGCGCCCATCTTACAGAGAACCGTTGCGACTTCCATCCTGAAATCCGCTGATGATAGCTGACCATCTTTTTGAACATTTACTTTTCGAACTCTCTTATACTAAATCCATGCATTAGACATCGTGAGGTCAAGGAAATGGGAGAACATCCTAACTTGCCATCGCTTACTTCTCAGCAATAAATTGCTGTATACAAATTTTGGAAGCACGGAATTTGTTTTCAGGATCTTTTTGAACTTCATATAAACTAGTTTGTTCTGCAATGTGCTCCATCAACTCTTCTGGAAACACTTGTAGGAAAAATTGAAAGGGTGTCTCTAAATTCAAAATCTCAGGGTCCAAGGAATCATGGCCCGTAAAAGGAAGGGTTTCTTCACTTAATTGAAGATTTTGCTTCTTCCATAAAATGGTTGGCTGGCTGATAGAGCTTGAGTATCGCGCTTTCTTAGTCTGTGAAGTCGATGGGATGTTGTCGTCGCTTTCCAAGTCGTCGATAATATTCTCAATATTTACGCCATCTTCCTCATCATGTAAGGAGAACTCCATATCCTCAACTAAATCATTATCGTTTCCGGTTCCCAAAACAAAGTTTTCCAGTGCATCATCATCATCCTCATCTTCGAACCCGTCCTCACTTTCTTCATAACTTCTAAAAACTGCTTCATTTAGTTCATCAATTTATCTGTTGCGGTAAGCCATTGTGATAACTATAAACCATGAAAAATCACCACGAAGAAATTGAATAAAACATTCCTTAGATCTGCATTCATTTGTTTTGTATTCATTTTTTTCTGATCATTATAACGGTTTGTAACAGAAATGTCACATTGCGCGGTACACAGCAAAAGTTGCCTTTGTTCCGCAATGTGACAGAAATGTTACAAACAGTAATTTCTGGATTTCATAAAAACCATCAAATGTTTTTATGAACTCGACCACATTATTTAAAGAGAAAGTATTCACCTGTTATTTTGCACAAAAAAAGTAATTAAAAATCGCTTTGATAAATTTTTTTAATAAATTACAAATTCACGACAACGCACTATTATAACACTCACGATTTCTGAACACTAAATGAAAAATTTTACATTTTAACTTAACGATTGCTATGTAGTACTTTTATATTACATGCACTACCGTATATAAGAAGTAAAGAAAAAACAAAAACAGAGATTACTTGTTAACATTGCATTTTATTGCTATTTTAGTGGTTTGTTACAGATATGTCACACGGTGCCGTAAAGGGTTAACTTTAGCTGTACCATCGTAAATTCTCCAATGGTGGTGCGAAAATATTGCTCCAATTTTTATATATTTTAACTTATCAAGATCTATTTCATAATAATAAATTTCTTCATTTGTAAGTATATTTGGATGGAGTATGCCATGTTTCGCTGAAATTATATTATTATATATCCTGGATATGATCAAGTTTTTCTTATAAAATATTTATTTTAAACATAATTTCGTTTTCAATTATTTTTGTGTTTATCTTTTTTAATTCTTTATTTATTGTGTTTATATTATTTATTATTAAATCTCTGTCATTGTCAATACTGTTTTTTATCATTGTGAATGTATTTTGAAAGTAGTTATTTAATTTTATTTGTTGATTCATGTTAGTTATTGTATTATGTAAGTTTGTGTCGACAGACTTCAAATGATTTCCAATGTCCTGCAAATCCTAAATTAGCAATTTTACGATTTCGTTTAATATTACTTGGATGTATCCCTTCTAATTTTAACTTTCTAAACTTCTCAACTTCCTTATGTCTAACAGCTCTGTAATTTCCAACGTAACCTTCTTCCCTTGTTTCTTCATAATTTTCTCTTGATTTATTTTGATTATCTAGCATTCGTTCTTTTGTGTTAAATATGTTGTTTCTAATTATTTTAAAATCTACTTCTCCTTATTGAACTTGTTTTAGAGTAGTTTTAATGGTAGAGTGGAATCGTTTGTTATAATTATCAACTGCTTGTTGAAGTAATCTTCGAGGTGTCAAATTTTTATTTTCGCTTTTAAGCCTACTCAATTTTTCTGCAATCGAATTATGAAATCTTTCAATGTTAGAATTTCCGGTATGGCTATTAGGTTTTGTTAAATGTAATTCAATATTTTTTGTTGCCAGAAGTTCCGTTATTCGAATGTTTTTAAATTCGTTGTCTGCAATTATTTTCTGTGGGCATCCTATCATTGTGAAATGTTCTTCTAAAGTTTCTACTTATGTTGTACTGTTTCTATCCTTTAGGTACTAAACGTATGCAAATTTTGAAAATTTGTCAATTATTGTTAAAAAACAGTTTCTCATAATAACATAAGTATCGATATGTAAAATTTGGTAAGGTTTTTCTGGAGTTTCCGTCAATTTAAATTTTTGTTTAATCGGCTTTCTCTCATATTTTACTTTCTGACATTTTTCGCAATTATTTATAGCTCTTACTATATATTCAAATAATAATAATAATTGATTGGCACGACAGCCCGCTTACGCGAGACTAAGGCCTAGCTTCCCGCAACCACCCGTGTTGTGCGTGTGAATTTTGTACGCGGGTGGAAGGGACCTACAGTTGTATGCCGGTTCCGAACGGCAGGTTGGGAGCTTTTTCATAGGCAATTTTTACTCTCAGAGGTTTGCTATTTCCAGCTGAGAGGACAGCCACCGAAAGAGAAAACGAGTTTCCCGTTATTTTTTTTAGGTGTTACTACATGCAGTATTCGATCTTGCGTCGCTCTGCATGCGACTCGTTGGACCGCGCACTAACCAACTGAGCCACGGCGGCTGTCAAATAGTTTAGGAAAATATATTTTATGTCTAATTGCATGGTATGTTTCCAAAATACCTGAATGTAAACTTTCTTTAAGGGGGTGTTCTGTAGTAAAATTTTCAAAAAATCGATTTTTTTTTTGCATTTTTCAACAGGTAATGTTGTTATCTATCGTATAAAAAAGGTCTTTGATGAAGTCGGACCGGAAAGTCATTTGTAAAGGAGGTTTCGTCACGCGCTCCGCCGAATTTCCACAGTAACTACTTTCAGCGCGCTCACGGCGCGCCGTGTTTGGCGGCTTTCCATCTCTTTTGTTTCAATCTGTAGGTATGAGATTAAAAAGTCCAGGAAGCTGTCAGACATGAGTTGGCAGAGATCGAGGAAGGTTTTTTGTACGGCCCCGGCATCGCCGATTAAATGTAAGTGTGAACATGAAAAAAAAAGTGAACAAAAAACTTTAAACGCGTTTTACCCGAAACCATGTTTTTCGAACTGGTTCACACGATTACAATTGATTGAGTAGACGGATTTTGATAATTTTTTTTTTTTAATGTTTCTAAAAGTTGTCGCTATCGTCCGACGAGCGTTTTTTTCGATTTTGTTATTAGTTAGTGTTAAATAAATTTTTTTCATTTGAAAAAATGGGAACAAAAAGTTTTTATACTTTCAAGTCGCGCCATTTTGAGAATTTTGATGAAAAACAAAAAAGCTCCCGTCGGACGATAATCGCACTCATATAGATTACAACAAAAATTTTCCGATTTCCATGTTTCAGACTGGAGCAATCGTGTGAACCGTCAACGCATGTTTTTTGGAGGGCATCACTTTGCGGCGCTGCAGTGCAGCAACGAATCAATATTTTTTCAAACCTTATACCGAATTTTGTAGTTAAAAGTATAATAAAACATTGAAAAAAAACCGCATAAAAAAAAATTGAATAGTTACTTCACAGTAGAATTTCAAAAAACACCTAAGAAAACGAGCTGTTACTACAGAACACCCCCTTAATATGGTACAACGATATTTGCTTAATAACTTCCTCTTCAGTTTTTATATCTTGAGCTCTGCGAGAACATTTAACGAATTTAATTAGTTTGTTACCAGTGTAAAGTTTTGTGATTTTAACCTGGAGGACATTATATTTTCTATCTTCTAATTCTGAATATATTCCAATAATACCTTTTCCTACATATCTCTTTAAAAATTCGTCTGCCTGTTCTAGTTCGTTTTCAGAAATATATATTATTAAATGTTTATTTATTCTTTCATAATCTACTACTTTGTCGTTAGTCAATATAATTTGGGTTTTATATTTGTTAACTAGTTCTTCCTTAACTGGTATATAGTTTAATAAATTTTCATCAGCAGAGTGAACTGTTGTCATCGACCTATCGTCATTATAATTGTTAGCCGTGCTTCCATCTGCTTCCATATTGTTATAATTTATTTCAATTTCCTCGATCTTATCTTCAACATTAACAATTCGTGAAAAAAAATCTGCAACTCTGTTATCTTTCCCTTTAAGGTATTCAATTGTATAATTATATTCTCCTAATTTAAGCATCCATCGTTGATGTCTTGGGGAGATGTCTTTACCTTTATATTTTGTTACCAAGTTTTTAATGGGTTGGTGGTCACATAATATTTTAAACTTGTTTCCATAGAGATATGGTCTGAAATAAGTGACTGACCAAATAATTGCCAAAAATTCTTTATCCGTCGCTGAATAATTCCTTTCGCTTACGTTAAGTGTTCTGGAGGCATAACATACAGGCTGTCCTTGTTGTGTTAAAACTGCTCCTAATGAATAATTTTATGCATCCGTAATAAGTGTAAAGGGTTTTTCGAAATCAGGATATCTAAGAATTGGCTGACTTGTTATAAGCTCTTTGAATTTTTCAAATGCATTCATGTAATTGGGATAATTTATATTAATTTTTGCCCCTTTTTGAAGATATTTTGTTATAGGCTGTGCTACTTTTGCATAATCTTTTATAAATGTTCGATAGTAACCTGTAACTCCCAGAAAGCTTTGAATTTGTTTAACCGTTTTGGGTAAGTGTAGTTCCCTAATCGGTTTATTGGGATTGGGTAGTATTCCATTTTTCGTTAAAACATGTCCTAAAAATTCGGTTTCCTTTTTCATAAAATTGCATTTATCTATTTGAATTCCAAAAATATTTTTGCTAAACTGTCCATGTGTTCCTGAAGAGATGCGCTAAAAACCAAAATATCATCTAAATAAACCACGCAAATTTTATTGATATAGTCCCTTAGTATCTCATTCATCAAACGTTGAAATGTACCTGGTGCATTTTTCAATCCAAAAGGCATTCTAATAAGTTCATATAATCCATGTGGTGTTACAAATGCAGTTTTTTTTGTCTATCTTCTTCTCTTACTAAAATTTGATGGTAGCCTTTCGCCAAATCGATTGTTGAAAAATACTGCGCTCTTCCTAGTTTGTCAAGTATTGATTCTATGTTTGGTAACGGATATTTATCGTCTATAGTTAGTTCGTTAAGTCTTTTATAATCTACTACAATTCGATATTTTATTTCTCCTGAATTATCAATTTTTTCGGAATCACAATTAATGGACTCGAATATTTAGAATAGCTTTTCCTAATAATTCCTTGCTTTTCCATCTCTGCAATCTGTTTTCTGACTTCTTGGTCATGCTTTGGAGGATATCTATAAAGTTTTGAATTTATTTATTGGTTTGTAGTAGTCTGAATACTATGTTTAATTATCGGTGTGCTTGTTAATATGTCACCTTCTTTGAAAAATATTTTGTTAAACCTGTGCAAAAGCTTATCTAATCATTGCTTTTCCTCATTATTCAAATGATCTGTTTGTATTCTGCAATTATATCTGCCACTACTTCTAATAAATTAATATTATCAAATGAATGTTTTTCAAAAAATATTTCTTGCCTATTTAAAATTATTTTACCTTCCTGCACATTTATTTTTGCATCCAATTTGTTTAATAAATCCGTTCCTATAATAAATTGATATTTTTTATTTTACGGAAATTCTTTTACTTTCCATTTAATTATACCATTTTCTATATTAAATTCTTTTGGTACTGATGTACGTATTTCTTCCTTGAAAACTCCTGGTTTTTTAATTGGTGAAAATGAGACAGCATTAATTTTACATTTTTGAAAGTCTTTTACATCTGCGCTCACTAAACTCACATTAATCGCTCCTAATGTCCTAAGTGTCTATTAAAGCAAAATACGTTTTTTCACCTATTGTTATTTGAATTATTGGACTTATATTTTCTGGAGTTGGTTGATAGGAAAATGTATTTACTTCCCTACAATTGGTTCGACTTTCAATATTATCTACTTCCATTGGTATAACTTCTTGTGGTTGATACCTATTTTGTCTGTAGTTGTTTGAATTTTGTCTAAAATTATTAGATTGTCTGTTTGAAGTTTGTGTAGCATTATTTGACAGTGGTTGCCGATAATGATTGGCATTTTGTCTAAAATTATTACATGGTCTGTAATTGTTTTAATTCATGTCGTTACGTGTATTATAATTATTTCTTGATAGAACGTAGTTTTGTTGAAATGAATTTTAGTTATTTTGGTATTTGTTATTATATTTTTTGTTATCTTTATAAATATATTTCTGATTAAGGTTACTCTCATCCATTCCTATAAAACTATTTATAATCTCCCTTATTTCCATTAAATTTGTTTTTCTCATTAATGCATATGCTAACACACACACAATTTGTTTCACTCTTTGTACTAGCATTCCTGATATGCTACATATTCTGTTATTTCTTCTAACAATTCTTTAATTCTTATATCTAATTCCCTAATGTTCCTCACCCTCAGTTGGTTGATGTTGGTGGTCAGCTCGCTTTCGTCCTTCGCTGGCTTGTAGTGCTGCTTCAACTTAACCTTACATTCTTCCCACGTAGCTGGCTTTTCACAATTTAGTAAATTTGTTGGCACTCCCGTAATTTTTGTGTCGTATATTATTACTAATACGACTGGATCGGTATTTTTTTCGATCACGATTTTGTCCACTGTTTCGATGAATGATGGCAATTTTTTTCCATCACCTTCAAAGGGTTGAAGGTATTTTAGTTCCTTTTCAGTATTATATCGAATACTGTGAACTTGGTTTTGCATTTGTTGTGCGAGTAACTGCGTCACCGTACAGAGAATTTGGCTCAATTCGTTTGCCATTCTTTCCGCTTTTTTGTTTTCGACTTTACTTTAACGTTCCGACGCGACTTTATTTAAAGTGTTGTTGTTTTTTGTTTAAAATGTATTTATCGATACACTTCCGCGTTTTACACTATTATTTAATATATTAATATATAAACAATTTTATATTAATTTATATTTTTGATTTGTTGGTGGTTTATTGACTTGATTATTGGCACCAGTTTTTGAATTAACATTTATTTGTTTAAATATATTAATTTATATATCTTGGCCGTTTACCGACTGCGCCAGTTATGTTATCGTATTGTAACGATGAGCCAGTCTGTCGCGGTGCAAAGCAACCCTGCCGCTACGTGCCGTGCCATAACCCAATCTGGCAACGACGGCCGCGATAGTAACTTTTAGTCCAACCTGGCAACGATGGTCGCGGTCATCAGGGAAACTTCTAGTCCAATCTGGCAACGTGCGAGAACGATCTGCGCGACGGCCGGACAGAGTATAAAAGGTGGCCAGATGCGGTGCAGCGAGTCAGTCTGGTTTTGACAAGTGAAGTTGCCACACGAAGTGACTAAGCAAATACTTAGGTGTACGAACAGTAAAGTGTAAACTGTGAATAATAAAGTGACTGTTGGTTTATTTTATTGTCTGCGTTTAAGAAACTGTGTTTTATTTTCAAATTACACAATCCAGAGATACGCAACAGCCCACTAGACTTAGTATTCGTAACATTTGGTGTCAGAAGTGGGATTGTGGAAAATTGAAGATAAAAAAAAAAACTAAGAAATAAAATTATAAAAGCACGGACATGGTGAAATTCGAGCTGCTGAAGGTGGACCAGCTGAAGAAGGAGCTGGCTGCCTGGAATTTGCCGACTGCTGGCGGAAAGGTGGAGTTGCAGTTGCGCTTGCGAGAAGCATGTGAGGAACGAGGCGTCGATTGGACTGTGCACGAGTTCGGAGTGCAAGAACAAGAGGCGTCGGCCAAAATGGAGGAATCGCCTGCAGGTGCGGCGTCGATGCAAAGTACGACTGCAGCGGCTGCGCCGCCACAAGCAATGGACATGAGCCAGCTAATGGTTGCACTTAAAGGCATGTTCGAGACTTCCAACCGCGAAATGGCAGCGGAAATGGAAACTGCGAATCAAGAGATGGCAGCGAAGCTGGAAACTACGAATCTCGAAATTTCGGCAAAAGTCAAGACAGCAAATCGAGAAATGTCAGCGAAGCTGGAAACTACGAATCTCGAAATTTCGGCAAAAGTCGAGACAGCAAATCGAGAAATGTCAGCGAAGCTGGAAACTACGAATCTCGAAATTTCGGCAAGAGTCGAGACTGCAAATCGAGAAATGGCGGAAAATTCTGCGCGCATAGAGCAGAAGGTGGAGGAAATTTCCAATAGCCTGAATGTGAAAGTTGAGCATCTCGAGACGCGAATAGACGATTGGGACAAACGAGTTGACGAAATGGGTGAATCCCTGAATAGACGAGTTGACAACCTGGATGAGTCCTTGAACAAACGAGTTGACAGTCTGGAAGATTCGATGCACAGAAAGATAGACGAACGGTTTCGAGAGGTACAGCCACGAGAATGTTTGCCACCGGTTCAGGACGGTTTTGCTGCCAGAACAGAAGTGCCTACTTATGACGGTGCTGCGCCGTTCGACACATTTAAATTGCAATTCGACTTGGCTGCTTTGGAAAATCAGTGGACTGATATCAGGAAAGGTCGGAGGTTGGCACTGGCGCTGAAAGGTCCTGCGGCGGAGGTAATCAAATCAGTTCCAGAATGTTTAAGAAGTGATTACGATGCCATCATGAGAGCATTAGCAGCGAAGTATAGCAACGAGCACAACCATGCGCTATACTACTGTGAGCTGAAGAACCGCAAGCAAAGAGCCAACGAGGCGCTGCAGACATATGCAGCAGACATTGAGCGGCTCGTACAGTTGTGCTACCCAAAATTTGGTGCTGATGATCTCGAGAGGATGAAGATTGAGTCGTTTGTTGAAGGTCTTCATGATCCAGAAACACGTCGCAGTGCGTTGATGATGGGCAAGCCAACATTTAAGGAAACGGTGACCAGCGCGATGACATATGAAGCGGCATGGATGGGGAGCACTCGGTATGCACCTGCAAGGATACGCCAGATTCAGGCGGACAACGACATTCCGATCCAAGCCATAAGCTCTGAGATACCGGGCAGGCCACGAGTGGTCTCCTCTAAAGTTGTTTGCTGGGTGTGAAAGAGGCGTTCCCGTTCCCGATCGCAATCGCCTGAAGCGAAGAATACTGACAATCGAGGCTCAGCCAACAAGCGCAGGGCTGAGGACGAGGAGCCGTTAAACTAAAACGGGTCAGCCCAAAGGGGCGTGAGCTGATCCCCACAATCTGCCGCCCCACCATCCTTGTCTCACAGCTGAAACGACAGCCCAGCAGCTTGACAATTGAAGGAAGGATAGATGGAAAGTGGTTCGTGTTGACACTAGATACTGGAGCGTCATATTCGATCATAAAAAGGAAGCTGCTGAAGAACTGGGAACCGCTGCATGGCATACAGCTGCGGACTGCGACTGGCGAGCGCGCGCCGGTGAGAGGGAAAGTTACGAAAACGATTGCTATCGGCACCAGCAGCCTGGAACATGAGTTCATCGTCGCGGATATAATGGACGACGTGATTATCGGCGTGGATTTCATGATTAGGCACGGTTTTACGCTGGACCTGAAGGAAAATGTGCTGAGATATGCCAACGTTGAATTCCCGCTGCACACCGGTTATGAGCGAAGCGTGGCGGTAAGGAAGGTTGTATCGGGTCAACGCAGGAGGATACCAGCGAATTCTGAGGCGATTGTGTGGGCAAAGGTGGACGAGGACGATGGGACGAGTCGGCTGTGGGTAGTAGAAGCACCGAAACAAGGACAGGACAACATCATCATCGGACGTACATTAGTGGAACCTAAAAATGGCAGGATACCAGTCAGAATACTGAACCCCCTGAATGCACCCAGATATGTCGGAAAAGATGAGGTAATCGGCGAGTGTAAGGAAGCTGTAGCAGTGGTCAATTGCGAGAGTAGCCCACCTGGAGGTAATAAGAAGAGCGGTTTTAACATGGACGCCATACCGCAGGAGAACCAGTGGAGCAGCGAGTTGACGGCCAAGCAGAAACGGAAGGCGAGGTCACTCCTGCAGCACTATGGGTCAATTTTTGCGGCAGAAGCAGGCGGAAGAACAGCCATAGTGAAGCACAACATCGACACCGGAAGTGCAAAACCGATTCGCCAACCGCCAAGACGAGTTCCTCTGGCCAAGAGGGAGGAGGTCACCAATTTGATCGAGAACATGCGGAAAGACAAGGTCATAGAGCCTTCTTCGGGCCCCTGGTGCTCGCCGGTCGTGCTAGTCAAGAAAAAAGATGGCAGTACCCGGTTTTGTGTGGACTATCGGAAGCTCAATGATGTGACCAAGAAGGACAGTTATCCACTACCTCGGATCGATGACACCCTGGACACACTGTCAGGCACGCAGTGGTTCTCCACGCTCGACTTACGCAGCGGCTATTGGCAGGTAGAGCTTGCAGACAAGGACAAGGAGAAAACGGCTTTCAGTGTTGGCGATGGTTTGTGGCAGTTCACCGTCATGCCGTTTGGACTCTGCAACGCACCAGCAACATTCGAGCGGCTAATGGAACGCGTGCTAAAAGGGCTGCATTGGCGGACGTGTCTGGTGTACCTCGACGACATAATCGTAATGGGTAAAAGCTTCGACGACCACCTGGGAAAGCTGAAGGAGGTATTTGAGCGGATACAACAAGCCGGGCTTAAACTCAACCCAAAGAAGTGCTCGCTGTTCCAAAAGGAGGTCAAGTATCTGGGCCATACGGTTTCCGCCCGCGGAGTGCATACGGATGAAGGCAAAATCACGGCGGTGAAGGAGTGGCCCCGACCACGCAATCTACACGAACTCCGCAGTTTCCTGGGCCTGTGTACATACTACTAAAACTGCTCCTAATGAATAATTTTATGCATCCGTAATAAGTGTAAAGGGTTTTTCGAAATCAGGATATCTAAGAATTGGCTGACTTGTTATAAGCTCTTTGAATTTTTCAAATGCATTCATGTAATTGGGATAATTTATATTAATTTTTGCCCCTTTTTGAAGATATTTTGTTATAGGCTGTGCTACTTTTGCATAATCTTTTATAAATGTTCGATAGTAACCTGTAACTCCCAGAAAGCTTTGAATTTGTTTAACCGTTTTGGGTAAGTGTAGTTCCCTAATCGGTTTATTGGGATTGGGTAGTATTCCATTTTTCGTTAAAACATGTCCTAAAAATTCGGTTTCCTTTTTCATAAAATTGCATTTATCTATTTGAATTCCAAAAATATTTTTGCTAAACTGTCCATGTGTTCCTGAAGAGATGCGCTAAAAACCAAAATATCATCTAAATAAACCACGCAAATTTTATTGATATAGTCCCTTAGTATCTCATTCATCAAACGTTGAAATGTACCTGGTGCATTTTTCAATCCAAAAGGCATTCTAATAAGTTCATATAATCCATGTGGTGTTACAAATGCAGTTTTTTTTGTCTATCTTCTTCTCTTACTAAAATTTGATGGTAGCCTTTCGCCAAATCGATTGTTGAAAAATACTGCGCTCTTCCTAGTTTGTCAAGTATTGATTCTATGTTTGGTAACGGATATTTATCGTCTATAGTTAGTTCGTTAAGTCTTTTATAATCTACTACAATTCGATATTTTATTTCTCCTGAATTATCAATTTTTTTCGGAATCACAATTAATGGACTCGAATATTTAGAATAGCTTTTCCTAATAATTCCTTGCTTTTCCATCTCTGCAATCTGTTTTCTGACTTCTTGGTCATGCTTTGGAGGATATCTATAAAGTTTTGAATTTATTTATTGGTTTGTAGTAGTCTGAATACTATGTTTAATTATCGGTGTGCTTGTTAATATGTCACCTTCTTTGAAAAATATTTTGTTAAACCTGTGCAAAAGCTTATCTAATCATTGCTTTTCCTCATTATTCAAATGATCTGTTTGTATTCTGCAATTATATCTGCCACTACTTCTAATAAATTAATATTATCAAATGAATGTTTTTCAAAAAATATTTCTTGCCTATTTAAAATTATTTTACCTTCCTGCACATTTATTTTTGCATCCAATTTGTTTAATAAATCCGTTCCTATAATAAATTGATATTTTTTATTTTACGGAAATTCTTTTACTTTCCATTTAATTATACCATTTTCTATATTAAATTCTTTTGGTACTGATGTACGTATTTCTTCCTTGAAAACTCCTGGTTTTTTAATTGGTGAAAATGAGACAGCATTAATTTTACATTTTTGAAAGTCTTTTACATCTGCGCTCACTAAACTCACATTAATCGCTCCTAATGTCCTAAGTGTCTATTAAAGCAAAATAAGTTTTTTCACCTATTGTTATTTGAATTATTGGACTTATATTTTCTGGAGTTGGTTGATAGGAAAATGTATTTACTTCCCTACAATTGGTTCGACTTTCAATATTATCTACTTCCATTGGTATAACTTCTTGTGGTTGATACCTATTTTGTCTGTAGTTGTTTGAATTTTGTCTAAAATTATTAGATTGTCTGTTTGAAGTTTGTGTAGCATTATTTGACAGTGGTTGCCGATAATGATTGGCATTTTGTCTAAAATTATTACATGGTCTGTAATTGTTTTAAGTCATGTCGTTACGTGTATTATAATTATTTCTTGATAGAACGTAGTTTTGTTGAAATGAATTTTAGTTATTTTGGTATTTGTTATTATATTTTTTGTTATCTTTATAAATATATTTCTGATTAAGGTTACTCTCATCCATTCCTATAAAACTATTTATAATCTCCCTTATTTCCATTAAATTTGTTTTTCTCATTAATGCATATGCTAACACACACACAATTTGTTTCACTCTTTGTACTAGCATTCCTGATATGCTACATATTCTGTTATTTCTTCTAACAATTCTTTAATTCTTATATCTAATTCCCTAATGTTCCTCACCCTCAGTTGGTTGATGTTGGTGGTCAGCTCGCTTTCGTCCTTCGCTGGCTTGTAGTGCTGCTTCAACTTAACCTTACATTCTTCCCACGTAGCTGGCTTTTCACAATTTAGTAAATTTGTTGGCACTCCCGTAATTTTTGTGTCGTATATTATTACTAATACGACTGGATCGGTATTTTTTTCGATCACGATTTTGTCCACTGTTTCGATGAATGATGGCAATTTTTTTCCATCACCTTCAAAGGGTTGAAGGTATTTTAGTTCCTTTTCAGTATTATATCGAATACTGTGAACTTGGTTTTGCATTTGTTGTGCGAGTAACTGCGTCACCGTACAGAGAATTTGGCTCAATTCGTTTGCCATTCTTTCCGCTTTTTTGTTTTCGACTTTACTTTAACGTTCCGACGCGACTTTATTTAAAGTGTTGTTGTTTTTTGTTTAAAATGTATTTATCGATACACTTCCGCGTTTTACACTATTATTTAATATATTAATATATAAACAATTTTATATTAATTTATATTTTTGATTTGTTGGTGGTTTATTGACTTGATTATTGGCACCAGTTTTTGAGTTAGGATATGTATTAACATTTATTTGTTTAAATATATTAATTTATATATCTTGGCCGTTTACCGACTGCGCCAGTTATGTTATCGTATTGTAACGATGAGCCAGTCTGTCGCGGTGCAAAGCAACCCTGCCGCTACGTGCCGTGCCATAACCCAATCTGGCAACGACGGCCGCGATAGTAACTTTTAGTCCAACCTGGCAACGATGGTCGCGGTCATCAGGGAAACTTCTAGTCCAATCTGGCAACGTGCGAGAACGATCTGCGCGACGGCCGGACAGAGTATAAAAGGTGGCCAGATGCGGTGCAGCGAGTCAGTCTGGTTTTGACAAGTGAAGTTGCCACACGAAGTGACTAAGCAAATACTTAGGTGTACGAACAGTAAAGTGTAAACTGTGAATAATAAAGTGACTGTTGGTTTATTTTATTGTCTGCGTTTAAGAAACTGTGTTTTATTTTCAAATTACACAATCCAGAGATACGCAACAGCCCACTAGACTTAGTATTCGTAACATTTGGTGTCAGAAGTGGGATTGTGGAAAATTGAAGATAAAAAAAAAAAACTAAGAAATAAAATTATAAAAGCACGGACATGGTGAAATTCGAGCTGCTGAAGGTGGACCAGCTGAAGAAGGAGCTGGCTGCCTGGAATTTGCCGACTGCTGGCGGAAAGGTGGAGTTGCAGTTGCGCTTGCGAGAAGCATGTGAGGAACGAGGCGTCGATTGGACTGTGCACGAGTTCGGAGTGCAAGAACAAGAGGCGTCGGCCAAAATGGAGGAATCGCCTGCAGGTGCGGCGTCGATGCAAAGTACGACTGCAGCGGCTGCGCCGCCACAAGCAATGGACATGAGCCAGCTAATGGTTGCACTTAAAGGCATGTTCGAGACTTCCAACCGCGAAATGGCAGCGAAAATGGAAACTGCGAATCAAGAGATGGCAGCGAAGCTGGAAACTACGAATCTCGAAATTTCGGCAAAAGTCGAGACAGCAAATCGAGAAATGTCAGCGAAGCTGGAAACTACGAATCTCGAAATTTCGGCAAAAGTCGAGACAGCAAATCGAGAAATGTCAGCGAAGCTGGAAACTACGAATCTCGAAATTTCGGCAAGAGTCGAGACTGCAAATCGAGAAATGGCGGAAAATTCTGCGCGCATAGAGCAGAAGGTGGAGGAAATTTCCAATAGCCTGAATGTGAAAGTTGAGCATCTCGAGACGCGAATAGACGATTGGGACAAACGAGTTGACGAAATGGGTGAATCCCTGAATAGACGAGTTGACAACCTGGATGAGTCCTTGAACAAACGAGTTGACAGTCTGGAAGATTCGATGCACAGAAAGATAGACGAACGGTTTCGAGAGGTACAGCCACGAGAATGTTTGCCACCGGTTCAGGACGGTTTTGCTGCCAGAACAGAAGTGCCTACTTATGACGGTGCTGCGCCGTTCGACACATTTAAATTTCAATTCGACTTGGCTGCTTTGGAAAATCAGTGGACTGATATCAGGAAAGGTCGGAGGTTGGCACTGGCGCTGAAAGGTCCTGCGGCGGAGGTAATCAAATCAGTTCCAGAATGTTTAAGAAGTGATTACGATGCCATCATGAGAGCATTAGCAGCGAAGTATAGCAACGAGCACAACCATGCGCTATACTACTGTGAGCTGAAGAACCGCAAGCAAAGAGCCAACGAGGCGCTGCAGACATATGCAGCAGACATTGAGCGGCTCGTACAGTTGTGCTACCCAAAATTTGGTGCTGATGATCTCGAGAGGATGAAGATTGAGTCGTTTGTTGAAGGTCTTCATGATCCAGAAACACGTCGCAGTGCGTTGATGATGGGCAAGCCAACATTTAAGGAAACGGTGACCAGCGCGATGACATATGAAGCGGCATGGATGGGGAGCACTCGGTATGCACCTGCAAGGATACGCCAGATTCAGGCGGACAACGACATTCCGATCCAAGCCATAAGCTCTGAGATACCGGGCAGGCCACGAGTGGTCTCCTCTAAAGTTGTTTGCTGGATGTGAAAGAGGCGTTCCCGTTCCCGATCGCAATCGCCTGAAGCGAAGAATACTGACAATCGAGGCTCAGCCAACAAGCGCAGGGCTGAGGACGAGGAGCCGTTAAACTAAAACGGGTCAGCCCAAAGGGGCGTGAGCTGATCCCCACAATCTGCCGCCCCACCATCCTTGTCTCACAGCTGAAACGACAGCCCAGCAGCTTGACAATTGAAGGAAGGATAGATGGAAAGTGGTTCGTGTTGACACTAGATACTGGAGCGTCATATTCGATCATAAAAAGGAAGCTGCTGAAGAACTGGGAACCGCTGCATGGCATACAGCTGCGGACTGCGACTGGCGAGCGCGCGCCGGTGAGAGGGAAAGTTACGAAAACGATTGCTATCGGCACCAGCAGCCTGGAACATGAGTTCATCGTCGCGGATATAATGGACGACGTGATTATCGGCGTGGATTTCATGATTAGGCACGGTTTTACGCTGGACCTGAAGGAAAATGTGCTGAGATATGCCAACGTTGAATTCCCGCTGCACACCGGTTATGAGCGAAGCGTGGCGGTAAGGAAGGTTGTATCGGGTCAACGCAGGAGGATACCAGCGAATTCTGAGGCGATTGTGTGGGCAAAGGTGGACGAGGACGATGGGACGAGTCGGCTGTGGGTAGTAGAAGCACCGAAACAAGGACAGGACAACATCATCATCGGACGTACATTAGTGGAACCTAAAAATGGCAGGATACCAGTCAGAATACTGAACCCCCTGAATGCACCCAGATATGTCGGAAAAGATGAGGTAATCGGCGAGTGTAAGGAAGCTGTAGCAGTGGTCAATTGCGAGAGTAGCCCACCTGGAGGTAATAAGAAGAGCGGTTTTAACATGGACGCCATACCGCAGGAGAACCAGTGGAGCAGCGAGTTGACGGCCAAGCAGAAACGGAAGGCGAGGTCACTCCTGCAGCACTATGGGTCAATTTTTGCGGCAGAAGCAGGCGGAAGAACAGCCATAGTGAAGCACAACATCGACACCGGAAGTGCAAAACCGATTCGCCAACCGCCAAGACGAGTTCCTCTGGCCAAGAGGGAGGAGGTCACCAATTTGATCGAGAACATGCGGAAAGACAAGGTCATAGAGCCTTCTTCGGGCCCCTGGTGCTCGCCGGTCGTGCTAGTCAAGAAAAAAGATGGCAGTACCCGGTTTTGTGTGGACTATCGGAAGCTCAATGATGTGACCAAGAAGGACAGTTATCCACTACCTCGGATCGATGACACCCTGGACACACTGTCAGGCACGCAGTGGTTCTCCACGCTCGACTTACGCAGCGGCTATTGGCAGGTAGAGCTTGCAGACAAGGACAAGGAGAAAACGGCTTTCAGTGTTGGCGATGGTTTGTGGCAGTTCACCGTCATGCCGTTTGGACTCTGCAACGCACCAGCAACATTCGAGCGGCTAATGGAACGCGTGCTAAAAGGGCTGCATTGGCGGACGTGTCTGGTGTACCTCGACGACATAATCGTAATGGGTAAAAGCTTCGACGACCACCTGGGAAAGCTGAAGGAGGTATTTGAGCGGATACAACAAGCCGGGCTTAAACTCAACCCAAAGAAGTGCTCGCTGTTCCAAAAGGAGGTCAAGTATCTGGGCCATACGGTTTCCGCCCGCGGAGTGCATACGGATGAAGGCAAAATCACGGCGGTGAAGGAGTGGCCCCGACCACGCAATCTACACGAACTCCGCAGTTTCCTGGGCCTGTGTACATACTACTAAAACTGCTCCTAATGAATAATTTTATGCATCCGTAATAAGTGTAAAGGGTTTTTCGAAATCAGGATATCTAAGAATTGGCTGACTTGTTATAAGCTCTTTGAATTTTTCAAATGCATTCATGTAATTGGGATAATTTATATTAATTTTTGCCCCTTTTTGAAGATATTTTGTTATAGGCTGTGCTACTTTTGCATAATCTTTTATAAATTTTCGATAGTAACCTGTAACTCCCAGAAAGCTTTGAATTTGCTTAACCGTTTTGGGTAAGTGTAGTTCCCTAATCGGTTTATTGGGATTGGGTAGTATTCCATTTTTCGTTAAGACATGTCCTAAAAATTCGGTTTCCTTTTTCATAAAATTGCATTTATCTATTTGAATTCCAAAAATATGTTTGCTAAACTGTCCATGTGTTCCTGAAGAGATGCGCTAAAAACCAAAATATCATCTAAATAAACCACGCAAATTTTATTGATATAGTCCCTTAGTATCTCATTCATCAAACGTTGAAATGTACCTGGTGCATTTTTCAATCCAAAAGGCATTCTAATAAGTTCATATAATCCATGTGGTGTTACAAATGCAGTTTTTTTTGTCTATCTTCTTCTCTTACTAAAATTTGATGGTAGCCTTTCGCCAAATCGATTGTTGAAAAATACTGCGCTCTTCCCAGTTTGTCAAGTATTGATTCTATGTTTGGTAACGGATATTTATCGTCTATAGTTAGTTCGTTAAGTCTTTTATAATCTACTACAATTCGATATTTTATTTCTCCTGAATTATCAATTTTTTTCGGAATCACAATTAATGGACTCGAATATTTAGAATAGCTTTTCCTAATAATTCCTTGCTTTTCCATCTCTGCAATCTGTTTTCTGACTTCTTGGTCATGCTTTGGAGGATATCTATAAAGTTTTGAATTTATTTATTGGTTTGTAGTAGTCTGAATACTATGTTTAATTATCGGTGTGCTTGTTAATATGTCACCTTCTTTGAAAAATATTTTGTTAAACCTGTGCAAAAGCTTATCTAATCATTGCTTTTCCTCATTATTCAAATGATCTGTTTGTATTCTGCAATTATATCTGCCACTACTTCTAATAAATTAATATTATCAAATGAATGTTTTTCAAAAAATATTTCTTGCCTATTTAAAATTATTTTACCTTCCTGCACATTTATTTTTGCATCCAATTTGTTTAATAAATCCGTTCCTATAATAAATTGATATTTTTTATTTTACGGAAATTCTTTTACTTTCCATTTAATTATACCATTTTCTATATTAAATTCTTTTGGTACTGATGTACGTATTTCTTCCTTGAAAACTCCTGGTTTTTTAATTGGTGAAAATGAGACAGCATTAATTTTACATTTTTGAAAGTCTTTTACATCTGCGCTCACTAAACTCACATTAATCGCTCCTAATGTCCTAAGTGTCTATTAAAGCAAAATAAGTTTTTTCACCTATTGTTATTTGAATTATTGGACTTATATTTTCTGGAGTTGGTTGATAGGAAAATGTATTTACTTCCCTACAATTGGTTCGACTTTCAATATTATCTACTTCCATTGGTATAACTTCTTGTGGTTGATACCTATTTTGTCTGTAGTTGTTTGAATTTTGTCTAAAATTATTAGATTGTCTGTTTGAAGTTTGTGTAGCATTATTTGACAGTGGTTGCCGATAATGATTGGCATTTTGTCTAAAATTATTACATGGTCTGTAATTGTTTTAATTCATGTCGTTACGTGTATTATAATTATTTCTTGATAGAACGTAGTTTTGTTGAAATGAATTTTAGTTATTTTGGTATTTGTTATTATATTTTTTGTTATCTTTATAAATATATTTCTGATTAAGGTTACTCTCATCCATTCCTATAAAACTATTTATAATCTCCCTTATTTCCATTAAATTTGTTTTTCTCATTAATGCATATGCTAACACACACACAATTTGTTTCACTCTTTGTACTAGCATTCCTGATATGCTACATATTCTGTTATTTCTTCTAACAATTCTTTAATTCTTATATCTAATTCCCTAATGTTCCTCACCCTCAGTTGGTTGATGTTGGTGGTCAGCTCGCTTTCGTCCTTCGCTGGCTTGTAGTGCTGCTTCAACTTAACCTTACATTCTTCCCACGTAGCTGGCTTTTCACAATTTAGTAAATTTGTTGGCACTCCCGTAATTTTTGTGTCGTATATTATTACTAATACGACTGGATCGGTATTTTTTTCGATCACGATTTTGTCCACTGTTTCGATGAATGATGGCAATTTTTTTCCATCACCTTCAAAGGGTTGAAGGTATTTTAGTTCTTTTTCAGTATTATACCGAATACTGTGAACTTGGTTTTGCATTTGTTGTGCGAGTAACTGCGTCACCGTACAGAGAATTTGGCTCAATTCGTTTGCCATTCTTTCCGCTTTTTTGTTTTCGACTTTACTTTAACGTTCCGACGCGACTTTATTTAAAGTGTTGTTGTTTTTTGTTTAAAATGTATTTATCGATACACTTCCGCGTTTTACACTATTATTTAATATATTAATATATAAACAATTTTATATTAATTTATATTTTTGATTTGTTGGTGGTTTATTGACTTGATTATTGGCACCAGTTTTTGAGTTAGGATATGTATTAACATTTATTTGTTTAAATATATTAATTTATATATCTTGGCCGTTTACCGACTGCGCCAGTTATGTTATCGTATTGTAACGATGAGCCAGTCTGTCGCGGTGCAAAGCAACCCTGCCGCTACGTGCCGTGCCATAACCCAATCTGGCAACGACGGCCGCGATAGTAACTTTTAGTCCAACCTGGCAACGATGGTCGCGGTCATCAGGGAAACTTCTAGTCCAATCTGGCAACGTGCGAGAACGATCTGCGCGACGGCCGGACAGAGTATAAAAGGTGGCCAGATGCGGTGCAGCGAGTCAGTCTGGTTTTGACAAGTGAAGTTGCCACACGAAGTGACTAAGCAAATACTTAGGTGTACGAACAGTAAAGTGTAAACTGTGAATAATAAAGTGACTGTTGGTTTATTTTATTGTCTGCGTTTAAGAAACTGTGTTTTATTTTCAAATTACACAATCCAGAGATACGCAACAGCCCACTAGACTTAGTATTCGTAACATTTGGTGTCAGAAGTGGGATTGTGGAAAATTGAAGATAAAAAAAAAGAAATAAAATTATAAAAGCACGGACATGGTGAAATTCGAGCTGCTGAAGGTGGACCAGCTGAAGAAGGAGCTGGCTGCCTGGAATTTGCCGACTGCTGGCGGAAAGGTGGAGTTGCAGTTGCGCTTGCGAGAAGCATGTGAGGAACGAGGCGTCGATTGGACTGTGCACGAGTTCGGAGTGCAAGAACAAGAGGCGTCGGCCAAAATGGAGGAATCGCCTGCAGGTGCGGCGTCGATGCAAAGTACGACTGCAGCGGCTGCGCCGCCACAAGCAATGGACATGAGCCAGCTAATGGTTGCACTTAAAGGCATGTTCGAGACTTCCAACCGCGAAATGGCAGCGAAAATGGAAACTGCGAATCAAGAGATGGCAGCGAAGCTGGAAACTACGAATCTCGAAATTTCGGCAAAAGTCGAGACAGCAAATCGAGAAATGTCAGCGAAGCTGGAAACTACGAATCTCGAAATTTCGGCAAAAGTCGAGACAGCAAATCGAGAAATGTCAGCGAAGCTGGAAACTACGAATCTCGAAATTTCGGCAAGAGTCGAGACTGCAAATCGAGAAATGGCGGAAAATTCTGCGCGCATAGAGCAGAAGGTGGAGGAAATTTCCAATAGCCTGAATGTGAAAGTTGAGCATCTCGAGACGCGAATAGACGATTGGGACAAACGAGTTGACGAAATGGGTGAATCCCTGAATAGACGAGTTGACAACCTGGATGAGTCCTTGAACAAACGAGTTGACAGTCTGGAAGATTCGATGCACAGAAAGATAGACGAACGGTTTCGAGAGGTACAGCCACGAGAATGTTTGCCACCGGTTCAGGACGGTTTTGCTGCCAGAACAGAAGTGCCTACTTATGACGGTGCTGCGCCGTTCGACACATTTAAATTGCAATTCGACTTGGCTGCTTTGGAAAATCAGTGGACTGATATCAGGAAAGGTCGGAGGTTGGCACTGGCGCTGAAAGGTCCTGCGGCGGAGGTAATCAAATCAGTTCCAGAATGTTTAAGAAGTGATTACGATGCCATCATGAGAGCATTAGCAGCGAAGTATAGCAACGAGCACAACCATGCGCTATACTACTGTGAGCTGAAGAACCGCAAGCAAAGAGCCAACGAGGCGCTGCAGACATATGCAGCAGACATTGAGCGGCTCGTACAGTTGTGCTACCCAAAATTTGGTGCTGATGATCTCGAGAGGATGAAGATTGAGTCGTTTGTTGAAGGTCTTCATGATCCAGAAACACGTCGCAGTGCGTTGATGATGGGCAAGCCAACATTTAAGGAAACGGTGACCAGCGCGATGACATATGAAGCGGCATGGATGGGGAGCACTCGGTATGCACCTGCAAGGATACGCCAGATTCAGGCGGACAACGACATTCCGATCCAAGCCATAAGCTCTGAGATACCGGGCAGGCCACGAGTGGTCTCCTCTAAAGTTGTTTGCTGGGTGTGAAAGAGGCGTTCCCGTTCCCGATCGCAATCGCCTGAAGCGAAGAATACTGACAATCGAGGCTCAGCCAACAAGCGCAGGGCTGAGGACGAGGAGCCGTTAAACTAAAACGGGTCAGCCCAAAGGGGCGTGAGCTGATCCCCACAATCTGCCGCCCCACCATCCTTGTCTCACAGCTGAAACGACAGCCCAGCAGCTTGACAATTGAAGGAAGGATAGATGGAAAGTGGTTCGTGTTGACACTAGATACTGGAGCGTCATATTCGATCATAAAAAGGAAGCTGCTGAAGAACTGGGAACCGCTGCATGGCATACAGCTGCGGACTGCGACTGGCGAGCGCGCGCCGGTGAGAGGGAAAGTTACGAAAACGATTGCTATCGGCACCAGCAGCCTGGAACATGAGTTCATCGTCGCGGATATAATGGACGACGTGATTATCGGCGTGGATTTCATGATTAGGCACGGTTTTACGCTGGACCTGAAGGAAAATGTGCTGAGATATGCCAACGTTGAATTCCCGCTGCACACCGGTTATGAGCGAAGCGTGGCGGTAAGGAAGGTTGTATCGGGTCAACGCAGGAGGATACCAGCGAATTCTGAGGCGATTGTGTGGGCAAAGGTGGACGAGGACGATGGGACGAGTCGGCTGTGGGTAGTAGAAGCACCGAAACAAGGACAGGACAACATCATCATCGGACGTACATTAGTGGAACCTAAAAATGGCAGGATACCAGTCAGAATACTGAACCCCCTGAATGCACCCAGATATGTCGGAAAAGATGAGGTAATCGGCGAGTGTAAGGAAGCTGTAGCAGTGGTCAATTGCGAGAGTAGCCCACCTGGAGGTAATAAGAAGAGCGGTTTTAACATGGACGCCATACCGCAGGAGAACCAGTGGAGCAGCGAGTTGACGGCCAAGCAGAAACGGAAGGCGAGGTCACTCCTGCAGCACTATGGGTCAATTTTTGCGGCAGAAGCAGGCGGAAGAACAGCCATAGTGAAGCACAACATCGACACCGGAAGTGCAAAACCGATTCGCCAACCGCCAAGACGAGTTCCTCTGGCCAAGAGGGAGGAGGTCACCAATTTGATCGAGAACATGCGGAAAGACAAGGTCATAGAGCCTTCTTCGGGCCCCTGGTGCTCGCCGGTCGTGCTAGTCAAGAAAAAAGATGGCAGTACCCGGTTTTGTGTGGACTATCGGAAGCTCAATGATGTGACCAAGAAGGACAGTTATCCACTACCTCGGATCGATGACACCCTGGACACACTGTCAGGCACGCAGTGGTTCTCCACGCTCGACTTACGCAGCGGCTATTGGCAGGTAGAGCTTGCAGACAAGGACAAGGAGAAAACGGCTTTCAGTGTTGGCGATGGTTTGTGGCAGTTCACCGTCATGCCGTTTGGACTCTGCAACGCACCAGCAACATTCGAGCGGCTAATGGAACGCGTGCTAAAAGGGCTGCATTGGCGGACGTGTCTGGTGTACCTCGACGACATAATCGTAATGGGTAAAAGCTTCGACGACCACCTGGGAAAGCTGAAGGAGGTATTTGAGCGGATACAACAAGCCGGGCTTAAACTCAACCCAAAGAAGTGCTCGCTGTTCCAAAAGGAGGTCAAGTATCTGGGCCATACGGTTTCCGCCCGCGGAGTGCATACGGATGAAGGCAAAATCACGGCGGTGAAGGAGTGGCCCCGACCACGCAATCTACACGAACTCCGCAGTTTCCTGGGCCTGTGTACATACTACCGCCGATTTGTTCCGGGATTCGCGAACATAGCCAGCAGCTTGCACAAACTGACGAAAAAGAGCCAAGCTTTCGAGTGGAGCGAGGAGCAGGAACAGGCTTTTGCACGTCTGAAGGAAAAACTGTGCAGTGCTCCAATTCTGGCCTTCCCCGTGCCTGGGGAGATGTTTGTGCTGGATACAGATGCAAGCGGGAATAGTATTGGCGGTGTGCTATCACAGATAATAGACGGCCAGGAACAAGTGATAGCGTACTACAGTAGGGTTCTATCGAAACCGGAGCGCAACTACTGTGTGACACGGAGAGAACTGCTGGCGGTATTGGACTGCGTAAAACACTTCCACAAATACCTGTATGGACAAAAGTTTCGCCTGCGCACAGATCATGCGGCATTGAGATGGCTCCTGAACTTTAAAGATCCTGAAGGGCAATTGGCGCGGTGGATCGAGCGACTGCAGAGCTACGACTACACGATAGAGCATCGCAAGGGCAGTAGCCATGGAAATGCCGATGCCTTGTCCCGCCGTCCGTGCAAAGTCGAATGCAGGCAATGCTCGCGAGCCGAAAGCAAAGAACAGATAGTGGACGTCCGGTTGGTCAGCGTCATGCCAGAGGAAGAGTGGTCTGCGGAGAGGCTACAAAAAGACCAGCATGAGGATGCGGATCTTGCAAAAATCGTCGAAGGCAAGGAGCAAGGCGCACGTCCAGACTGGCAGGAGATGGCTGGTGAAAGCCCGATCGCTAAGGCTTACTGGGCACAGTGGAAAAGTTTGCGGCTGAAGGAAGGCTGCCTGTACCGCGAATGGGAGAGCGCGGATGGTCGTACCAGCAACCCCCTAATGGTAGTGCCGAAAAGCAGAATCAACGAGGTCATCGAGGCATACCATAACGACTCCAGTGGAGGGCACCTAGGCATCACCAAAACCGTCGCCAAAATAAAAAGACGATTCTACTGGGTAGGATGTCAGGAGTCTGTAGCCGAGTGGATTAAGAGCTGCGACCGATGTTCAGCCGCGAAAGGGCCGACAAGAAAATCTCGAGGCCGCATGCAGCAGTACAACGTGGGAGCGCCCTTCGAGCGGATTGCTATGGACGTCGCCGGCCCATTCCCAACTAGCACTCAAGGCAACAAATATGTGCTGGTCGTAATGGATTACTTCAGCAAATGGCCCGAAGTGTACCCTATTCCTAACCAGGAGGCCACCACGATCTCGGAAAAGCTGGTAAACAACTGGGTAGCCCGGTTCGGAGTTCCGTTGGAGTTGCACTCAGATCAAGGCCGGAATTTCGAGTCTGCGGTATTCAAGGAAGTGTGTGGGCTGCTGGGGATAAGGAAAACGCGTACCACTCCTTTGCACCCACAGTCCGACGACATGGTGGAGCGCTTTAACCGGACGCTGGAGGAATACCTGCGGAAAGTGGTAGGCAGGAATCAAAAGGATTGGGACACGCATATCCCCCTGTTCCTGATGGCGTATAGGTCAGCCCCGCACGACACGACATCACTCACTCCAGCCCGAGCAGTGTTCGGCACAGAGTTGCGGTTACCCGCTGACTTGAAGTTCGGGGTAGTCAGCACGACGGGAGGCGCTAAGACGGAATACGTGGCCAATAAGCGGGCGGAACTGGAGGAAATTCACCAATTTATAAGGGGCCGCACCAAACTGGTCAGCGATAAGGCGAAAGCCAGATACGATCTACGGGCCAACTCAGCAGGGTTCCAAGAAGGCGATTTGGTAATGCTCTACAACCCGCAGCGGAGGAAAGGTTTGTCTCCAAAACTTCAAGCGTCATGGGAAGGACCTTACGAAGTCGTGACTAGGATTAACGACGTGGTATACCGGATTCAACGTTGCAACAATAGAGGCGCTAAGCTGAAGGTAGTCCATTTGGAGCGCCTGGCGCCTTATCACAGCGGAGCCTCGGCACTTGTTCGGGACGAACAAGTCTAAGTGGTGGGCAGTGTAACGATGAGCCAGTCTGTCGCGGTGCAAAGCAACCCTGCCGCTACGTGCCGTGCCATAACCCAATCTGGCAACGACGGCCGCGATAGTAACTTTTAGTCCAACCTGGCAACGATGGTCGCGGTCATCAGGGAAACTTCTAGTCCAATCTGGCAACGTGCGAGAACGATCTGCGCGACGGCCGGACAGAGTATAAAAGGTGGCCAGATGCGGTGCAGCGAGTCAGTCTGGTTTTGACAAGTGAAGTTGCCACACGAAGTGACTAAGCAAATACTTAGGTGTACGAACAGTAAAGTGTAAACTGTGAATAATAAAGTGACTGTTGGTTTATTTTATTGTCTGCGTTTAAGAAACTGTGTTTTATTTTCAAATTACACAATCCAGAGATACGCAACAGCCCACTAGACTTAGTATTCGTAACAGTATTTAAACAAGGGTTGTTTTGGTGAAGTCCAATATACGTCTTCTTTTTATTTTTCAAATCGTTCTCTTAAATACTATTTTACATGTATACTTAGGTACTAAGCGATAAGCTGGTAGTGTACATCGTTTTCTGTTGTCTGCACTGCTTATCTATACGTTGCTTATCATTAAAACCAGACAGGACGGTTCTTATCCTGAAAAACAAATATCCTAAGCAATTGCGTTTTATTGCTTAGAAGAATGTTTGTGTGTTTTGTTTTGTCGTATCTTTAGGTTTCGGAGAATTGAGTTCACACATAACTCGCGTGTGATCTCTATGTGCTCTTGCGTTAATTTTGTTGGTGATTGATTGTTTCAATCAGTAGCGCACACAGTTCGGGAATATTCGAGGATTCAAATCCCCTCAAATATAAAAATTATTGGTGAAATATCCCTCCAAAATAAAGTTTTGCCTACGCCACTGATTTCAATGCGTTTGAAGTGAGCGCCCACAATTTTGCTTTACCTGGCAGCAATCGGAACCGTTGTGCTTTGTGTGAGCGAAACAAAGAGCGTTAATATCACCAGAATAGGTTCACATTTTTTTCTGGAGGAAAATGAGTAGTGTTCTTACAAAACACAGATTTACCTCATTTATTGGTATCAAGTTGTTCAAGGCATCTATTGTGAACCTACCTGTACAAAACACAATTTGACATTTATTTCATTTTTTTTGTTTTTAGCCCACTTTTGTAAAGTGAACCCCAAAACTGAGTACATTTTAGTGGGCCACCAGAATAGGTTCACATTCAAAATCGCTGTTTTTTTGGCGAATAACGGGACTTTTGGGAGCAAAACCAAATTTGATCATACCATTAAATGTTTTTCTTAACGTTTGTATGAAAATGGGTCACGGAAAAGCTCTAACTTCCGAAGAAATCGCTCAAATTAAAGTGCTTGAAAGCGAAAATTATTCTTTGCTTAAAATAGCGTTTAAAATAAACAGAAGTCAAAATGTGGTGAGCAATTATTTGCGAAATAAAAGCACTAATGGAAAAAACATGAAAGGCTGCACGCATTCGGTGGCAACGTCTGCAGACAAGCGTGCCATACTGCGATGTGCTTCAAATTCCGCTGACTCAGTTGCCAAAATCAAGGTTAAAACTGGACTTTCTGCAAGCTATTCTACTATCAACCGTGTCATTCGGAATGTCCCCGACCTAAAAAGAAAAAAACTGCAAAAAGAACCACCGCTAACTGCTCAGCGCCAAGAAAACCGTTTGGAATTTCGCAGAAATCATATGGCATGGAACGACAAATGGAAGTACGTCGAGTTTTCGGACGAAAAACGGTTTAATCTTGATGGACCCGATGAATACAATTTGTATTTTCATGACCTTAGAAAAAAGGAACGCTTTTTAACACGTCACCACGGTTGAGAAGGTGGAATTATGGTATAGGGAGCGATTTCCTACTACGGAACTGTCAAGCTGAAATTTTAAACAGCCAGAATGGCGGTAATGGGCTATAAAACCATGCTTGAGAGAGTTTTTCCACAATTGTCTGACTTGTTTGGTCCTATTAAGTGGATATTCCAGCAGGACAATGCACCCATCCATACTTTACGGGTCGTGAAGCAGTGGTTGATGCAGCAAAACTTTGATCAGCTGGAGCAGGCCCCCTATTTTCCTGATTTTAATATCATTGAAAACGTATGGGGATGGTTGGTGAGGAAGGTCTATGCCTTCGGACGCCAGTTCGACAACAAGGATGAACTTATTGGTGCCATTGAAGCAGCGTGGGAGACTATTTCTCTAAATTTAATTAAGTCTTTATACGAGTCAATGTTGACGCGAACTTTTGAAGCCATACTCAATAAAGGTGGCCATACTCGCTTTTAAAATCAATCAATTTAACCCTTAAATGCCCAAGAACGCTAAATTCTCCCAAAAAAATATATGATGTGTAAAAATGTGAGCTAAATATGGTTTCCTCATTGAGTTTTTCGAAAAATCCATTTTTTTTAAGTTATTTGTAAAAAAGTGGTTGTATCTTAAAAGATACACTGGGAATTTATAGCATTTTTCACCTCAGTATCCAAAAGTATCGTTTTCAGTAAATATGTTAAGAAATTATCAATAAGACAGTTTATTTATTTATTTATTTATTAAGAAATTTATATACTAATACAACAAGATTCTTTCGAGTCTTATAATTAAAGTATTAGCAACTAGAATTTCAAAAAAAAAACTTACAGTGGTGATCTTATACAGTAAAGAAAAAAAAAGAAATAGGAAACATACTACCATATGCATTTTACACTCGCCGAAAAAAGACCATTAAAGATTAATATCATTGCAACGACCCAACAATATGCGCCAACTACAGGGGTATAAGCCTACTTCCCATTGCATACAAGGTCCTGACGAGCGTACTATGTGAAAGATTAAAGCCACTCGCCAAGGCGCTGATTGGACCTTATCAGTGCCGCTTTAGACCTGGTAAGTCCACCATCGACCAGATATTCACTTTACGCCAAATCCTGGAGAATAAGGGATCTACCTATATGCCGCATTGTCTGAACTTGGTATCCCTGCAAAGCTCATGAGACTTTGCAGAGCGACGTTGAGCAATACGCGCAGCTCCGTCAAGGTTGGAAGTGACCTCTCCGACCCCTTTGATACCGTTCGAGGTTTCAGACAGGGTGATCCTTTGTCCTGCGACCTCTTTAACTTCACCATGGAGAGTGTTCTGCGCAAGGCCGGTGTACATCGCAGTGGCACAATCTTCAACAAAAGTGTCCAGCTCCTTGCCTACGCTGATGACATTGATGTCATCGGACGTAACAAGCGAGATGTCACCGCTGCCTTTGCGGCTATCGAAAGAGAATCTGCCAAAATGGGTCTGGTGGTAAATGAGGGCAAGACGAAGTATATGCTGTCTACATGCAGGGACTCGCAGCGGCTAGGGTCTCACGTCGAGGCCGACAGGTATACTTTTGAAGTTGTCAAGGAATTCGTCTAACTTGGCACCGCCATCAACAGCAGCAATGATGTCAGCCTGGAGATAAAGCGAAGGATAACTCATAGCACATACCCCGACTGGCTTTTCTCTAAATTTCATTAAAATGGTAGTTAACGGTTGTGACTGATCTGGCCCACTGAGTAAGACCGAATTCAAGGAAACACCCTCTACCTCAGCAGCAGCGTCGAATACCAGCCGCAGTTTACCTGGTTTATTTGCATTGGAAACACCGAAGTGTGGCAAGTACCAAGTTCTATCTCCTTTGCCTCTTACCTCCGCTTCATCTAGGCGCCTCGCGTATCCCTTCCTCTCATACTCAGACATAATGTGCACGTATTGCTTGTGAAAATCTTCGTTACGTTGAAATTTCCTTTTTAGTGCTAGCAGCCGTTTCTCTGCCATCTGTCTACTATCCGGAAGGACTACGTTCTCATGCTTCCACAAAAGCCCGGTTTCAAACCGCCCGTCTTTTCTTTTAGTCGTGTTCTCGAGTAATCGTTTCGCCGTCAGTACCTCAACGCTCTCTAGGTGTTTCTGCGCGGTGTTCACCTCTAGACTGTCGTTTACAATATGGTTTCTAACTAATTGTTCCAAACTGGTTTCTTTACCGAATTGCGCAAAGAGTGATTGTACTCTTGCGCTGAATGACTGCTACCATTGCCGTACACCAACCATCCTAGTTTGGTTTGGATCACAACTGGCCCTTTCCATCCTTTCACAATCGTTCTCTTCGCCACACCCAAATGAGCGTTATCTAGCCCGATCAACAACTCCGGTGTTGCCATATTATAGTCTTGTATTGGTAGGCCTTTGGTATATCGATACTTCCAGTGTAGCTCCGATAATTCCAATGTTTGTGTTAATTAATAATTGATTGGCACGACAGCCCACTTACGCGAGACTAAGGCCTAGCTTCCCGCAACCACCCGTGTTGTGCGTGTGAATTTTGTACGCGGGTGGAAGGGACCTACAGTTTTATGCCGGTTCCGAACGGCAGGTTGGGAGCTTTTTCATAGGCAATTTTTACTCTCAGAGCTTTGCCATTTCCAGCTGAGAGGACAGCCACCGAAAGAGAAAACGAGTTTCCCGTTATTTTTTTTTAGGTGTTACTACATGCAGTATTCGATCTTGCGTCGCTCTGCATGCAACTCGCTGGACCGCGCACTAACCAACTGAGCCACGGCGGCTATGTTTGTGTTTGTGTTGGCAATTGTAAATCTCTCACAACCTTGACATTCTTAGCATCGAACTTCCAACTGCCAATCGCAGTGCCGGAAATCTTTATATCTACTCCAAAAGCCATCTGTGTCACAGCATTGTTTCCAAACCATTTCAATGTCAACTTGTCTTTCCTGCCCTTAAGTCCTAGTCGGTCAACCACGCTTTGGTTCATCATCGATATTGCAGAGCCTTCATCAAAAAATGCATAACATTCAATTTATCTCCCATTAGCGTACAATTTCACTGGCAAAATTTTAAATAATACCTTAATTGTTGTCGGCATTAACGCGTTGGTGTATACTTGATGTTGCTGTGGCGCCCTGTTTGTTTCACTTCCTTTTGAGTGTAAGAGCTCGTGTATCTTTCTGGGGCAATTCCTCACTGCGCATTTATGCTTGTACGCGCAGCTGTCACTCCGATGGCCACTGCCGAGGCAATTGAAACACAATTTTTCACGACGCACAGTCTTCCACCTTGCTGCTTGTTCCATTTCTATGAAACTTCTGCAGTTCGCTAGCTCGTGCTCTCCTTCGCATAGACCACAAAGTTCCTGCTTCCCTCTTCTAAGCTCATCGGCATGGAAAAATCGCATCCTCCCATCCACTCTCGACTCCGTAGCGCGCGTTTGTTGATTGAAGTTTATACACGCCGTATTCACCACGCGCGCTAGTTCCTGCAGCCAGTCACTTAAATGCCGTATCGTCGCTCTCGGTTGCATATTCACGGCATGCCGCGCCCAATCTAGTCTTCGCTGTATCGGTAGCTTAAGGATCAACTCTTCCATCAATGTAGGATTGCTCAAATGGTACTCGCACCCTGCAGCTTCAAGAAACGTTGCCAAATTCTGGACCTTTGTTGCAAACGGCACTAATTGTTCTAAGCGATTTTCGGAAATTGCCGGAAAGTTGCGTATTCGTGCAATTTGACTTTTCACCAGTTGGTCTGGCCTTCCAAAACGTTCCTGCAATGTCTCGATGATTCGCGGTACGTTGCTGCTATGAATTAGCAGACACTCGACGACTTCACGCGCTTTCCCCTTAATTGCCTTCTGAAGTCGCAACATGTTCTGCCGCTCACTGTAACGATAATCTTCTGTTGCCATCATAAACGATTCGCGAAACATCGGCCAATCCTCCGGTCGACCATCAAACTCTGGGAGATCGTATAGCTTTCGACTAGTATCGGCTCTCACTGTGGACAACGTTTGGTTCAGTCTCGCAAGTGTTGCCGCGATTGAGGGGCTTTCTAATGCCCCCACGCCATTGCCATACTTGTAAGTTGCAATATGGCGCTCTGCAAATCGTTCAATTGTTTCGTCATCGCGTTTATCTGTGATTGAAGTGCGGGCGAGTCCCCTTGGCTTCCGGCAGCCCTCTCACACATCGTTTCGTTCAACTCGTCGGTAGTGTTATTTTCATCTTCGCGAGTAACTGCTACTGAGCGAGTTTTTGGCATTTTGAAATCGCCCCGAAATGACCGTTTGCCCTTGAACGCACACTTGCGCACCGTTATAACTGTTCGTACGTCACGCGTCGCTGTCCCGTTTCTACCGACCCCCGTTAGACGCAAGCACCACCAAACTAACCTCAATCACTTTCTAGGTACTCACCGTTCACTGTCGTCGATGCAATCCAATCGATTATCTTCCGGCCACCGGGCGCTCTCACGATGATTTTCGCCGTCTGTCTGCGGCTCCGCTACCTTGCACCGCACCGCACGACTATGTCAGCAGCTTCTGGCCACTATTCGCTGCGCGCATGCGCAGCCTTTTCTGCGTCGTAGGGCTCCTCTGGCCGCCTTTAAAGTTGAAGCTGCTGTCGCCACCTTATTTGGCTGTCGAAGCGAAGCCGATGCTGGTTAATGCTTCTCCAACTAACGTGCCAGCTCGGGCTCCTTTCTGCGCAGCACACGCGACGACTTGCGCGACCGCCTCGCCGACCTTCGTTCGTGAGGCTGCGCTTGCGCCTAACCTCACTTGCTAGCTGCCCCGCAAGGCAACGAGAAATAAAAATATGTTGCTATTCCGAGCGGAAAGTCGGTGATTAAATAAAAAACAGTCCGTTCCTTAGGAGCAGTTTTTATTTCCTGTAATATGGTTAAATTCAGTTCAATACACACAATTCAATTTGGTTTCTTACTCGTTGGTCCTTTCCGCTCGCTGCTTGGAATGCAAATGGCTAAGTCAGCCGCAGCTCAGCTAGGGCAGGGTTGCCCACCGTTTACAATTTGAGGGTAAACTTATAAACATTTCAGTGTTGTTAAACGTTTCGGGAAATTGCCTACTTGATTCGCCAACACAGCGTATGAATGGGATCCGAAAATGCATAAAAATTCATGACTGGAAATTAAAGAAACTAGTTTGCAAGTCATTTTTTGTAAGAAAGGTAATCCCAAAGTGTACTTTTATATTACTGAAAGCTTTAACACTAAGCAAAAACAGTAAAATTTCTTAAAGTGCGAACAAAAAGTGAGAAATGTTCATACAATTTGTACTGGGGTACCCGGGTACTCCATCAGACGGGTAAGGGTGTTTTTTCCAGCACACACACTAGGGTTAATAAAGTTGTGAGTAACGTATATGCTGTATTGCGTAAGTTAAGAACTTCTGCCGCGTTCACGCCTTTGGAAACCAGGCGTATGTTAGCTATGCAGCTTGTTCTGCCCCATATAACTTACTTTGAGTTAGTGTATAGTAAACTTGACTCAAGATCCGCACACAAGATTAACGTAGTTTTTTTGGGATCCAAAAGTATGATCATATCTCGCTGTGGAGAAACAAAGTTCTTGGATGTAGCATTATGAACTACCCAGCTGCGAGAAACTGTATATTTCTATACAAATTAGTCTTATGGAAAACTCCACGTTATATATATGACAGGCTCCACCTATCCCAGTCACAGAGGCATCACAGCCTGATTATACCAAGACATACTTTGTTAGCTACATCTCGACTATTTTTCGTTAACGCCGTGAGACTGTGGAACTCAATTCCTGAGATGATTAAAGCCAGACTGAATCGAAACAACTACAAAATACTTATACTAGACCATTTTAAAGAACTGGGGTAAATTATGCGACAAATAATTACACACTACATGACTATGCAGCCGCCGTGGCTCAGTTGGTTAGTGCGCGGTCCAAGCGAGTCGCATGCAGAGCGACGCTAGTTCGAATTCTGCATGTAGTCACACCTAAAAAAAATAACGGGAAACTCGTTTTCTCTTTCGGTGGCTGTCCTCTCAGCTGGAAATGGCAAACCTCTGAGAGTAAAAATTGCCTATGAAAAAGCTCCCAACCTGCCGTTCGGAACCGGCATAAAACTGTAGGTCCCTTCCACCCGCGTACAAAATTCACACGCACAACACGGGTGATTGCGGGAACCTAGGCCTTAGTCTCGCGTAAGCGGGCTGTCGTGCCAATCAATTAAATTAATTAATTACATGACTATTTATTGTTTTCGTTTCTTCTTTACTCTTTCTATACTTCTTCTTCTTCTTCTACTTTTATACTTTCTACTTTCTATAACCATATATTAGTTTTAAGTTTAATAATTGTAATTGTATTTATATTGTAAGCATATTGATGTTACCAAAATTTAATTTAATGTGTTGATGTATGTACTCATAAAAGATCCATCATCTTAAGGGAAGGCTCCCCTGAATTTGGGCAAAAATAAGGCAAAGTTTGTAATTTTTTTGTGGGATAATGAAAAGGCCTACAAACTTCCGGTTTTGACTATTAAATTCGTCTATTATTTAGGAGTTTAAAAAGTTAAAAAACTTGATGAAATTCAAAATGGCGGCCTCTGCGCGCCAAACATCGCTCGAGAACTGTAATCCTGCAGCCTCTTGTAGTGGACTGAAATCAAAAAGCATTGTCATTACTTAAAGATAACAAAATTGTCTGTGCATTGAACTAGACTCAAAAAATTTAAACGAAAAATTCTTGCACAATGAATATTTGAAGTAAAAAGTTAAATTTTTTGCACCTTTTTTTAATTTCAACCACATTTAAAAATTAAAAATAAATAACTATTTATGCAAATTGTTAGTTCAAGGCATACAGACAATCAAATACATTCGAGCAGTTTTTAGATGAAGAAAATCGGATCATTAGATCAAGTCCGGGGATTTCAGTTAGATTGGAAAAAATGGTTTCGAGATAAACGCGTTTGAAGCAAATTAGAGCAGTGGAGCGTCCCGTAGCGCGCGTGAGACAGGTGTGTTCTCCCATGAAAATACGCGTCGTATCAAAAAATCCTTTTACACACATATTCTACATATATGTTACTTACTTACTTAACTGGCCATAACAACCCGTTATCGGGTTACGGCCTGCCGCAAAATTTCTCTCCAGGCGCCTCTGCTTCGCGCGCGCCTTCTCCAGTTGGTCACACCAAGAGATACCAGGGCCTCTTCCACTTGGTCCTTCCACCGGAGACACGGCCTCCCTCTTCGCCGTCGACCTCCAACCATCGCATCGAATACCTTTTTCGCGGGAGCTTCGTCGTCCATGCGGCAGACATGACCGAGCCAGCGTAGCCGCTGGATGTTAATTCGCTGCGCTACGTCCATGTCCTTATACAGCTCATACAGCTCGTTATTGGTTCGTATGCGATAGTCGTCACCAACCCGAACAGGGCCGAAGATTTTGCGAAGCACCTTCCTCTCGAACACTCCAAGGGGCGCTATGTCGTTTCGTGTCATTGTCCATGCTTCAGCGCCATAGAGGAGCACGGGCAAGATAAGCGTCCTATAGAGTGAAAGTTTTGTCGGTCGAGAGAGGTCTCTACTTCTCAATTGCCTACCGAGACCGTAGTAGCACCTGTTGGCAAGAGTTATCCTTCGCTTTATCTCCAGACTGACATCATTGCTGCTGTTGATGGCGGTGCCAAGGTAGACGAATTCCTTGACAACTTCAAAAGCATACCTGTCGGCCTCGACGTGAGACCCTAGCCGCTGCGAGTCCCTGCGTGTAGACAGCATATACTTCGTCTTGCCCTCATTTACCACCAGACCCATTTTGGCAGATTCTCTTTCGATAGCCGCAAAGGCAGCGGTGACATCTCGCTTGTTACGTCCGATGACATCAATATCATCAGCGTAAGCAAGGAGCTGGACACTTTTGTTGAAAATTGTGCCATTACGATGTACACCGGCCTTGCGCAGAACACTCTCCATGGTGAAGTTGAAGAGGTCGCAGGACAAAGGATCGCCCTGTCTGAAACCTCGAACGGTATCAAAGGGGTCGGAGAGGTCACTTCCAACCTTGACGGAGCTGCGCGTATTGCTCAACGTCGCTCTGCAAAGTCTAACGAGCTTTGCAGGGATACCAAGTTCAGACAATGCGGTATATAGGCGATCCCTTATCGGGCTATCGAATGCTGCCTTGTAATCGATGAAGAGATGGTGTGTATCGATTTGGTTCTCATGGGTCTTCTCCAGGATTTGGCGTAGAGTGAATATCTGGTCGATGGTGGACTTACCAGGTCTAAAGCCGCACTGATAAGGTCCAATCAGCGCCTTGGCGAGTGGCTTTAGTCTTTCACATAATACGCTCGTCAGGACCTTGTATGCAATGGGAAGTAGGCTGATACCCCTGTAGTTGGCGCATATTGTTGGGTCGCCTTTCTTCAGCACAGGACAAAGGGCACTGAGGTTCCAATCGTTGGGCATTCGTTCCTCCAGCCATATTTTGCAACTGAGCTGATGCATGCACCCAATCAGCTCACCGCCGCCGGCCTTGAACAATTCAGCTGGTAGCCCATCCGGCCCTGCAGCTTTGTTGTTTTTGAGTCGCTGGATAGCGACCCGGACCTCGTCATGGCTGGGCGGTGGCACATCCACACCGTCGTCGTCGATTGGTGCCATCTGGACATCTTCACCACTGGCGGTATTGTTCCTTTCGTCGCCTGCGAGCAGCTTGGTGAAGTGCTCCTTCCACAACCTCAGCACACCCTGCGCATCCGTAACCAGATCCCCGTTTTCGTCTCTGCAAGAAGATGCCCCAGGCTTAAATCCTTCCGTAAGACGCTTAACTTTTTGGAAGAATTTTCGGGCGTCATTCCTGCTCCTGCACTCCTCGATTTCCTCACGCTCGCGCCTTTCTTGCTCCCGTTTCTTGCGTCTAAAGGCACCTCTCTTTCTTCCTCTCCTCCCGGTATTTTTCTGTCATGGCTCGCGTGGCGGCCGACTGCAGGGTCTTCTTGTATGCAGCGTTCTTCACTGCAGTGGCTGCGCGACACTCTTCATCGTACCATTGGTTCTTTGGTGGTGGGCGTCGAAAACCAAGGACATTTTCTGCGGCGGCGCGCATAGAGTGGGATAAGTGAGCCCATAATCCGCCGATGTCATCAGGTGGAGAGGGGGAGCGACCGAGCTGGTTGGAGAGTTGAGCGGAGTAGGCATCGGCTACCCCTTGTGATCGCAGCTTACTGATGTCCAGCTTTCTTCGCAAACTAGGTTGTGCGGTCTTCGCTGCGCAAAAACGCATGCGTACCTTGGCTGCAACAAGGTAGTGGTCCGAGTCGATGTTGGGTCCTAGGAACGCGCGCATATCTAGAATGCTAGAAGCATGCCTTCCATCAATCACAATGTGATCAATCTGGTTGCGGGTGGATTGATCGGGGGATAACCAGGTGGCCTTGTGGATATCGAGGTGCTGGAATCTGGTGCTACTAACTACCATGTTTCGTGCCGCGGCGAAATCGATCAGCCTCAGACCGTTGTTCGAAGTGGTCCCATGGAGGCTGAACTGCCCGACTGTGGGGCCAAAGATGCCTTCTCGCCCGACCTTTGCGTTGAAGTCCCCGAGGACAATTTTGACGGCATGGGCCGGGCACCTGTCGTAGACGTCCTCGAGCTTCGCATAGAAGGCATCCTTGGTCGCATCGTCCTTCTCTTCCGTCGGGGCGTGCGCGCAAATCAGGCTGATGCTAAAGTATTTAGCTTTGATGCTGATCGAAGCCAGCCGTTCGTTCACCGGAGTGAACCGAGAGACGTGGTGGCGAAGTCTCTTGCTGACCACAAATCCGCAGCCAAATTCGCGCTTCTCCGCATGGCAGGTGTAGTAGATATCGCAGTCTGCTCGCTTGGAGCAACCTTGTCCTGTCCATCGCATTTCCTGGATGGCGGTGATGTCAGCCTTACATTTCGTGAGGGCTTCCGCCAGTTGGATAGAGGCACCTTCCCTATAGAGGGTCCGGACATTCCAGGTGCATATCCTCAAATCATGGTCCTTGAATCGTTTGCTGTGGTCGTCAACATTGTGGGTTCCTTCCGAGGCTTGCTTTTTGGCTTTCATTGGTATTTGGTTTTCCGTGGCGGGCACCAAACCCTGCGCACAACCCAAATTTTAAGTCCTGGGGATAGGACTCGCTGCACACATTAGTTCACTATTCAGCGGATGCCAAATAGCTATCCAGAAGGGCCGCGCGGAGGCTGTGCATCAGCTTGGATTGGACAGGGACAAGGATCGTTCTGGCGTTCGCCAAGTTGAACGCAATCAGAGACTTTACCTTGTATGTCCGCTCCCTTCCTTCTACATATATGTAGCATTCGTTTTATGCAAAAAAAAAAAACATTTTTCGGTCCAAATCCAGGGGAGCCTCCCCTTAAGTTGTATAAATAATTCAATAAATAAAATAAATAAATCCTGTGTGCCACATTGTGTACATGTTAAGCTGTTATTTACCGTAAGAAAATTCGCTTCTTATAAGCTTTTGATCAGGTGAACAAGTAGGCTATTCGAAATGTTTTGCATTGATCGCGTAATCGAGTTTGTATTTATACTAGGGGTATTCTCGATGTCTTGCAAAACCCTTGCACATTGCAGAATTTGCAGATTATGCAGACTTTTGCAATCCGTGCAATGATACAAAAACAAAATACAAGGGAAAAACGTTTTGCAATTTGTGCAATATGTACAACAGTGATACCCATGTTTTATATGAGGGTGCAAACGTGCGTCAGCTGGTTGTCAAAAAATTCGTTAATTTTATTTCGTGCGCGCAAGCGTAAATTTTTCACACAAATTTTGTTTTATTTCCTTTTATATAAACATTTTGAATTTTCAGATAAAAACGAATATTGGTTTCAATTATTACCATCTTCCAGAAAAATTCTTACCATTCTTATGCAGAATTTAAAATGCAGCACTTTCAATCAAGAAATCAACAGTTTTCGAATTTTCGCTTGTTTGCGGCATTTTTTACAATATTTGAATTTTTGGGTGTTCTCGAAGTCTAGCAGGTTTCAGGGTTGCAAATATCAGTTTCTGCAAGTTTTGCAATATTGCAAGACATCGAGAATACCCCTACTGTGTTTTCTTGTGCCCTCCGCTTTTCTTGGTTTGAACTACTTAAAATGTCAGGAATAAGCGATGAAGTGTGGAATGACCTCAATATGGTCTTAAATAGGCGCCGTCGGTTTTGTAGGCTGCCAACAGATCGGCATGAGGAAGACGATCTTTATAGTAATAGGGATGACGCCGATGAAGATTATATACCGCCTGATGAAGCAGCGTCAGAGATGCTCAGTACCTACTCTTGCAAGCGGGGCACAAACCGTTGGAAAGTTGCCATATTTTATAACATAATAGATATTGCTGGCCTTGCATCATTTATTGTTCACGATTCATTTAAACGATCACTCAAAATCGACAAACGCCGTGAATACCTAAAGCTTTTAATGTCCTAGCTGGTCGCTCCTCACATGGCAAATAGGGCAATGAAAAATCACATTAGTCGTTGTCCTAATATCAGTGCAGCTATGGCAAAATTTAATGTTTTTGTAAGTAATTATAAAAAAAAATTACTATATGTATATTGTTACTTCTGTCTTTATTATTACAGACACACTGTCATTACTCTTACTTACTAAAGAAAGAACTGAAAGGACTGTACATGGTGTAATCATCAACATGACGAAAAACGGCGCAAAACATTCTTGTCGTGTAAAACATGCAAAAAACTCACGTACCTTGAATACGGCTCTGTAACTAAAATATGTTTGTGCCATGGATGTGCTGCAAAATAAACTGTCTCTTTTTTTGTTGATTTGAATTTAATCAATAAATAAATTAATTAAATGTTGTGCCATATAAAAAAAGCAGTTTTACTTTTTAGGGCACCTCAGCCCCCCACTCTCTAACGAAATCCCCCTAATAATTACATCTATACTATTATAGCAAAGACAATTAAACTATAAGATGTCTCACGTTCATACAAATCAGTGGCGCTTCAAAAATTTGCCGTGGCTTGTTCAATAAAGCCACGTGAGAGAGGTTTTTACAGCAGCGCCACATCTGAGAGCAACTATGAAGCCACGCAAGCAACTCTCTGCGCAACGATGAAGCCACGCGAGTTATGTTATCGTATTTAAACACGGGTTGTTCTGGTGAAGTCCAATATACGCCTTCTTTTTATTTTTCAAATCGTTCTCTTAAATCCTATTTTATCAGGTGTACAACTTTGCGTCCGCCGTTTTTTTCAAAAATTAAAAGCTTTATTGCGAAAAAGTGCTTACAGATGTATTATTCAAAGTATTGTCCGTCGCTAGCGACAACTTTCTCCCATCTTTCCGGCAATTTTCGGATCCCGGCTCGAAAAAAGGAGTCCTCTTTTGACGCTATCCATGAAGCAATCCATTTTTCCAATTCTTCGAAGGATTGAAAATGTTGATCTGCCAGGCCGTGTGCCATCGAACAGAATAGGTGGAAGTCAGAAGGGGCGACATCTGGGGAATACGGCGGGTGGGGCAAGACTTCCCATTTCAGCGTTTCCAGGTACTTTTTGACCACTTTTGCGACGTGAGGCCGAGCATTGTCGTGTTGGAGAACACCACCATGTTTGTCTTCGACATCGAAATCACCATTTTTAAAACGTTGAAACCACTCCCGACACGTTCTTTCACTCAGAGCAGCATCACCGTAAGTTTCTGAGAGCATTCGATGCGCTTCAGCTGCATTTTTTTTCGAATTGTAACACAAAAATTAAAACTTCCCGCAAATGGCGAGAATTGGGCACATAAACGGACATTTTCGAGCGTGAATAATACGAAAACAGGAACAACTGTCACTGAAACGGCGATGACAATTCGTTAGGCACTGTCCACACTCACTTTAAAGGCATTACCATCTATGTATTTCAACCAGCCTCAGCCGATACAGCCACCTATCGGAAAACGGCGGAAGCAAAGTTGTACACCTGATACATGTATACTTAGGTACCATGATACAAATATAGAAGGTAGAACCGCTGTAATTTGTTTTGACACTAAACGTGTTTATTGACGATTCTCGTATTTTTCAATAGCTTGGGTCGTGATGCCACTTCGTTGTAATACTAAATTAGGGCTATTTAAGGTTCTAAGGATTTTTAGATCTTTTTTAAAATAAACACGAACATTTCAATGTGACTAGTACATTTTGTTGCGTAATATTATTAACTGTTAGACAAGCAACAACGCAATAAATAATACAAAGGTAAATTATTATGTAATTGTTTTTTTTAATTTCTTACTAATATTCATTTTTTTTGTGTTTTCAAATTGCTGTTTAAAAACCGTGTCCTAAAAAATGTTCGGCCTAAAAAGAAACGTTGCATTGTTTACATTTGAAGTTTGAAAAAAAACGGAGCTTAAAAACAGGAACAACCCACCAAGCAAAATGTGGGAAATAGGCAACTATCGTCAGTGCCAACAAATTGGCGACTCACCGATTAATTGGCACGGCGACAAATTACAAAAACAATTTGTTTTCTAGTACTTTGAAATATCGAATTGAACTATGTTTTGTATTTCAGTGAGATTGATCGTAATTGAAAAATTTTTATTCATTCGTCAACGGTTGATTCAAGCCTAAAACATCAAACACCAAAACTATAAGTATGATGAGTTCATTGCGGAAAATATACATACGGAACTAATACATATTCACATTTTGAGAATCTAAACTCAAAAACCTAAACAAAATACATTTCAATTTTGTTGACGTAAGAAAATGTTCAAGGTATTTTCTAACAACAGTACGGTAGCACATTTTCAAAGAAGAACGTTAAAAACAGGTTTAGTGTCAGATGTGCAACATGGCGGCTGAGAAGAAGCAACGGCTCTACCTTCTATTTTTGTATCATGCTTAGGTACTAAGCGATAAGCAGGTAGTGTTCATCGTTTTCTGTTGCCTGCACTGCTTATCTAAGTTAAATAAAATAATGTTTTATTTTTAAACAGTTGAATAAAATTAGACTTTATTTCGATAACGTTGAGGAACGACGGAACAACTGTTCCGTTTGAGTGGTACTTGACGACTGAAGGCAGAAGGCTACTTCAAAAATATCGAACAGAAGGGAATTGCGCATGTTGCTGTAACGTGATCAGCAGCTCAAGCTGCAGACATAGCGTCAGCAATTTCGTCCGCACAGTCCGTTGAACCTCACGCTAAGCTTGCAGCGCGCGTGTAAGAAGCGCTAAGCGCAGCGAAAAATGTTTATTTCGCTCGAAATTTTTGTGCCGTTAACTCCTCCCTCTTTAAATAACGCAGTGTCCTCACTGTGTTGCGCTGAGGTCATTGGCCTCTGAATGATGCTCAAATTTCTTGAAATTCCGTCCTGATTCTCTGATGTTTCATCTAAACCCGTTTTATTTTGGTCAGTTTTTGCCGTTATCTGAATTGATTTAGTTCGTCTCTGAAGGATCACCTTAAGGCCGATTAGAATAAAAGGTAGCATTGCGATTCCGGATATGGTGAAAACGCTTAGCTCGTATTTGGTTTCCAAAGCCCTTATTTCTTTAGTGTTCACACTGTGTAATTCCTTCAGCATTTTTAATGATAGAACTTCTTCAAAATTTGCAGATATATTTCCTGGTTGGATTATGGCAGGTAGAGGGTTAGCTTTTGAAACTTGGCTATTTTCGTAAGTCCGTTGGTCGGCTTTGATGGTGACATTATGAAATTTTATTAAAAAGGTTCCATTTATGTTAACTGATTTTTCGTCTATTTCCATAACGCCATTATAAGAGTTCAGGAGGAGTACACCGGGATTTATTTCTTCTATTCGTGGTATGTGTTGCGCGTTTGTAATAGTGCAAGCGGGAGGTTGTCCGTTAAGTAAATTTGGTAAACATGTGCTGCTAGTAATATTTTTAAAGTTTCCTTCTTTACAAATTGACACGTCGTTCAAGGTCTTACAATTGCTTATAATTTCTAAAACAGAATTCTTACATACGATTATGTTATTGTTGGGTATCTTAATGATGGAATTTTCCTTTTTTACTGGTTTCACTATGAACTTTTTACAATTTTCTTCATCTGTTTTTGGTAAGCTAATAATATAAATCAATGTTAGTCCATTTGAGGCTATTTTTACGTCTCCATATTCAATAGCTTCTATGAGGTTGACATATATCATTTTTTGGTTATCGAAAAAATCCTTAGTTATTCTTAATTCTAAATCGGATAGGATAAATGAATTAATTATTCCTGCCTTAGACCATTGAATGGCATAGTCGACATTTATTATTTCTTCTTTTATTATTTTAAGTTTTCTTTCTATTGTTTTTGACAAATCTTTTCTAATTTGGTCGGTTGATTGAATTACCTTTGTAATTGTATTGGTTCTTTTATCAATTCATTTATCCTTTCCTCCACTAATCTATTTAAAACCACTTGTTGGTTATTGTTTTTCAAAACATCATTTATCTTATCTGTAACAATTTGGAAATCGTCATGATCCGGGGTTCCAGCGACCCATTTCCATATCGTGCCAAGCTCATTTATAGCTCGTCTGGTTCGTGTCGGTTTTAATCTTCCTAAGATAACTTCGATTTGTTGAATTTCGTGGATAAGGTAGGGATAACTTTCGTCTGTTTTTGCTAAGTCCTCTATCAAGGTTCTCTTTATGTTGTCGAGTATCAGTTCGTATTGTTCCAAGTTTATTACATGTATTATTCTGAAGGTTGACGTTTGCAGTTTAACCGTTCCGGTCTCGACGGTCACTACCTGGGCGTTGGTATAGTCAAGTATTTGAACTTCTCCATAGCAGATTGTGGTAAGGCACCTGAAAAAGGTCAAGATTTTATGTGACTTTTATGAATTATTTTTCCCGATTTAGTTAATACTGTGTTTCCCTGGTCTTCTTTAATTATTTCTTCCTGATAGCGAGGAGAGAGCTTGTTTCCGAGCCTTTTGTTAATACTTGCATAAATGATTTGCCCTTCCTGAAATGTTTTAAATTGTTTTCTCTTTTGATTATGAAACTTTAAGTCTTTCTCTTGTTTATCTGTTAGATTTTTTACATTTTCTAATCTGTCGCGCTCTAATTGTGTCGGGTCGGTTGTTACTATTCTTCCGAAGAAAACTTCTACGGGTTTCCTTTTTATAGTTGAATGAATGGAATAATTATATTTGAAGATGGATCTATTCAACAGATCATCGAATGAGTCGTGGATCTTTTCTGCCTTCACGCAGCGAATAATTTCTGATAGAGTCGAGTGAAAGCGTTCTATCTGACCGTTCACTGTGCTCATGTAAGGTGGGGCTCTAAATATTTGTATGTTGTATTGATTCTGTAGCATGTGAGTTATTGGGGCTGAATTGAGAGATTTTTCGTTGTCTACCACGATATTTTCAGGAATGCCAAAAGACATTAGCATGTCTCTTAATGGTTCTTTAATATCTTGTGTGGCTCTGGAATTTACTATGCGTGCCAGTGCGTATTTAGAAAACTTGTCTATGGCAGTTAATATTACCTTTTTGTTCGTATGATAAATGTCTATATGGACGATATGGCCTGGATACTTAGGAATTGGTGTGGCCTGCAATATGGTTTCGTCTGGATGCCTTTCGTATTTGTTCAGTTTGCATATCTTGCACTGTTTTACTATCTTGCTAATTTTTGCACTCATGCGTGGAAAATAAAAGTTTTCTAATAATTGGATCTTATTCTCTTGTGCATTTCTATGGGCGCGATTATGTTCTCTAAGGATTTCATTCTCTTGGTCAATTTCGTTGGTTAGATCCGTGATCATTTTACGGCAGTATTTTATTTTATATTGGGAAAAGTAAAGGGGATATAATTCTTGAATTTTCCCAAGAATGCCATCTTCGGTTTTTATAGCGTTTGTGACCGAAGGATTTAGGTATGGCTAAATGAGTGCTGTGGTTGTTCAGTGATCTGTCAATCCCACCTCTAATCCCTTCCTTTCCTTGTCCTTTTGTACTTATGTTTCCCACTATTTTCTTCTCCTCGGCTTCAGCCGCTTGTATCGTTTAATGTTTCATGTATTCTTTATATCATTCGTCTTTTACACGTCTTCAAATAAAGACCGAAAACACACTAACCGCATCCAACGCGTATTACTTATCCCGCTCCGCGCCGAAGCGATTAAACATGGTCCTTCGAGCCTTTGTCGAACCCGCGACAAAAAAAAAAAAACAACACACAAACTAAAAATAAAGTGACACAAAAGACAAAACAGTTAAAAACTAAGTGTACAACACATCAAACGAGTGACAGAAATCAAATATATACTGCAACAATTACAAAACAGTGAAATCAAATCACGCATCGGAACTAAAGAAATAAAACAATAACAAAAAAAATAGTGCACAGTGCACAAATATATAAACCAAAAAAAAAAAAAAAAAACAAAAGTGCGACAACGTGAACCGTACACAAATTCAAACAAATTAAAAACAAAAAAGTGCAAAGCAGCGAACAGTGACACAAACGAAGAGCAGCAGAACACGTAACAACAACATACACACTCAGCAAACACAACACAACAAACACACAGCACAACATAAAGCAGACGAAAAGGGCAACAACAACAGAAAGCAGCACAACATAGCAGCGCACAGTACAGCACAGGAGCGGACACAAAACTGCAAAGAGATCCCATACTCGGGCATTGTGCCCCCTCAAGATAAGCCCACAATTTTTATTAAAAAGTAGCACATTACTTACTTACACATACACTAACACAAAACATATTAAAAAAATAATAATAAATAAATATACCCATTCCCAAAACCCTCCAAAAACCCCAAAAGTTAAATTTGTACCCCGCCACTGTGCGTTTATCGCAGTAAGCAATCCCGCTACTGCAGATTACTTTTCGCGTTTTCACATTCCCTTTGTGCGATCACTGCTGGCAAAGCAACAACACTCCCGCTGCAGCCAGCATCCAACAGCACGCACTTCTCCTCCTTGTGCGTTACGCCTGCACTCTCCCACTTGCATTCAATTTCGCGTTTCGCTTTGTGCGATATTCGCACGCACCAGCAGCAAGCACTCCCGCTGCTGCCTCTAAGTGCACTCATATTTTTGTACTTCTGCCTAAGCAATTCCCTATTTCGCTAGCAGAAGTATATAAACGCAAGCACAGTGGGACGAGTCGCCTTTTTTGCAGCATATTGAATAATTTTCTTGAACTTAGAAAATTTTCAATAGTACTGCATATTCTCATACGCTGCATATCTGCTGCCACCCCAAGTGCATACAGTGGGACAAACATTCCCCACTCGCACACAAAAATTGTTGGTACACAAAATAATTTTGACACGTTACTTACACTAATACTCGTACAAATAATCACATACACATATATATATAAATACAAAAATATATTTATAAATACATATTACATATATACACACACAAATTTATACACACGCATACGTGTATATTCACACATTCACATTCCCAAACAAAAAAAATTCACTTTTTCATAAATAAAGACAAATTTTTCATACACATTTGACTACACATTTAATTTATATTTATATTATAATAATTTTACATACATTCCCAATTCCCATATACACATTTCTGTTTATTACCCATTCATATTTACAAATTTTATTTGTTCCCAATATACATATATTCCCAATACACATACCTATACACAAATTTACACACACAGGTGTAAACTATTTATTTATTTATTTGATTATTTATTTTGCTCGACAAATATTCAAATTCGTTTTAACGAATTTATCCATTCCCAACTCTTCCCATACTCACTAATAGTTCGCGCGGAAGCGGTAAGACTACACGTATATTTCCCCAATACCCTACACACATATATTTATTTAAACTTTCTATCCTTTGTCGAGCTTTTCAAACAAAATGCCTGTTGAGCGATCCCCTAAACGACAAAGTGTCACAATGGAGACCCCTTCCTCCAGACACACAAAGTCAGCCAGTGCACGTTTGACAGCACCTGTCACTCGGGAGCCACCAAACGCTCGCTCCAAACTCTCTAGTCCCAAAGCAACCGATCCTAGTGTTGCAAAATTTATTTTCGAGTCCGATAGACTCGTGCAATTATGCACAAAGTTTTCATCGGCTCCCATTGACGATTTGACCAAATCGATGGTCGAAATTAAGCAAAAAAATTTGCAAGCTCAATGGGAGAGGCTTTTGTGCGCACATGAGGCAGTCTTCATTGCGGAAGACAACAGCCAGCCCGACGGTTTCAAAGAGTCGGCTAGGCAAAAGTTCGACGCCTGCACAGACCAGTACGAGTTGTGCATGGCTCAGATGTTGGACATCATTGAGATGCTCCAAACTCAGTCCCCCCAGCCCGCTGCGCATATGGAACCGGTTCGACCCCTAGAACCAGCAAATACCCCTTACATTTGCCTACAAGTTCCACCTTGTGATACCGAAACCTTTTTCGGGGGCTATGAGCAATGGCCGTCCTTTCGGGACATGTTTACCGCGGTTTACATTAACCACCCCCAGCTCACTCCAGCCCAAAAATTGTATCACCTCCGATACAAGACGCAAGGTAAAGCCGGTGCTATTGTTAAGCAATATGCATTAACCGATGAGAATTTCGGACTCGCGTGGGAAGCTTTAAAATCACGCTTCGAAAACAAACGCATGCTCATTGATACACAAATCAGATCCCTTTTGAATATCGCTCCTGCCCACAATGAAAATAGTGAGGCGCTACAGCGGATCCAAAGCACTATAAACAATTGTCTGTCTGTTCTCAATACTCAGGCCGTGGACACTGACAATTGGGATCCGCTATTGGTTTACATATGTTGTACCAAATTGCCCCAAGAGACACTTGCTCTATGGGAGCAATCATTGACATCCCGGAAGGATCTGCCACCCTGGTCGCAAATGGATGAGTTCCTGACCGGCAGATATGAGGTACTTGAACGGTTGCAAAGTATTCGCCCTTCTAAGCCGAAACCGTCTCAACCTTCGACTTCCAATGTCCTCCCAAATCGGCCACACAAATCACTTAATTATTACACTCGAGTAAAAAGTGACTTCGCGTGCAAACTCTGCAACGCAAATCATCCCATACGGACTTGCCAGAACTTCAAAAGACTCACCCCCCAGAGTCGACTTAAATACGTTAAGAAGCACAGGCTCTGCGTGAATTGCCTTGCTACATCTCACCTTATTGAGGATTGTACAAGCAATTTTACGTGCGTACATTGCCAGATGAAGCACCACTCCCTGCTTCATTTCCCCAAAGGCAATGCGCAGCCCTCTCAATCGCTTAATCGATCACATTCGACCACTCCACAGGTCGCCATAGCTCGGAAACCAACAAGAAACAGCTCCGCTACTCATTCCCTTCTTTCGGATGCGCAACCCCGCACATCTTCTAGGCAAAGTACGACCCAAGTACAAGCCTTACACTCTAATAATGGCACCCAATCCCTTCTGCCTACGGCACTGGTGTCTATTGAGCACGCAGGAAAGTTGTTTAAAGTTCGAGCGTTGATCGACCAAGCCTCTCAGCGTACCTTCATTTCCTCGAAGGTCCAGAAACGCCTCAAATTGCCAATCGAGAAAACTCCCTTCCAAATCTCGGGCATGGGCGGTCAGATTGTGCAAAATGCCAATCATACATGCTTCTTTACATTGGCAGTCCCTCAAACTAGCACGAAACTCCCCGTGCAAGCTATCGTACTCCAAGAGCTTACGAAATTGCTCCCACCTCGTCATATACACTCCCCTAATATGAAACATTTCGCCATGCTAGAACTCGCTGATCCAAATCCCTTCGAGACAGCGCAGATTGATATAGTGATTGGCAGTGATCTCATCCCGCAGATCATGCTCGAAGGTATCCACCGGAATGTATGTGGCAGCTTACTTGCTCAGCATACAGTATTCGGTTGGGTATTAAGCGGTCCAGTACCCCCTTCTTCGCATTTGACATGTGCCACAGAGGTACCAAGGCGCCATATGCACACTGGACACGCCCTTCGAAATAATCTTCCTGCCCTAAAGGAAGCTCTTTCACAAGTGATTGCCGCCCTCAATCCCGCAGGGTTTCCACCTCAGGAAATAATGGAAAATCACTTCGAGCCCACCACTCCTGCAAACTCATACTCAAACCGGCAAATTTCCCCCTTCGTTGCCAAACGTTTCGGCCCCGCAGGATGGCTTTCGCCTCTAATGAGGTCCCCCAAAAGGGTTCGACAACAACGGCCCACATTCACAGCAACTGACGGAAATTGCATTCCCTCGCAGTTCCTCATTGCACCAACTCCAACCCGGGTCCAAAAAGAGGACGGTCGTCATTTCATTGCGACCTGCCCTAAGCGCTGCAAATCCCGCAGACGTCGGACTGATCGGGTATAAACTCCACGATCTATAAGATCTCCCTCGCGGGTGGAACGGTTCCAGCCATTCTCATGCTCAAACAGTTCCAATTCCGGATCAAGGAGCGGTTGACTGCCACCACCCTCTCGAAGAGCAAACCGACATTTTCGCTCGGTTCTCCTGCTTCTCTCGAGCCCTACAAACATATTTATTATAACGTGCAAAATAATTCCTCATAACTCTCGCTTGAAATTCTCATTCCCTCTCATGAACTAAAATGGCAACTCGGCCAGATTATATAACTCCATATTCTCCGGCTTTAGCTTAAGCGAACCTCGCAGCTTAGCCGATTTCTCATACCCACGATGTCAGCCTCAAACTTGTATGTCCAATTAACTGACATCCACCTTCTTTGCAGATCGTACGCTAGACGACCATCGCAGCAGCTGCCTTCGAGTTTGTCCCGCATGGCCAAAAGAGATGCAAGCATCCGTAGCGGCTACCATCCAGCAAAGAGGTCATCGGCGCACCCCTAAGCGCACCCACAGCCAGCCAGCCGTGAGCCGTACTACCACCAGCCAGACATCAGCCGCATCAAGGCAACCCTCCCCCCGGCTACTTCATAAAATTGCACTCTGCAATGGCGGCCGCGATGGCTAAATGAGTGCTGTGGTTGTTCAGTGATCTGTCAATCCCACCTCTAATCCCTTCCTTTCCTTGTCCTTTTGTACTTATGTTTCCCACTATTTTCTTCTCCTCGGCTTCAGCCGCTTGTATCGTTTAATGTTTCATGTATTCTTTATATCATTCGTCTTTTACACGTCTTCAAATAAAGACCGAAAACACACTAACCGCATCCAACGCGTATTACTTATCCCGCTCCGCGCCGAAGCGATTAAACAAGGTATTTTTTTAAGATGTTTATTAGGTTGTCATTGTCGTACTCGTATTCTGTTACTGTGTGGCGGTGATATGTAGGAAAAATTATATTGAAATTATAAGAAGCAGATTCTCCCTTCGTAATGATTATTTGGTTTTTAAAAGCGTTTATTGGGGCGTCTGTAAAGGGTATTACATTTTGAGAAGAGCTCTTGTCGCTGTGCTGTGTGGCGGTCATGGAGTTAACCTGAATGTCCTGTGACGGTCTCGATAGGGCGTCCGCGACTATGTTGGAACTTCCTGGTTTGTACTTCATCTCGTGATTGTACTCTTCGAGTATTGCCTTCCACCTCTTAAGCTTGCTGTTCGTGTTTTTGCTACTGAGCGCATATGTTAGCGGTTGGTGGTCAGTGTAGATTTTTACAAAAGCTGATCCGTAAAGATAGTTCCTAAGCGATTTGAGAGCCCAAACTATTGCGAGCATTTCCTTCTCGTTAGTAGCATAGTGCTCTTCGGCTTTACTTAAAGTCCTTGATATGAAGATGATGGGTTTTCCATCTTGTTCTAGGACGGCACCTAAGGCGTAATTGGACGCATCGGTAGTGAGGTGGAAATCTTTTTTATAGTCCGGGTATTGTAGCATGACCTAATTAGATGTGAGTGTGTCTTTTATTTTATCAAATGCTTCAGCGGCTTCGGGGTTAAGCTTTATCAGAGTTTTTGCAGACAAGTGTTTGGACATTCGTCCCTCTTCCCCTCTCAGAAGAGCGGTTAACGGTTTTGCGAGTTTCGCATAATCCCTGATAAACCGTCTATAGAAGCCTGACATTCCCAGGAATGATCTCAAGTCTTTCAGGGTTTTTGGATAAGGGAAGTTTTTTATTGCTTCCACTTTCTTGGGGTTGGTTCTAATTCCTTCTGAGGATACGATGAATCCTAAGTATTCGACTTCATTTTTAAGAAACTCACACTTATCAATTTGCACCTTCATATTCGCTTTTTCCAATATTTGAAATATTTTTTCTATGTTTTGCAAATGTTTGTCCTCATCCTCCCCAAAAATGATAATGTCGTCTATGTAGACATAGCAACATTTTCCGATTTGGTCTCTCAGAATGTTATCTAAACATCTTTGGAAAATGGCCGGAGCATTCTTTAGCCCAAACGGCAGGCGAGTAAACTCGTATTTTCCATTATTTACTGAAAATGCGGTTTTTGGAATGTCATTTTCATTAAGTGAAATTTGATGGAATCCACTTTTGAGGTCTAAGACCGTGAAGAATTTTTGGTTTTTCATTTGTGCTAGGACTTCGCTTATCTCTGGAATAGGGTACCGGTCGGGGATGGTCACTGAATTGAGTTTCCTATAGTCCACGACCATACGAAATTTTTTTTCGTTGGTAGCGTCGAGCTTCTTCGGGACGATCCATACGGGTGAGTTGTATGGTGACTCTGAGTGCCTAATTATTCCTTGATCCAATAGTTCTTTCACCTGTCTTTCTACTTCGTCCTTCATTGCTATCGGGTACGGGTAATATCGCGAGTATATGGGGTTATCTGTTGTTGTTTTTATGTCTGCTTTGATTGTAGTGGTGTACGTAAGTTTTTCGTCCGGTTCCATGAATAATTTCGAGTACTTTTCACATAATGTGTGAAGTTTTCCTGCTTGTGAGTATGGTAAATGGCTTGTTCGGATTTCGAGTGCATTGACAGATTGGGAGATCTGTTGTAGAATTTGAACTTTGGTGAAGTTTTGTATTACCATATAATTTTTTGCGGTGTGAATGACTGCCTCTAGTATTTTTAAACTGTCATTACCAAGAATGCCATGGAAGGATTTTAATTGTCGCAAGAGGAAGAATTTAAGGTCGACTTTGGTTCCGAAAAGGTTGATTTTCGTATGTTGTGTAATAGGGATTTTACCTCCAACTGAGTCTGCGTAAAAGTTTTTTTCGTTAGGAATAGGATTCTTTACTAAGGATGGTTGGATATAGTTCTTGTTTGATCCTGTGTCTATCAGGAATTTTAAGATTTTGCCCTCCTTTGTCCTATATTGAAAATAAGGTAAGGAGGATTGTGTTAACCTAAAAAATGAATGTCAGAAAAGTCTAATTCTTTGTGTTTCTCTTTTTCTTCTTCTCCTTCCTTTGAATATTCCTGCACGTATTCTTCCATAGTTTGTAGCTCCTGATCTTGGGCATTCATTTCGGAGTAATATTCAGCAAAAAGTTGCTGCTCTTCATCGATGTTTGAGCTTTCGATTTGGTTTATTCTCTGGAGCTTGGGTAGTGGCTGGTGGAACTGATTCGAAATTGGGGCCTGTCTTCTGATTGGTTGTCTCATATCCTGTGGTCTATTTGCGTAATTAATTGCTCTAGTCTGCAAGGATCTGTCCACGTCCATTGGGACTGGTGGTTTTGGCTGAAAGGGTCTTGGTGGTGGAGCCGAATATTGTTGTTGGGTTGGGTTGTTGTGTTGTGGTCTAAAGAATTGTTGCTGTGGTAAATTAAAATTATGTTGCCTTGGTGGTGGAAAAGGGAATTGTTGGTTTCTGGAGTTGTAATTTGATTGGAATTGCGGTCTTCGGTAGTCTTGTGGAAAGTGAGCTAAATGTGGATAAAATTGGTTTTGAGTATTATGCGAGTTTCTCCTAGGCGGAGGTGGTGGTACGATTTTATTAGAATTGTGTGCCTGCTGTGTCCGAAAATTCTGATTTTCCATTTTCAGACATAAATAAAGTGCTTGTGGGAGGTCGGTTGGTTCGCGCATTCCCAAAAGTCGAGGTAGGTCCCCATTTAGACCCCTAACGAACGTATCCAGTGCCTTATCGCGATACGTTTTCGTCAGAAGCTGAAGAGCTTCTGCTCCCATATTCATGCAGCCTATTTTATTAAGGATGAGAGTTAAGTGTGAATAGACTTCTTGATAAAACTGTTGGATTGTACCGTTGCCTTGGATGAGCGTGGACATTTGATATTCCAATGTCCCCAAATCGCGTTTGTCCGCGTAATGGGTGGTTAGGCATGTCGAGATGGCTTCCCAGTTTAAAGGGGTGTTATGAGATTCTAGCGCAGTGTCTGCGTTCCCTACTATCTTATTTCGCACAACGTTCAAAATCCCGAAGTACTTTGGCGTTCCTTTAGTAGAGTCATATAAGGTCATGATGCGGTCGACGCTCTTCCTCCAGGATGCGAATTCCTTAGGATCACCTGAGAATTCCCTAAGGCATCGGACTACATCCGGGACCTTGTCTAGGTCTGCCAAATTTGCTCTATGAGCTTCATCTATGCCCTGGTCTGTAAAAATATCCGTTCTTGGGTTTACCAGTGTTGGTACTATGGAGGCACATTCTGCGATGCAGAGTCTGCGCACTGCCTGACTAATGGCTATCTCCATTTCTGGACTCAAAACTATTTGATTAGCGGCTGGGTTAGGAGGCTGGTTGTTATTATTAATAATTGGTGGTCGAACTAAGTTATTTGGATTCATGATGTTTTGAAAGAAATTCTTTTTTTTTTTTTTTTTTTTCTTTGTTTAAAATTAAAATTTAGTTAAGTTAAATTAATTTTTCTTAATTCTACTCAAATTTTGTAAAAGTATTATCTAAGGTGAAGATTTCACTTAAATTACTCTGTCTTCTTAATTTTATTTAATTGATTAATTTATTTTAGTTTGAGGATTTTACTTAAATTACTCTGTCTTCTTAATTTTATTTAATTGGTTAATTTTATTTTTGTTTGACAAGTTTTTTAAAACAATTGATTTTCCGTTTCGTTGATTCTTATTTTAAATGTAAATATTATTTAGTAGAAAGTTTCACTTAAATCACTTTTCTCATTCACTATTTAAATTTGAAAATTCTTAGAAATAATTAATTTTTATTTAAACTGATTTTCACTTAAAACATCCTAACGTTTCGTTTGTAACGATACACTTACAGTAATATCAGTGGCGTAATCTCCATGCTGATGAGTAATGATGATCCGTGGAACTTTTTCTTACAATCTCCGGTACTCTCCTCTGCGGTTGTTGATGCTTCTTGCTGCTGCTTCTGCTTACTCTAACACAGTCCTGGTGAGGGGTGTCTTGTTGCTGCTTCTGCTTACTCTAAGTGACAACACAGTCCTGTCGAGGGGTGTCCTTTTTGCCTCTTCGTCCTGGGCTAATAAGGGTCTGCGGCAGTTCCTTTTTGTGCTGGTGCCTGCGAGCGGGTCCTACAGGCTTATTGAAGAATACGTTGGGCGCCAGTTAAATAAAATAATGTTTTATTTTTAAACAGTTGAATAAAATTAGACTTTATTTCGATAACGTTGAGGAACGACGGAACAACTGTTCCGTTTGAGTGGTACTTGACGACTGAAGGCAGAAGGCTACTTCAAAAATATCGAACAGAAGGGAATTGCGCATGTTGCTGTAACGTGATCAGCAGCTCAAGCTGCAGACATAGCGTCAGCAATTTCGTCCGCACAGTCCGTTGAACCTCACGCTAAGCTTGCAGCGCGCGTGTAAGAAGCGCTAAGCGCAGCGAAAAATGTTTATTTCGCTCGAAATTTTTGTGCCGTTAACTTCTATACGTTGCTTAACATACACCGTGCGACAAAAATGAAAAAATTTTTTCACACTGGAAAAAATCCATATGGGCGTGAAACTAGAGACCAAACATAGTAGTACTGCGTACTCAGTTTTTCATTTCTACATCCTTTGTCCTTTTAAAAGGACTTCAAAATTTTGAAGGGAATAAAAAATATAAAAAATACTTAACCTCGTTAAAATATGGCGATATGTATATCAGATGAAAGAGGAAAAGCTCAAGAATTTAAATAAAATTGATTTTTTATCTATATATTTGTAAAAAAAAGACATGAAAAAGGTCCTTTGAAAATTTAAATCGTTTATATCCTTGAAAATTTATAACGAATTTTCTTGAAAAGTAGGTATGTTTAAACCCAAAATCTCCTTGATCACGTGTCAAAATTTCATTATTCTCGCTTCTTTGATTTTGTATCTTTTTTATTATTTAAAATACTGATACACAAATAAATTAGAATATTTGTACTGCATTAGACTTGCAGCTCCCACCTTTTTTTTAATAACTTTCGAACAAATAAAGTTAGTGATCAAAGAGATTTTGGGTTCTAACATACTTACTTTTCAAGAAAATTCGTTATAAATTTTCAAGGATATAAAGGATTAAAATTTTCAAAGGATCTTTTTCATATCCTTTTTTTACAAACAGATAAAAAATCAGTTTTATTTAAATTCTTGAGCCTTTCCTCTTTCATTTGATATACATATCGCCATATTCTAGCTTGGTTAAGTATTTTTTATATTTTATTTATTCTTTATCTTCTTCAAAATTTTGAAGTCCTTTAAAAAGGACAAAGGATGAAGAAATGAAAAACTGAGTACGCAGTATTACTATGGTTGGTCTCTAGTTTCACGCCCATATGAATTCTTTCCAGTGTGAAAAATGCTGTCGCACGGTGTTATCATTAAAACCAGACAGGACGGTTCTTATCCTGAAAAACAAACATCCTAAGCAATTGCGTTTAATTGCTTAGAAGAATGTTTGTGTGTTTTGTTTTGTCGTATCTTTAGGTTTCGGAGAATTGAGTTCACACATAACTTCCCCCTCCTTTACTTCAAATTTCTCCTGAAATTTGTTAATAACCTTTACTTTAAAATTTTTTCGGTTTTTTCAAGTTACAATTATAATGGTGAATATGATTATCAGTATAAGTACTAGCGTTAAACTATATGATACGTTTCGGTGAAACTTTAGTTCTTTAATTTCATTCAATTTGCTTATTTTGTAATTGAATATCTTCGAAGGTTAATTTATTCGTAAAATTTTTTACATCATCGATACTTGGAACTATAAATCTTTGTGTGAAAGTGTTATGGTTATTTGCAAAATGTTTTTCAAAAATGTTGAGTTTACAGTCAATAAAATGTATAAGATAATTTCCTGTTAATATCAAGTTTCGTCCATCACAATTGTGCGATAAATTTACTTTGAGAGCATTCTCTAATACAATTGTTTCATCGTCTATATAAATTATTTCTGTTTCTCTGTTTTTTATTAGTTTACAATTATTTTTAAGTATGCAATTATGTGAAACTTGTAATTCATTTAAAATTTTGTTAATTTCATATGTATAGGGTGTTTTTTTTAGAGGTATAGAACTTCGAATTGAAATAAAACACAAGAAAATCGTTTTAATGTCCATCAATTTGGCTTTATTGGAAGGATAATTTTATGCCATTAATGTTTAAATATGATTTCGGGCATGTGGCCGCCGCGGCTGGCTCGAATAAAGCCAATTCTACAGGTCCAATTTTTAAAGTTGATGGACAAAGCTCCAACTGCTGTGCACGGTGGCGAATCGATTCATTCGGGTCCTCTTCAACATTTTGCTCTACAGCGGCAATTGTTTCTTCGGTGCGCACTGTTCGACGTCTCTGCGGATGCGTATTATCACATAGAGTAAACTTAGTGCGAAAACGACCCATGGTTAACCGAATTAGCTCTGATGGACGATTATGTGGACCATAAAATTTTTCGAAATAAATTTGCACGATTTGCAAGCGTTGTTCTTTTGTCAACCTGTTCATGATGAAATGGCAAACCAAACTGAACATAAATGACATTAGAGTTGCCAGATTTGACCACAAAATGCCAGTTTTATCTCTATTCGAAAAACAAACCTCTAAAAAAAACACCCTATATATGTTTTATTTTTGTATTCAAACACTGTTTCTTGATTTGCTGCTATTTCCATTTGGTATTGGTTTGTAATGAGCAATATTAACCCTTTACGGCTCAAGATCACCAAACTTAATGAAACCTGGTTGGATTGAAAGCTTTTTGTAAATAAAAAAACATTTGTTCCACGAGTTTTCAAATTTTTATTATAAAGTGGATAAGTGAAGAAAAAAGCGGTTTGTGACATTTATGTCACATTGAGCTATAAAGAGTACAAAACTTAAATCTTCATTAAAATTTCAAAAAACTCTATTTTAGCTTAAAAGTTTTAATGTTTTATGAAGTGTGGAAAATTTTAAAGCAATTATTTTGTTTGTTATAACATAAGTCTACTCTACACTTTTCAGATAAAGTTTTCGAGACTCCTACATATCCAGGGAGCTTGCACCGAATCCTTTTTTCTGTCCATACCGGCCAATGTCCGATTTGATCATGTCTTATCGCTATCGGTGGAGTACTCTGCGCTGGCCATTTATGTTTTTTAGCTTGGAGCTCGCGTTCAAGACTTTGTCGCTTTATGGGGCTAGTTGCGCCCATCTTACAGAGAACCGTTGCGACTTCCATCCTGAAATCCGCTGATGATAGCTGACCATCTTTTTCACCATTTACTTTTCGAACTCTCTTATACTAAATCCATGCATTAGACATCGTGAGGTCAAGGAAATGGTAGAACATCCTAACTTGCCATCGCTTACTTCTCAGCAATAAATTGCTGTATACAAATTTTGGAAGCACGGAATTTGTTTTCAGGATCTTTTTGAACTACATATAAACTAGTGTGTTCTGCAATGTGCTCCATCAACTCTTCTGGAAACACTTGTAGGAAAAATTGAAAGGGTGTCTCTAAATTCAAAATCTCAGGGTCCAAGGAATCATGGCCCGTAAAACGAAGGGTTTCTTCACTTAATTGAAGATTTAGATCTGCATTCATTTGTTTTGTATGCATTTTTTTCTGATCATTATAACGGTTTGTAACAGAAATGTCACATTGCGCGGTACACAGCAAAAGTTGCCTTTGTTCCGCAATGTGACAGAAATGTTACAAACAGTAATTTCTGGATTTCATAAAAACCATCAAATGTTTTTATGAACTCGACCACATTATTTAAAGAGAAAGTATTCACCTGTTATTTTGCACAAAAAAAGTAATTAAAAATCGCTTTGATAAATTTTTTTAATAAATTACAAATTCACGACAACGCACTATTATAACACTCACGATTTCTGAACACTAAATGAAAAATTTTACATTTTAACTTAACGATTGCTATGTAGTACTTTTATATTACATGCACTACCGTATATAAGAAGTAAAGAAAAAACAAAAACAGAGATTACTTGTTAACATTGCATTTTATTGCTATTTTAGTGGTTTGTTACAGATATGTCACACGGTGCCGTAAAGGGTTAACTTTAGCTGTACCATCGTAAATTCTCCAATGGTGGTGCGAAAATATTGCTCCAATTTTTATATATTTTAACTTATCAAGATCTATTTCATAATAATAAATTTCTTCATTTGTAATGTAATTGCGACTGCTTATTTTAAAATAACGTCTACTCACGCCGCTGTCTGTTCTTGTAATGTATCTTTATTCTCTTTTTCTGAAGCTCTGGATCATCCACGCTCAGCTGAATGGCTGAATGACACAGTAATAGCTTATGTCTATGTACAATTGTGAACTTAGCAGTAATAGCTTAAGTCTAATATAGCCATGGTGAATGACATTAAATGGTAACAGATTGATTCAAATAACATAAGTTCTAAATAGTACTACAACTCGGCCGTCCTGACTCATAGAATCTCCTGATTCTACGTTGTTTGTCTGTTAATATTTTATTAAGTTAATTTGGTTTATTTTGGTTCATGCTTCTTGTTGTAACGCCAGACGTACATGAACTATTTCTAACTTGCCTTTTGTAATTGTACCAAGGTTTTAAATTTGTAATTGACCAAGTACCTTTGTATGGTATTTGTGTCCGCTGAAACCCTTCGACATCCTCTACTACATAGCGATCATGTTGTAAAACATTTCTACATCCTTTGTCCTTTTAAAAGGACTTCAAAATTTTGAAGGGAATAAAAAATACAAATATATAAATACTTAACCTCGTTAAAATATGGCGATATGTATATCAGATGAAAGAGGAAAAGCTCAAGAATTTAAATAAAATTGATTTTTTATCTATATATTTGTAAAAAAAAGACATGAAAAAGGTCCTTTGAAAATTTAAATCGTTTATATCCTTGAAAATTTATAACGAATTTTCTTGAAAAGTAGGTATGTTTAAACCCAAAATCTCCTTGATCACGTGTCAAAATTTCATTATTCTCGCTTCTTTGATTTTGTATCTTTTTTATTATTTAAAATACTGATACACAAATAAATTAGAATATTTGTACTGCATTAGACTTGCAGCTCCCACCTTTTTTTTAATAACTTTCGAACAAATAAAGTTAGTGATCAAAGAGATTTTGGGTTCTAACATACTTACTTTTCAAGAAAATTCGTTATAAATTTTCAAGGATATAAAGGATTAAAATTTTCAAAGGATCTTTTTCATATCCTTTTTTTACAAACAGATAAAAAATCAGTTTTATTTAAATTCTTGAGCCTTTCCTCTTTCATTTGATATACATATCGCCATATTCTAGCTTGGTTAAGTATTTTTTATATTTTATTTATTCTTTATCTTCTTCAAAATTTTGAAGTCCTTTAAAAAGGACAAAGGATGAAGAAATGAAAAACTGAGTACGCAGTATTACTATGGTTGGTCTCTAGTTTCACGCCCATATGGATTCTTTCCAGTGTGAAAAATGCTGTCGCACGGTGTTATCATTAAAACCAGACAGGACGGTTCTTATCCTGAAAAACAAACATCCTAAGCAATTGCGTTTAATTGCTTAGAAGAATGTTTGTGTGTTTTGTTTTGTCGTATCTTTAGGTTTCGGAGAATTGAGTTCACACATAACTTCCCCCTCCTTTACTTCAAATTTCTCCTGAAATTTGTTAATAACCTTTACTTTAAAATTTTTTCGGTTTTTTCAAGTTACAATTATAATGGTGAATATGATTATCAGTATAAGTACTAGCGTTAAACTATATGATACGTTTCGGTGAAACTTTAGTTCTTTAATTTCATTCAAATTTTGCTTATTTTGTAATTGAATATCTTCGAAGGTTAATTTATTCGTAAAATTTTTTACATCATCGATACTTGGAACTATAAATCTTTGTGTGAAAGTGTTATGGTTATTTGCAAAATGTTTTTCAAAAATGTTGAGTTTACAGTCAATAAAATGTATAAGATAATTTCCTGTTAATATCAAGTTTCGTCCATCACAATTGTGCGATAAATTTACTTTGAGAGCATTCTCTAATACAATTGTTTCATCGTCTATATAAATTATTTCTGTTTCTCTGTTTTTTATTAGTTTACAATTATTTTTAAGTATGCAATTATGTGAAACTTGTAATTCATTTAAAATTTTGTTAATTTCATATGTATAGGGTGTTTTTTTTAGAGGTATAGAACTTCGAATTGAAATAAAACACAAGAAAATCGTTTTAATGTCCATCAATTTGGCTTTATTGGAAGGATAATTTTATGCCATTAATGTTTAAATATGATTTCGGGCATGTGGCCGCCGCGGCTGGCTCGAATAAAGCCAATTCTACAGGTCCAATTTTTAAAGTTGATGGACAAAGCTCGAATTGCTGTGCACGGTGGCGAATCGATTCATTCGGGTCCTCTTCAACATTTTGCTCTACAGCGGCAATTGTTTCTTCGGTGCGCACTGTTCGACGTCTCTGCGGATGCGTATTATCACATAGAGTAAACGTAGTGCGAAAACGACCCATGGTTAACCGAATTAGCTCTGATGGACGATTATGTCGACCATAAAATTTTTCGAAATAAATTTGCACGATTTGCAAGCGTTGTTCTTTTGTCAACCTGTTCATGATGAAATGGCAAACCAAACTGAACATAAATGACATTAGAGTTGCCAGATTTGACCACAAAATGCCAGTTTTATCTCTATTCGAAAAACAAACCTCTAAAAAAAACACCCTATATATGTTTTATTTTTGTATTCAAACACTGTTTCTTGATTTGCTGCTATTTCCATTTGGTATTGGTTTGTAATGAGCAATATTAACCCTTTACGGCTCAAGATCACCAAACTTAATGAAACCTGGTTGGATTGAAAGCTTTTTGTAAATAAAAAAACATTTGTTCCACGAGTTTTCAAATTTTTATTATAAAGTGGATAAGTGAAGAAAAAAGCGGTTTGTGACATTTATGTCACATTGAGCTATAAAGAGTACAAAACTTAAATCTTCATTAAAATTTCAAAAAACTCTATTTTAGCTTAAAAGTTTTAATGTTTTATGAAGTGTGGAAAATTTTAAAGCAATTATTTTGTTTGTTATAACATAAGTCTACTCTACACTTTTCAGATAAAGTTTTCGAGACTCCTACACATCCAGGGAGCTTGCACCGAATCCTTTTTTCTGTCCATACCGGCCAATGTCCGATTTGATCATGTCTTATCGCTATCGGTGGAGTACTCTGCGCTGGCCATTTATGTTTTTTAGCTTGGAGCTCGCGTTCAAGACTTTGTCGCTTTATGGGGCTAGTTGCGCCCATCTTACAGAGAACCGTTGCGACTTCCATCCTGAAATCCGCTGATGATAGCTGACCATCTTTTTGACCATTTACTTTTCGAACTCTCTTATACTAAATCCATGCATTAGACATCGTGAGGTCAAGGAAATGGTAGAACATCCTAACTTGCCATCGCTTACTTCTCAGCAATAAATTGCTGTATACAAATTTTGGAAGCACGGAATTTGTTTTCAGGATCTTTTTGAACTACATATAAACTAGTTTGTTCTGCAATGTGCTCCATCAACTCTTCTGGAAACACTTGTAGGAAAAATTGAAAGGGTGTCTCTAAATTCAAAATCTCAGGGTCCAAGGAATCATGGCCCGTAAAACGAAGGGTTTCTTCACTTAATTGAAGATTTTGCTTCTGCTTTTTGCTTTGGCTGGCTGATAGAGCTTGAGTATCGCGCTTTCTTAGTCTGTGAAGTCGATGGGATGTTGTCGTCGCTTTCCAAGTCGTCGATAATATTCTCAATATTTACGCCATCTTCCTCATCATGTAAGGAGAACTCCATATCCTCAACTAAATCATTATCGTTTCCGGTTCCCAAAACAAAGTTTTCCAGTGCATCATCATCATCCTCATCTTCGAACCCGTCCTCACTTTCTTCATAACTTCTAAAAACTGCTTCATTTAGTTCATCAATTTATCTGTTGCGGTAAGCCATTGTGATAACTATAAACCATGAAAAATCACCACGAAGAAATTGAATAAAACATTCCTTAGATCTGCATTCATTTGTTTTGTATTCATTTTTTTCTGATCATTATAACGGTTTGTAACAGAAATGTCACATTGCGCGGTACACAGCAAAAGTTGCCTTTGTTCCGCAATGTGACAGAAATGTTACAAACAGTAATTTCTGGATTTCATAAAAACCATCAAATGTTTTTATGAACTCGACCACATTATTTAAAGAGAAAGTATTCACCTGTTATTTTGCACAAAAAAAGTAATTAAAAATCGCTTTGATAAATTTTTTTAATAAATTACAAATTCACGACAACGCACTATTATAACACTCACGATTTCTGAACACTAAATGAAAAATTTTACATTTTAACTTAACGATTGCTATGTAGTACTTTTATATTACATGCACTACCGTATATAAGAAGTAAAGAAAAAACAAAAACAGAGATTACTTGTTAACATTGCATTTTATTGCTATTTTAGTGGTTTGTTACAGATATGTCACACGGTGCCGTAAAGGGTTAACTTTAGCTGTACCATCGTAAATTATCCAATGGTGGTGCGAAAATATTGCTCCAATTTTTATATATTTTAACTTATCAAGATCTATTTCATAATAATAAATTTCTTCATTTGTAATGTAATTGCGACTGCTTATTTTAAAATAACGTCTACTCACGCCGCTGTCTGTTCTTGTAATGTATCATGATGTATCATGTATCATGATCATGTATCAATGATAGCGATCATGTTGTAAAACATTTGTTACCATGTACGGTCCCTTGAATTTTGGAATTAGCTTACTCGACATGCCTGTTTGTGTATTTACATTTGCAATAACTACGTAATCGCCTATGCTAAACTTGCGTGGTTCTTGTCTTTTATTGTTCGCGTACTGTTGATTATAGTCTTGCGACTTTTGTTGTGCTTCTTGCGCTTTTTCTCGTACCTCTTGTACGTTTCTAACTTTTTCCCGTTCTATTAACTCTAAAATGTTTTCTTTCAGTGTATCTACGATTTTCCCTTTTTGCTGGACTCCAAATAACATGATACTCGGGTGTTCTTTTACTGATTTTTGTTTGGTGTTATTCATTGCATACTCAACTGACTCTAATACTTTATCCCAACTTATTTTCGTCTCTGAACACAGCATTTTTCCTATCATTGGTCCTAAACTCTTATTTATAATTTCAACTTGGCCATTTGCCTGTGGAGAATTTGTCGCAACCTTAATGTGCTGCACATTCTTTGTTTCTAAAAATTCTTCGAATTCGTGTGAGGTGAAACAAGTCCCTCTGTCTGATACAACAAATTTTGGTCTACTATATGCTCTAAAGTAATCTGTCAGTGCTATGATCGCTTCTTTTGACGCAGTAGTTTTTGCCGGGTACAACCGAACGAACTTTGTGAATGCGTCTATTATAACTAATATATGTCTGTATTTTGTGTCTTTGCTACAAATTGGTCCGTAATGGTCAATGTGTATCATTTCGAAAGGTTTATCTCCTTTCGGAATCATATGCAACAGTCCTTCTTTTTTCCCAGTTTTGGCTGAAAACGCGATACACTTCAAACAGTTCTCTATGTGTGTCGACGTTTTCTTTCTAATATTTGGAAACCAGTAACTTTTTTCTATTGCATCAATTACTTTGTCTGTTCCCATATGTCCCGTTTCGTCATGATATTTGTACAATACATGCTGTTCCATTGCTTCCGGTACGAAAAACAACAAGTTATCACCCCTTTTTTTGTATACTAACCCGTTTCTCATTTCATATTGGTCGCTTTCTGTCCTTTGTAACTGTTCTTTGATTTTTTCTATCTTTCCATCTCTATTTTGACATATAATCAAATTTTGTTCGAAGGTATTCGTTTCAACTGTTAGAATGTTATTTACTCTGCTTAGTGCATCTACATGTTGCATTTTCTTTCCCTCTCTATGTTCAAGTTCGTAGTTGTACTTTTGCAGCTCTAACGCCCACCTTGCGATTCTTGGGTTAATATCTTTCTTGTTAAGGGTTAGCTTCAACGAATTGCAATCGGTTACTATCTTGAACTTAATACCCTGTATATAAGTTAACATACTGGCCGGGCATAACAGCAAAGCACCGTTGGCTCAGCCACGGACAAGCAACAACAACACCTGAAGGGCTCGTCGGCGGAAGGTACTTAAGGTCGCTTCTGGTTGTCGATGGCAGACAGAGATCTAAAGATCTTAGTTTTTTTCAAAACTAAGTAAAGTATAGTGAAATTTAAATTAAGTGAAATTAAAATTAAGTGAAGTGAAGTTAAGGTTGTAAAATAGTCTCAACCAGCGACAAGCAACAACAACGCCTGAAAAACTCGTCGGCAAAAAGTACTTAAGGTCGCTTCTGGTTGTCGATAGGAGGCAGAGATCTAAAGATCTTAGTTTTTTTCAAAACTAAATAAAATTAAGTGGATTGAAATTAAGTGAAAGTGAAATTAAAATTAAGTGAATTTAAACTAAGTGAACTTAAGATTGTAAAAGAGTGTCAACCACAGACAAGCAACAACAACGCCTGAAAAACTCGTCAGCAAAAATGAAGTGAAACCTAAACTAAGCGAACATAAAATTGTAAAATAGTGTTAAGGCAAATAAATAAATACACGTGTTTGGACAAAACTAATAAATGTTTGCACCAAACTTAACTGGCGCCCAACGTGAATTTCATGCCAAGAACTAAAAAAGTCCTTATAAAAAGGATAATAAATATTATTGTGCCTCAAAATAAAACCTTCACATTTTAATTTACACAAAAGTGCCACACAAATAAACAGTTTTGTAGTCCAAAAGCTATTTGACATCCAAAACAAACTTTAAGTATGAAATTGTGCTTTCAATAAAAGTGACAGTTAAAAACTATTTTATACTACAATGCGCACAACACGGAAGTAGAAGCAAAAAACTAAACTGTGACTGCTTTAGTGACAGTTAAAAAAAAAAACCAAAACAAAAAGGAGAGCAAACCACAAGTAAACTTTTTGTAAGAAGTATCTAAGACACAAAAACAACAATCATCAAAATAAAATCAACATACAAACATCATCATCCATCCATCCATTCCATTCATTCATCCATCAAGAGAACAACATAAAACAACAACAAAAATAGGCATATGGAAACATAAAATCAACAATCATCAAAATAAAATCAACATACAAACATCATCCATCCATTCATCCATTCCATTCATTCATCCATCAAGAGAACAACATAAAAACTACAACAAAAATAGGCATATGGAAACATAAAATCAACAATCATCAAAATAAAATCAACATACAAACATCATCCATCCATCCATCCATTCCATTCATTCATCCATCAAGAGAACAACATAAAACAACAACAAAAATAGGCATATGGAAACACAAAATCAACAATCATCAAAATAAAATCATCCATCCATCCATTCATTCATCCATCCATCAAGAGGACAACAAAAAATAGGCATATGGAAACACATCAGAGCGAAAGATTCTTGGTAACCTAAACAATTTTTTCATTCATTGTAATACTATTTAACTAATACAAACCCAACTTATACGTATGAACATAATATCCTAATAAATAATTGTACAATTATTTACACCTACTATATGACTCGAAACGTGTAACTCAAAATTTATCTTCAAAATGGTAGACCGAAATACAGTTTTTGACTTAGTAGATGCCGCAGTAGAAGTAGTTCAAGAAAATTTCAACAAACAAATTGCCGAATTAACTCAGGCTTTTCAGAGCATTATACCTAAAAAAACAGAAGTACTTACACCTGTAACTATAGCCGAGGGTGTGCAAAATACGCATACTGATCTTAGTCTAATTAAATCGCTGCCAGAATTTAGGGGTAAAATGTCAGAATATCCAGCATGGAGAGAAGCGGCAAAATTTGCTTTAAGTTACTATAATGAAGGTTCTGAGGCTTATTATATTGCTATGGGCATTTTGCGCAATAAAATAACGTGTGCAGCCAACGAAAATCTAAGCGCTTTCAATACGCCACTCAACTTTAAAGCTATAATTAGTAAATTAGATCAGTTATACGCAGATAAGCGACCACTTCACATTTTAGAAAACCAACTTAACACATTGAGACAGGGACGAATGTCTATTAGTGAATACTATGACACGGTCGATAGGCAACTTACATTGATATTGAATAAAAATATAATGACGTACAGCAATAATGCAGAACTTACCAATGCTTTTAACGAAAAAGCCAGGGAAAACGCGCTAAGAGTATTCATTTCTGGCCTCCGACGCCCACTTTGTGACACACTTTTTTCAGCAAAACCCCCAGACCTACCTAGCGCACTTGCCGCAGCACAAGAGCTACAACACAATCGACAAAGATATGAGTTTGCGCACACATACGCATCAGGAAGGTTGCCGCAAATACATCAAACTGCACCTTTTCTTACGCGTTCTAATAACACTATTCCACAGCCAAGTGAAACATTTCAAAATCTTTCAACCGAAAAACCTGTTCCAATGGAAGTTGATCAGGGAACCGCTTGCTTCAGGAGGCAGACTGAGTTCGGAAATAATCCTTCGGGCCAATTTGGTCAGGGATACCGCCAACAAACATTCCGACAGGGTAATAGTTTAAGTCATCCGAATTCATCCCAACAGCGAACACTTCAACAAACTTACAATCCGGTTCAACCTCAGCCGCAACATAGCTTTTATAAAAGACCTCATGGTAATAACACCCCAGGTATTGGTAATAATAGCTCTACTCAATCGCCATTTTATAAACTTCAGCGAGTCAACGCTATGGAAAATGAGTCACATTACTCAGAAGCGGAATCTTATGAATGTAAAGATCAATCACCAGAGCAAATTAATTTTTTAGGCTAAGGTCAAACTTGCCGTTCATTACCCGAACTTTACCGAACGGGCAAGTTCTTAATATTCTTATAGATACCGGAACAACGAAAAACTATATTCAAAAATATGATTTTTTAATAGGCATTACCTTGATAGATACCCCTTTCCAATTAAGGTCCATAAATGGAGTTAATATAATTTCCGAAAAATGTAGAATCAACATACTAGGGACGGTCGCCACCTTTTATATTTTACCGCAATTAGATACTTTTCATGGAATCATCGGGTATGATTTGTTAAAAGATATCGAAGCGAAAATTGACACAAAAGTCGGATTAATTTTCCATAAGACTGGAAATGAGAAACTCAACTATTTTCAGTGTCAACAGGTAAATATGGCTACAACAAATACAACCGTAGTACCTTGCAGTATTGAAGCACTCATACAACGTAATCTTAACGCATTTGCCAATCCTAACAGAGCGCTTCCATACAACACAAGGGTGGTAGCGACAATCGATACTATAACCGATAAGCCAATTTACTCGAGAAGTTATCCGTATCCTATATCGGCTGCAAATTTTATTAATAAGCAAATAATTACAGAATATTTTTTCCCTGAAATAAAAATGACATTAAAAACAATAGCTAGCAATTGTAGAACTTGTATGGAAAATAAATATAATAGGCACCCATCAAAACCGGAAATAGGAAAAACACCTATTCCTGATTATCCAGGACATATATTACATATAGATATATTTTCTGTAGACAAATTTCACTTCTTTACTTGCATAGATAAATTTTCTAAATTCACTCATACAATTCCCATATCATCTAGATCAATAATTGACATCAAAAATGCACTTCTAATAGTATTAAATCAATTCAAAAAAACTAAACTTCTTGTTTCAGATAACGAAAAATCGTTTCAATCACATACTATAGCCAATTTACTAAAAAATCATTTCGAAACCGAACAATTTTTTATTCCACCTTTACATAGCAAAAGTAATGGGCAAATCGAAAGAGTTCATTCAACGATAACAGAAATCGCTCGATGTATTAAAGCAGATCAAAATATAACCGACATCCCTGAATTAATTTTACTAGCAACGTACAAATACAACAACTCAATCCATTCGACATTAAACGGTAAACCTATAGATATAATTAATAATTTTCCAAAGGACCATTTAAATTCAATTAAGGCAGCTCTGAATATTGCGCAAGAAAATATCATAAAAAGATCAAAAAATAATCAAAGAATATTCAATGAAGGTGAAAAGGTATACGTTCGCCGCAATAAACGTCTAGGTAACAAATTAAGTAAAGTTTATGTTGAAAACGTAGTTCAAAAAGACTTAGGAACAACTGTGTTAATAAATGGCAAAAAGTGCATAAAGATAATATAAAATAATCTTATTTCTTTAAAAAATAAAATGTAATTAACAAGTCAAACTTTACATGATACATATTATTCCTGCAATTTCTAACTAAACTCCATTTATAAAAATTACACCGGCAAATATGACTACTTCTACGGGCACAACTGTATTTCGTGCATTTATGTTTCAAACTATATTTCTATAATATTACAATTCCAAACAGCATTACAAATTTAACTTAGTTCTAATTCCAAACAAATAACCAAAAATGCAACAAATTACAACTACGAAAATAAAAAAATTACTTGTAATATAGAAACACACATGCATTACCGTACTAATGTAAAAAAATTTTTTCAAATTGAGCTTTTCAAAAACTTTATTATAAAGATTTGTTTTCGCCGAAATGATAAAAATCAAAAAAGGTAATGAATAATCTCAATTTCAAACGTACATATGTATAGGAAAAATTTCATTATCAAAAAGAATAAACATTTTATATGCTTTTCAAAAACTTTATTATAAAGATTTGTTTTCGCCGAAATGATAAAAATCAAAAAAGGTAATGAATAATCTCAATTTCAAACGTACATATGTATACGGAAAAATTTCATTATCAAAAAGAATAAACATTTTATATGCTTTTCAAAAACTTTATTATAAAGATTTGTTTTCGCCGAAATGATAAAAATCAAAAAAGGTAATGAATAATCTCAATTTCAAACGTACATATGTATACGAAAAAATTTCATTATCAAAAAGAATAAACATTTTATATGCTTTTGTTACAAAAAATGCAAATCAAAATTTAAAATATTTCTTATACTAAATTCTCAAGAACTAAAAACAAACGTTTTCCCATTAAATCCTTATATACTTGTATTTGAATATGTTAAGCAAACTTTTATTGTTAGTTTATAAGAAACTGTCGGACCAGAGACGTTCCGAATTTAAGAAGGGGAGGAGTTAACATACTGGCCGGGCATAACAGCAAAGCACCGTTGCCTCAGCCACGGACAAGCAACAACAACACCTGAAGGGCTCGTCGGCGGAAGGTACTTAAGGTCGCTTCTGGTTGTCGATGGCAGACAGAGATCTAAAGATCTTAGTTTTTTTCAAAACTAAGTAAAGTATAGTGAAATTTAAATTAAGTGAAATTAAAATTAAGTGAAGTGAAGTTACTTACTTACTTAACTGGCCATAACAACCCGTTATCGGGTTACGGCCTGCCGCAAAACTTTTCTCCAGGCGCCTCTGCTTCGCGCGCGCCTTCTCCAGTTGGTCACACCAAGAGATACCAGGGCCTCTTCCACTTGGTCCTTCCACCGGAGACACGGCCTCCCTCTTCGCCGTCGACCTCCAACCATCGCATCGAATACTTTTTTCGCCGGAGCTTCGTCGTCCATGCGGCAGACATGACCGAGCCAGCGTAGCCGCTGGATGTTAATTCGCTGCGCTACGTCCATGTCCTTATACAGCTCATACAGCTCGTTATTGGTTCGTATGCGATAGTCGTCACCAACCCGAACAGGGCCGAAGATTTTGCGAAGCACCTTCCTCTCGAACACTCCAAGGGCCGCTATGTCGTTTCGTGTCATTGTCCATGCTTCAGCGCCATAGAGGAGCACGGGCAAGATAAGCGTCCTATAGAGTGAAAGTTTTGTCGGTCGAGAGAGGTCTCTACTTCTCAATTGCCTACCGAGACCGTAGTAGCACCTGTTGGCAAGAGTTATCCTTCGCTTTATCTCCAGACTGACATCATTGCTGCTGTTGATGGCGGTGCCAAGGTAGACGAATTCCTTGACAACTTCAAAAGCATACCTGTCGGCCTCGACGTGAGACCCTAGCCGCTGCGAGTCCCTGCGTGTAGACAGCATATACTTCGTCTTGCCCTCATTTACCACCAGACCCATTTTGGCAGATTCTCTTTCGATAGCCGCAAAGGCAGCGGTGACATCTCGCTTGTTACGTCCGATGATATCAATATCATCAGCGTAAGCAAGGAGCTGGACACTTTTGTTGAAAATTGTGCCATTACGATGTACACCGGCCTTGCGCAGAACACTCTCCATGGTGAAGTTGAAGAGGTCGCAGGACAAAGGATCGCCCTGTCTGAAACCTCGAACGGTATCAAAGGGGTCGGAGAGGTCATTTCCAACCTTGACGGAGCTGCGCGTATTGCTCAACGTCGCTCTGCAAAGTCTAACGAGCTTTGCAGGGATACCAAGTTCAGACAATGCGGCATATAGGCGATCCCTTATCGGGCTATCGAATGCTGCCTTGTAATCGATGAAGAGATGGTGTGTATCGATTTGGTTCTCATGGGTCTTCTCCAGGATTTGGCGTAGAGTGAATATCTGGTCGATGGTGGACTTACCAGGTCTAAAGCCGCACTGATAAGGTCCAATCAGCGCCTTGGCGAGTGGCTTTAGTCTTTCACATAATACGCTCGTCAGGACCTTGTATGCAATGGGAAGCAGGCTGATACCCCTGTAGTTGGCGCATATTGTTGGGTCGCCTTTCTTCAGCACAGGACAAAGGGCACTGAGGTTCCAATCGTTGGGCATTCGTTCCTCCAGCCATATTTTGCAAAAGTGAAGTGAAGTTAAGGTTGTAAAATAGTCTCAACCAGCGACAAGCAACAACAACGCCTGAAAAACTCGTCGGCAAAAAGTACTTAAGGTCGCTTCTGGTTGTCGATAGGAGGCAGAGATCTAAAGATCTTAGTTTTTTTCAAAACTAAGTAAAATTAAGTGGATTGAAATTAAGTGAAAGTGAAATTAAAATTAAGTGAATTTAAACTAAGTGAACTTAAGATTGTAAAAGAGTGTCAACCACAGACAAGCAACAACAACGCCTGAAAAACTCGTCAGCAAAAATGAAGTGAAACCTAAACTAAGCGAACATAAAATTGTAAAATAGTGTTAAGGCAAATAAATAAATACACGTGTTTGGACAAAACTAATAAATGTTTGCACCAAACTTAACTTATATATCCTAAATCTTTTCAAAGCGTATATGATTGCTAGTGTCTCCAGCTCGAAACTATGGTACCTAGATTCAACATCCGTCGTACGTTTGGAAAAATAAAATACTGGATGTAGCATTTTGTCTTTTTTCTTTTGAAATAATATTGCTCCGAATCCTAATGCGCTTGCATCACAATGCAATTCTGTAGGATCGTTTGGGTCGTAAATCGCTAACACTGGGGACTGTATCAGTTTTTGCTTAAGAGCGTTGAAAGTTTCTATCTCGACTTCGCTGAACTGAAATTTTTGGTCTTTTCTTAACAAGTCATACAGTGGTTTCGCTATTGTAGAAAAATCTTTTATAAACCTACGAAAATATGAACATAAACCGATGAAACTGTGAACTTCATGAACTTTAGTTGGTAATGGGAAATTCTCTATTGCTTTCAAACCTTTTTTATCAGCTCTTATGCCTTCGCCTGTAATTACGTACCCTAAATATGAAACTTCAGACTGCAAAAACTCACACTTGTCTAACCGCAACTCTAGCTTATTCTCTACCAATCGTTCAAAAACTTTGTCTAAAATTTCAAAATGCTGGTCCATATTCTCTGTCGCAATCATAACGTCATCTAAGTATATAATAACTTCTCCAGCACGAATCATATCTGCAAAGATTTTATTGACAAACTTCTGAAATGTTGCTGGTGCATTTCTTAGCCCGAACGGCATTCGCGTAAACTCGTATTGTCCCATTGGTGTTGTGAAAGAAGTATATTTAACTGAATCTTCGTTAACAAAAACATGGTAGAACCCATTCCGTAGATCTAGCTTCGAGAATATTTTCTTGTTAACTAATCTGTCTAATAAATCGTCTATTAGAGGCATGGGATAGTTGTCTTTGGCAGTGACTTTGTTTAACTTTCTATAATCAATGCACATTCGTAATTCACCCGTTTTTTTCTTTACCAACACTATTGGTGAAACAAATTCTGATTCACTGGGCTGTATGTAACCTAATGCTAAATATTCATCGATTATTTTCTGCAATTCAATTTTTTCACTATACGACAACCTTCTTGGGGCGCAACTAAACGGTTTCGGATCGACTAATACCAATTTTAATTCCTTACGAATCTTTGGTTGGTCGGGCCTTTGTGGGGAAATGTTTTTCTCATAAAATAATTTCTCGAAACGCTTCTTATCAATATGTGAAGCTTTATCATCTATTTTATATTCAACTTCATTTCCGTCATGTACGTCAAGCGCTAAAATTTGATTTATAGCCTGATATATATCCTCACTTTCTTTGAAGTAAGTTTTGCTTTCATCGGCCGAATCGTTTACATTATGAAAAAAATTTGTCCCTTTGACATCGCTTATATTACTTTTAAGAACTTCGTTTTCATCTTCTTCACTAGATATAATGTCTAGGAATTCAATATTATCGATTTGCAGTTTCGCATTACTTGCATTAATAAAATTTCTACCTAGTATCATCGGACAAGAAATTGATAAATTCGGAACTACCATAAGTTCAATTAACACGGTTTTATTCAAGATTTTAACATAAGCATTAACTTTTCCAAGAATGTTTAATTTGGTTTTATTTAATCCATAAAACGAACTTTCGATACTTTCTGTCTTAACACGACCTGGTACCAGTACTTGTTTAATTAAACTTATGGGGCTTCCGGAATCAACTAGGGTTTCTATAAAAATATTTACATTAGGTTTTGCTATAATACTTATCTCAAAGTAACTTACAAAATCGGTTTTGTCTGATGGCTTTTTGTATTTGCCGCACTCCTTGTTCTCCACATGCATAGCAGGAACCAGCTTCGCGTCTGGGTTTTCTGCACTGCTTAGCATAATGCCCCGTGCAGTTACAATTATAGCAGCGCAATCTCTCTCCAACACCCGTTTCTACGTTACGCCTTGCAGTTGATTGTCGCGGTAATTCGATGGTTCGAAATGCTTTTAGCAAATCGTGAATACTCTATGAATTCCCCGTCGCTTAAATTCAGCCTGCTGCTTAGCATCAACTTTTCGTTGTGGTAGACTCCAAAATTTTCATTGGGATGCCAGACACGCGCCTCGAATTTGCGACGCGTTTCAAGTTTTCCGACATTTGTTGCGAACACCGTTTTCATCTCGGAAAGCAACTCGTCGGCACTTTTTGGGAACGTTGTTTTTGCATTGTACCATGTTAGGGCGATATCCCTTAATTTTAGTGGTAAAACTACACATAATGTGGCATCGGGGATGGCTAATACGTTGCGATAGTGTAGCACCTGGGTTTGCCACAGGTCAAAGCCATCACCACCGTCGTGAAAAGGGATAACTTCTTTAATCGAGTCGAATGGAATCTGATTGCCCTTTGTTGTGGTTTCGTTGACTTTTCCCGCTAACATTGACTTTTCCTTTTCGAGTAAACGTTTTTCCAGCTTTAATATTTCTACTTGTTTCTGTAGTAGGTCGGCTTCAAGGCGTCTGACTTCGATGCTTTGTGCTATCATATCGTTGCCGTCGCTTTGTTGCTTGTTTGTTCCGCTCCTTTGTATACCCATTACGTCGTTGTCTTTACGTTGCTTTTCCTGATCGCTACTTTGTGCTGCACCGTCGTCGCTCCGTTGTTCACTACTTTGTGTCCCTACTGTACTGTTGTCGCTGCATTGCTCAATTGTTCCGTTATTTTGTGCGGTTGCTGCGCCGTTGTCGCTACTTTGCTCTGCTGCCTCGCCGTTGTCGCTGCGTTGACCGCTACTTTGCGTTGTTGTCTCGCCGCCACCGCTGCGCTGCTCGCCGCTTCGTTCGGGTGCTCCGACGCCGTCCACACCTTCTTGGAGCTCCTCGCCGCTTCCAGGAACCGCTTCATCACTACTGGAGGAGGACCTCTCCAAATTGGGGCACAGACCCCGCACCTCCTCGGAAAGGGCGCCAAGCCTCAGCGCCAGTGCAGCTTTCGCGCCGCTTGTGCTTACTCCTGCAGCCGTGCACCATTGCTTTAGCTGCATGAGGGTGTATTTGTCAACGTCTATGCTGCTCATGGTCCAGCGCGTTAAGGTTCAAAAAAATAACCACTTCTGATGTAATTGCGACTGCTTATTTTAAAATAACGTCTACTCACGCCGCTGTCTGTTCTTGTAATGTATCTTTATTCTCTTTTTCTGAAGCTCTGGATCATCCACGCTCAGCTGAATGGCTGAATGACACAGTAATAGCTTATGTCTATGTACAATTGTGAACTTAGCAGTAATAGCTTAAGTCTAACATAGCCATGGTGAATGACATTAAATGGTAACAGATTGATTCAAATAACATAAGTTCTAAATAGTACTACAGTAAGTATATTTGGATGGAGTATGCCATGTTTCGCTGAAATTATATTATTATATATCCTGGATATGATCAAGTTTTTCTTATAAAATATTTATTTTAAACATAATTTCGTTTTCAATTATTTTTGTGTTTATCTTTTTTAATTCTTTATTTATTGTGTTTATATTATTTATTATTAAATCTCTGTCATTGTCAATACTGTTTTTTATCATTGTGAATGTATTTTGAAAGTAGCTATTTAATTTTATTTGTTGATTCATGTTAGTTATTGTATTATGTAAATTTGGGTCGACAGACTTCAAATGATTTCCAATGTCCTGCAAATCCTAAATTAGCAATTTTACGATTTCGTTTAATATTACTTCCCCTTCTATCCCTTCTAATTTTAACTTTCTAAACTTCTCAACTTCCTTATGTCTAACAGCTCTGTAATTTCCAACGTAACCTTCTTCCCTTGTTTCTTCATAATTTTCTCTTGATTTATTTTGATTATCTAGCATTCGTTCTTTTGTGTTAAATATGTTGTTTCTAATTATTTTAAAATCTACTTCTCCTTATTGAACTTGTTTTAGAGTAGTTTTAATGGTAGAGTGGAATCGTTTGTTATAATTATCAACTGCTTGTTGAAGTAATCTTCGAGGTGTCAAATTTTTATTTTCGCTTTTAAGCCTACTCAATTTTTCTGCAATCGAATTATGAAATCTTTCAATGTTAGAATTTCCGGTATGGCTATTAGGTTTTGTTAAATGTAATTCAATATTTTTTGTTGCCAGAAGTTCCGTTATTCGAATGTTTTTAAATTCGTTGTCTGCAATTATTTTCTGTGGGCATCCTATCCTTGTGAAATGTTCTTCTAAAGTTTCTACTTATGTTGTACTGTTTCTATCCTTTAGGTACTAAACGTATGCAAATTTTGAAAATTTGTCAATTATTGTTAAAAAACAGTTTCTCATAATAACATAAGTATCGATATGTAAAATTTGGTTAGGTTTTTCTGGAGTTTCCGTCAATTTAAATTTTTGTTTAATCGGCTTTCTCTCATATTTTACTTTCTGACATTTTTCGCAATTATTTATAGCTCTTACTATATATTCAAATAATAATAATAATTGATTGGCACGACAGCCCGCTTACGCGAGACTAAGGCCTAGCTTCCCGCAACCACCCGTGTTGTGCGTGTGAATTTTGTACGCGGGTGGAAGGGACCTACAGTTGTATGCCGGTTCCGAACGGCAGGTTGGGAGCTTTTTCATAGGCAATTTTTACTCTCAGAGGTTTGCTATTTCCAGCTGAGAGGACAGCCACCGAAAGAGAAAACGAGTTTCCCGTTATTTTTTTTAGGTGTTACTACATGCAGTATTCGATCTTGCGTCGCTCTGCATGCGACTCGTTGGACCGCGCACTAACCAACTGAGCCACGGCGGCTGTCAAATAGTTTAGGAAAATATATTTTATGTCTAATTGCATGGTATGTTTCCAAAATACCTGAATGTAAACTTTCTTTAAGGGGGTGTTCTGTAGTAAAATTTTCAAAAAATCGATTTTTTTTTTTGCATTTTTCAACAGGTAATGTTGTTATCTATCGTATAAAAAAAGGTCTTTGATGAAGTCGGACCGGAAAGTCATTTGTAAAGGAGGTTTCGTCACGCGCTCCGCCGAATTTCCACAGTAACTACTTTCAGCGCGCTCACGGCGCGCCGTGTTTGGCGGCTTTCCATCTCTTTTATTTCAATCTGTAGGTATGAGATTAAAAAGTCCAGGAAGCTGTCAGACATGAGTTGGCAGAGATCGAGGAAGGTTTTTTGTACGGCCCCGGCATCGCCAATTAAATGTAAGTGTGAACATGAAAAAAAAAGTGAACAAAAAACTTTAAACGCGTTTTACCCGAAACCATGTTTTTCGAACTGGTTCACACGATTACAAATGATTGAGTAGACGGATTTTGATAATTTTTTTTTTTTAATGTTTCTAAAAGTTGTCGCTATCGTCCGACGAGCGTTTTTTTCGATTTTGTTATTAGTTAGTGTTAAATAAATTTTTTTCATTTGAAAAAATGGGAACAAAAAGTTTTTATACTTTCAAGTCGCGCCATTTTGAGAATTTTGATGAAAAACAAAAAAGCTCCCGTCGGACGATAATCGCACTCATATAGATTACAACAAAAATTTTCCGATTTCCATGTTTCAGACTGGAGCAATCGTGTGAACCGTCAACGCATGTTTTTTTGGAGGGCATCACTTTGCGGCGCTGCAGTGCAGCAACGAATCAATATTTTTTCAAACCTTATACTGAATTTTGTAGTTAAAAGTATAATAAAACATTGAAAAAAAACCGCATAAAAAAAAATTGAATAGTTACTTCACAGTAGAATTTCAAAAAACACCTAAGAAAACGAGCTGTTACTACAGAACACCCCCTTAATATGGTACAACGATATTTGCTTAATAACTTCCTCTTCAGTTTTTATATCTTGAGCTCTGCGAGAACATTTAACGAATTTAATTAGTTTGTTACCAGTGTAAAGTTTTGTGATTTTAACCTGGAGGACATTATATTTTCTATCTTCTAATTCTGAATATATTCCAATAATACCTTTTCCTACATATCTCTTTAAAAATTCGTCTGCCTGTTCTAGTTCGTTTTCAGAAATATATATTATTAAATGTTTATTTATTCTTTCATAATCTACTACTTTGTCGTTAGTCAATATAATTTGGGTTTTATATTTGTTAACTAGTTCTTCCTTAACTGGTATATAGTTTAATAAATTTTCATCAGCAGAGTGAACTGTTGTCATCGACCTATCGTCATTATAATTGTTAGCCGTGCTTCCATCTGCTTCCATATTGTTATAATTTATTTCAATTTCCTCGATCTTATCTTCAACATTAACAATTCGTGAAAAAAAATCTGCAACTCTGTTATCTTTCCCTTTAAGGTATTCAATTGTATAATTATATTCTCCTAATTTAAGCATCCATCGTTGATGTCTTGGGGAGATGTCTTTACCTTTATATTTTGTTACCAAGTTTTTAATGGGTTGGTGGTCACATAATATTTTAAACTTGTTTCCATAGAGATATGGTCTGAAATAAGTGACTGACCAAATAATTGCCAAAAATTCTTTATCCGTCGCTGAATAATTCCTTTCGCTTACGTTAAGTGTTCTGGAGGCATAACATACAGGCTGTCCTTGTTGTGTTAAAACTGCTCCTAATGAATAATTTTATGCATCCGTAATAAGTGTAAAGGGTTTTTCGAAATCAGGATATCTAAGAATTGGCTGACTTGTTATAAGCTCTTTGAATTTTTCAAATGCATTCATGTAATTGGGATAATTTATATTAATTTTTGCCCCTTTTTGAAGATATTTTGTTATAGGCTGTGCTACTTTTGCATAATCTTTTATAAATTTTCGATAGTAACCTGTAACTCCCAGAAAGCTTTGAATTTGTTTAACCGTTTTGGGTAAGTGTAGTTCCCTAATCGGTTTATTGGGATTGGGTAGTATTCCATTTTTCGTTAAAACATGTCCTAAAAATTCGGTTTCCTTTTTCATAAAATTGCATTTATCTATTTGAATTCCAAAAATATTTTTGCTAAACTGTCCATGTGTTCCTGAAGAGATGCGCTAAAAACCAAAATATCATCTAAATAAACCACGCAAATTTTATTGATATAGTCCCTTAGTATCTCATTCATCAAACGTTGAAATGTATCTGGTGCATTTTTCAATCCAAAAGGCATTCTAATAAGTTCATATAATCCATATGGTGTTACAAATGCAGTTTTTTGTCTATCTTCTTCTCTTACTAAAATTTGATGGTAGCCTTTCGCCAAATCGATTGTTGAAAAATACTGCGCTCTTCCTAGTTTGTCAAGTATTGATTCTATGTTTGGTAACGGATATTTATCGTCTATAGTTAGTTCGTTAAGTCTTTTATAATCTACTACAATTCGATATTTTATTTCTCCTGAATTATCAATTTTTTTCGGAATCACAATTAATGGACTCGAATATTTAGAATAGCTTTTCCTAATAATTCCTTGCTTTTCCATCTCTGCAATCTGTTTTCTGACTTCTTGGTCATGCTTTGGAGGATATCTATAAAGTTTTGAATTTATTTATTGGTTTGTAGTAGTCTGAATACTATGTTTAATTATCGGTGTGCTTGTTAATATGTCACCTTCTTTGAAAAATATCTTGTTAAACCTGTGCAAAAGCTTATCTAATCATTGCTTTTCCTCATTATTCAAATGATCTGTTTGTATTCTGCAATTATATCTGCCACTACTTCTAATAAATTAATATTATCAAATGAATGTTTTTCAAAAAATATTTCTTGCCTATTTAAAATTATTTTACCTTCCTGCACATTTATTTTTGCATCCAATTTGTTTAATAAATCCGTTCCTATAATAAATTGATATTTTTTATTTTACGGAAATTCTTTTACTTTCCATTTAATTATACCATTTTCTATATTAAATTCTTTTGGTACTGATGTACGTATTTCTTCCTTGAAAACTCCTGGTTTTTTAATTGGTGAAAATGAGACAGCATTAATTTTACATTTTTGAAAGTCTTTTACATCTGCGCTCACTAAACTCACATTAATCGCTCCTAATGTCCTAAGTGTCTATTAAAGCAAAATACGTTTTTTCACCTATTGTTATTTGAATTATTGGACTTATATTTTCTGGAGTTGGTTGATAGGAAAATGTATTTACTTCCCTACAATTGGTTCGACTTTCAATATTATCTACTTCCATTGGTATAACTTCTTGTGGTTGATACCTATTTTGTCTGTAGTTGTTTGAATTTTGTCTAAAATTATTAGATTGTCTGTTTGAAGTTTGTGTAGCATTATTTGACAGTGGTTGCCGATAATGATTGGCATTTTGTCTAAAATTATTACATGGTCTGTAATTGTTTTAATTCATGTCGTTACGTGTATTATAATTATTTCTTGATAGAACGTAATTTTGTTGAAATGAATTTTAGTTATTTTGGTATTTGTTATTATATTTTTTGTTATCTTTATAAATATATTTCTGATTAAGGTTACTCTCATCCATTCCTATAAAACTATTTATAATCTCCCTTATTTCCATTAAATTTGTTTTTCTCATTAATGCATATGCTAACACACACACAATTTGTTTCACTCTTTGTACTAGCATTCCTGATATGCTACATATTCTGTTATTTCTTCTAACAATTCTTTAATTCTTATATCTAATTCCCTAATGTTCCTCACCCTCAGTTGGTTGATGTTGGTGGTCAGCTCGCTTTCGTCCTTCGCTGGCTTGTAGTGCTGCTTCAACTTAACCTTACATTCTTCCCACGTAGCTGGCTTTTCACAATTTAGTAAATTTGTTGGCACTCCCGTAATTTTTGTGTCGTATATTATTACTAATACGACTGGATCGGTATTTTTTTGATCACGATTTTGTCCACTGTTTCGATGAATGATGGCAATTTTTTTCCATCACCTTCAAAGGGTTGAAGGTATTTTAGTTCCTTTTCAGTATTATACCGAATACTGTGAACTTGGTTTTGCATTTGTTGTGCGAGTAACTGCGTCACCGTACAGAGAATTTGGCTCAATTCGTTTGCCATTCTTTCCGCTTTTTTGTTTTCGACTTTACTTTAACGTTCCGACGCGACTTTATTTAAAGTGTTGTTGTTTTTTGTTTAAAATGTATTTATCGATACACTTCCGCGTTTTACACTATTATTTAATATATTAATATATAAACAATTTTATATTAATTTATATTTTTGATTTGTTGGTGGTTTATTGACTTGATTATTGGCACCAATTTTTGAGTTAGGATATGTATTAACATTTATTTGTTTAAATATATTAATTTATATATCTTGGCCGTTTACCGACTGCGCCAGTTATGTTATCGTATTTAAACACGGTTTGTTTTGGTGAAGTCCAATATACGTCTTCTTTTTATTTTTCAAATCGTTCTCTTAAATACTATTTTACATGTATACTTAGGTACTAAGCGATAAGCTGGTAGTGTACATCGTTTTCTGTTGTCTGCACTGCTTATCTATACGTTGCTTATCATTAAAACCAGACAGGACGGTTCTTATCCTGAAAAACAAACATCCTAAGCAATTGCGTTTTATTGCTTAGAAGAATGTTTGTGTGTTTTGTTTTGTCGTATCTTTAGGTTTCGGAGAATTGAGTTCACACATAACTCGCGTGTGATCTCTATGTGCTCTTGTGTTAATTTTGTTGGTGATTGATTGTTTCAATCAGTAGCGCACACAGTTCGGTAATATTCGAGGATTCAAATCCCCTCAAATATAAAAATTATTGGTGAAATATCCCTCCAAAATAAAGTTTTGCCTACGCCACTGATTTCAATGCGTTTGAAGTGAGCTCCCACAATTTTGCTTTACCTGGCAGCAATCGGAACCGTTGTGCTTTGTGTGAGCGAAACAAAGAGCGTTAATATCACCAGAATAGGTTCACATTTTTTTCTGGAGGAAAATGAGTAGTGTTCTTACAAAACACAGATTTACCTCATTTATTGGTATCAAGTTGTTCAAGGCATCTATTGTGAACCTACCTGTACAAAACACAATTTGACATTTATTGCATTTTTTTTGTTTTTAGGCCACTTTTGTAAAGTGAACCCCAAAACTGAGTACATTTTAGTGGGCCACCAGAATAGGTTCACATTCAAAATCGCTGTTTTTTTGGCGAATAACGGGACTTTTGGGAGCAAAACCAAATTTGATCATTCCATTAAATGTTTTTCTTAACGTTTGTATGAAAATGGGTCACGGAAAAGCTCTAACTTCCGAAGAAATCGCTCAAATTAAAGTGCTTGAAAGCGAAAATTATTCTTTGCTTAAAATAGCGTTTAAAATAAACAGAAGTCAAAATGTGGTGAGCAATTATTTGCGAAATAAAAGCACTAATAGAAAAAACATGAAAGGCTGCACGCATTCGGTGGCAACGTCTGCAGACAAGCGTGCCATACTGCGATGTGCTTCAAATTCCGCTGACTCAGTTGCCAAAATCAAGGCTAAAACTGGACTTTCTGCAAGCTATTCTACTATCAACCGTGTCATTCGGAATGTCCCCGACCTAAAAAGAAAAAAACTGCAAAAAGAACCACCGCTAACTGCTCAGCGCCAAGAAAACCGTTTGGAATTTCGCAGAAATCATATGGCATGGAACGACAAATGGAAGTACGTCGAGTTTTCGGACGAAAAACGGTTTAATCTTGATGGACCCGATGAATACAATTTGTATTTTCATGACCTTAGAAAAAAGGAACGCTTTTTAACACGTCACCACGGTTGAGAAGGTGGAATTATGGTATAGGGAGCGATTTCCTACTACGGAACTGTCAAGCTGAAATTTTAAACAGCCAGAATGGCGGTAATGGGCTATAAAACCATGCTTGAGAGAGTTTTTCCACAATTGTCTTACTTGTTTGGTCCTATTAACCCATTTTCGGCCGCTGGTCGATTTTTCGACCAGCCACTTTGAAGGAGAGTAGCTCTGCACTTAGACATTATATCTTTGAACTTTTGATGCATAAAATAGCTTTGGTCTTTTGGTAACCCCTCGAAATAATATTTTTTTTTTTAAAGATAATTTTAGAGATGTTGGTGAAGGCACGAAAAAAAGCATTTTTGTAGTCATATTTTGAATATTCTGAAAAATATATAACCTTTTTAAATTATTGATTTATTATTGATTATTTACGAAGCCTAAAGACCAAATTACCATAATCAATTGATATCCATAAGATTATAAAAATATTTTTACCTCTCAGCACCGCGTACTTTTCAGTGGTCGAAAAATCGACCATTGACCAGAAGTCGTCATGTATGTACATATGTAAGCCAACAATTGTTTGTTTTCATTCTTGATTATTATTTGACTAAAACTATGTACAAATATATTTGTTTTTATTTGAAATTGAATTTTTATTAATTTATAAAAAAATTTTGTAAAAAAAAAAAACACAAAAAAAATCCAAAAATATTCTTGATTAAGGTCCTAAATGTAAGTCCTTAAAAGGAATTACAAAAATATTGGCTATTTCTGGTAGCGGCCGAAAATGGGTTAAGTGGATATTCCAGCAGGACAATGCACCCATCCATACTTTACGGGTCGTGAAGCAGTGGTTGATGCAGCAAAACTTTGATCAGCTGAAGCAGGCCTCCTATTTTCCTGATTTTAATATCATTGAAAACGTATGGGGATGGTTGGTGAGGAAGGTCTATGCCTTCGGACGCCAGTTCGACAACAAGGATGAACTTATTGGTGCCATTGAAGCAGCGTGGGAGACTATTTCTCTAGATTTAATTAAGTCTTTATACGAGTCAATGTTGACGCGAACTTTTGAAGCCATACTCAATAAAGGTGGCCATACTCGCTTTTAAAATCAATCAATTTAACCCTTAAATGCCCAAGAACGCTAAATTCTCCCAAAAAAATATATGATGTGTAAAAATGTGAGCTAAATATGGTTTCCTCATTGAGTTTTTCGAAAAATCCATTTTTTTTAAGTTATTTGTAAAAAAGTGGTTGTATCTTAAAAGATACACTGGGAATTTATAGCATTTTTCACCTCAGTATCCAAAAGTATCGTTTTCAGTAAATATGTTAAGAAATTATCAATAAGACAGTTTATTTATTTATTTATTTATTAAGAAATTTATATACTAATACAACAAGATTCTTTCGAGTCTTATAATTAAAGTATTAGCAACTAGAATTTCGAAAAAAAAACTTACAGTGGTGATCTTATACAGTAAAGAAAAAAAAAAGAAATAGGAAACATACTACCATATGCATTTTACACTCGCCGAAAAAAGACCATTAAAGATTAATATCATTGCAACGACCCAACAATATGCGCCAACTACAGGGGTATAAGCCTACTTCCCATTGCATACAAGGTCCTGACGAGCGTACTATGTGAAAGATTAAAGCCACTCGCCAAGGTGCTGATTGGACCTTATCAGTGCGGCTTTAGACCTGGTAAGTCCACCATCGACCAGATATTCACTTTACGCCAAATCCTGGAGAATAAGGGATCTACCTATATGCCGCATTGTCTGAACTTGGTATCCCTGCAAAGCTCGTGAGACTTTGCAGAGCGACGTTGAGCAATACGCGCAGCTCCGTCAAGGTTGGAAGTGACCTCTCCGACCCCTTTGATACCGTTCGAGGTTTCAGACAGGGTGATCCTTTGTCCTGCGACCTCTTTAACTTCACCATGGAGAGTGTTCTGCGCAAGGCCGGTGTACATCGCAGTGGCACAATCTTCAACAAAAGTGTCCAGCTCCTTGCCTACGCTGATGACATTGATGTCATCGGACGTAACAAGCGAGATGTCACCGCTGCCTTTGCGGCTATCGAAAGAGAATCTGCCAAAATGGGTCTGGTGGTAAATGAGGGCAAGACGAAGTATATGCTGTCTACATGCAGGGACTCGCAGCGGCTAGGGTCTCACGTCGAGGCCGACAGGTATACTTTTGAAGTTGTCAAGGAATTCGTCTACCTTGGCACCGCCATCAACAGCAGCAATGATGTCAGCCTGGAGATAAAGCGAAGGATAACTTTTGCCAACAGGTGCTACTACGGTCTCGGTAGGCAATTGAGAAGTAGAGACCTCTCTCGACCGACAAAACTTGCACTCTATAGGACGCTTATCTTGCCCGTGCTCCTTTATGGCGCTGAAGCATGGACAATGACACGAAACGACATAGCGGCCCTTGGAGTGTTCGAGAGGAAGGTACTTCGCAAAATCTTCGGCCCTGTTCGTGTTGGTGACGACTATCGTATACGAACCAATAACGAGCTGTATGAGCTGTATAAGGACATGGACGTAGCGCAGCGAATAAACATCGAGCGGCTACGCTGGCTCGGTCATGTCTGCCGCATGGACGACGAAGCTCCGGCAAAAAAGGTGTTCGATGCGATGGTTGGAGGTCGACGGCGAAGAGGGAGGCCGTGTCTCCGGTGGAAGGACCAAGTTGAAGAGGCCCTGTCATCTCTTGGTGTTACCAACTGGAGAAGGCGCGCGCAAAGCAGAGGCGCCTGGAGAGAAGTTTTGCGGCAGGCCGTAACCCGATAACGGGTTGTTATGGCCAGTTAAGTAAGTATCATTGCAACGAGCATAGATATTTAAATAACTTTGATTTGAATTGCACAACGTTTCGGCAGCTTTTTATCAGGGGAGGTAACGAGTTCCAAAGACGTATGGCGTAGACGTAGAATTTGTTTGACAGAAAACATTTATTGGTTGAATTCATATATACAATACAAATACACATTTTGGATACATTTTAGAAAACAAATTACACTGAGCAACAGCCAAAATTTTTCCGAGTTCTAGTAAACCTTTTCTAAAGGATTTTTGGACGCTGATCACAACTGCGTACTTAGTTTTTTGATTGTTTGAGCGGTTTGTAAGTTATTGGGGAGGTGTTGCTAGGAGGTGTTTTCCACGTTTTTTCATCTTTGAATTTTTATTGCATTTGTAATATGTTGAAAAACACGATAATTTTTTTATGACACAATAACGAATCCTCAAGCTATAATTCTGACCATAGTCGATTTCGATTGGTCAAGGGTTAACATGGCTATGGCCCTTCAAAGTTCAATTTTCGCGAATTTTTCATAAAAATTCATTTAAAATCGGTGTTGCAATTTTCAACTAGGAGTTAGTGAGCAATGTATAGTGTAAGGTTGTAACTTAAACTTATAGAACAGATTTTATTTATTGTATGTGCCATTCTCGGCCTATGCTCGTTAGAGTGTAAATGCGACTTTATCTTCTGAATACGTGTTTGTATTGAAATCCCCTAATGCTTTTCGCGTCATTGACGAAAGTAGCTAAAGTATTTTCGCAAGCGTCAATATTTGTCTTTTCAAGGGCATTAACAAAATTTGAATTGGTTCATTACTGTAGGAGCTATTCTAAAAAGAGTTGCATCACACAAGCAAAAATTTCAACCACACACACTTAGCAAACTACTTGCTGTTTTTCCATATTTCACTGCGACATATTTTTAGGGCGCAAAAAAAATCAAAATCAAAGCTGAAAATTTTATGAGTCAAGGGCATTTGATGAATGTGAGCATTTTCATACCGCTGCCTAAAAGTGTGCTCCGATATTATAGCTCAAAAGTAAATCCTTGCTTTTGTTGCTGAATTTATCAATGGAGAACTTACATATTTGTACACATACTCTATTACAAACATCGTATTTCAAAAATTCCTTTTTTGGTTGAAAGCCCCAACATTCTTCTTTCACTATATGACCATATATATTTTTTGTAAGAAAAATTCTTTTGTGTATTCGCAATCTTGCAAATTAACTGAAAATTTGACTTTGCAAATGAATAACTCTTGCAAATTTGAACCGATTTTAATGTTTTAAATTTGAAATACATAGTTACAGTATTGTTAATCTATGTTAAAAAAATGGCATTTTAGACTTCAGGTTTGTAGGAGCTGCATACGAATAATGGTCAAAAAACATGGAAAACGCCCTCCGAGGAAAACCATCAATATTTCTTAAGCCGCTCAAACAATCAAAAAACTAAGGACGCAGTTGTGATCAGCGTCCAAAAATCCTTTAGAAAAGTATGGTTTGATTTCAGAAAAAAAAATAATGTCGATTTTGTTGCTCTGTGTTATTAAGGTTGACATAGAATAACTAAAAAACAAATATTTTATAAGTAAATTCATTTCATTTCATTCATTTTCGTTCGAAAATTCTTTACTTAAAAAACAACACATAATTTTTTATAAGTGGTGATAATTGTAAAAGCAATTTCTATATGAAGTAATACATAAATTTACCTTACATTTATAACAGAACATGTTTGTTTGACCTGAGCAATTTGGATACTTTCATCTACCTTTAGTTCCCATCGTAGTCCAGTGATCCGTCATATCCAATCGGCTATCCTTAGATGGAGCATTGGATGAGTTTGGCTCTTTCCGTTTTTCCTCCAAAAGTGGTTGAAGACTTAAAATTAAATAAAGTGTCAGCAACTTGTAACTTGAAATCAACAAGTCGCATTCCTTTATATCCTGGACGATCCTTATTGATTCTCTTATGCAGAATCCAAGCAGTGGCACATGTCAAATCCAACAAGTGGTAAAACATTCTATTCGTCCACTTGCGACTTTTCATCGTAATCTTGTGACGACCCATGCAGCTGTCAAGTGAGTCTACGCCGCCCATGTGGCGATTATACTCCTTTATTATTTGTGGGCACGAAATCATTTTTACAGTTTTATCTTTTTTAACGCTTTATAGATGACGGTGCCAAAACTTCTTTTTGGCCCTGCACCATTATGGGTTTCATACCGACATAAGTTGACACAAGATTAACAACTTTGTTGTCCTTCCACGACAAGTACGTTACATCAACGCCGTAAATTGAAGCGACAAATTCAGGGCTGGTCCCGCGCTCGCATTTCGACATTGTTTTATCATCGGGAAGTTTACAGTTTTTGATCCGATTGCGACGAATAGTTCCAATAGAAAGTATACCTTGAGATCGTAGATACACTAACAAAGGCAAGGTTGTGTAGTAGTTATCAAAGTATACGATATGATTTTGATAACGAGGAACTTCGCGTAGAAGCCTAACTACTATGTTTGCGGATGCGCACAGATTTGTTTCACCCCCGAGTGGTACAGTAGGTGCTCCAGAATAGATTTCAAATTTATAAGCAAATCCTGTTGAGTCACATAAAACAAATAACTTGAAACCCCATTTTTTAGGCTTGTTGGGTAAATACTGCTTCATATAATTTCTCATTTTTGATGAGCACATTTGTTCATCTACGCAAAGTCGGTCTAACTTCGGTATACTTCCAAATGTTTTATTTAAGGTGTCAATAACTGGTCTAATTAGATAAAGCCTATCTCGATTCGGATCTTCAAAAGAAGGAGAATTAGTTTTGTCGTTGAAATGTAAAAACTGCCGTATTTTTTCAAACCGGGTTCTGGTCATAATTTTTTGTACAACTGGTACACAATGATCGTTTTTTTCACACCAATAATCTCTTGTACTAGGGAGATTAAAGTAGGACATATAAAATAAAATCCCAATAAATTTGCGAAGATCAAATACATCGAAATGAAATACTTCATTTGATTCAGAATAAATTTTGGTTTGTTCAACTCTTTGTAGCTCCAAAAATTTGGGGAAAAGATGTGACCATACCTGAATGTGAGTTTCTAGTCCTTTTAAATATTCAGGTATGCTACTATCCCCTCTAAACTTAACTTCCTCATCAGTATACTGAAGATTTTCTTCCTTCCAAATAACTCTTTCAAAACCTGAAGGTTTGGGGTCAATGGTTAAATTTTGAAATGCTGAAGGAAACGAATTTGAAGCAACTCGTGAGACTAGAGGTTCATCTGATCCCGTAGCTGTCTCGCCCTCAATCAATAAACTTTGATTATTGTCGTCTTTAATCTTATTCACAAAGGAATCGTTCAAGGAGGCATTAAGATCAATTTCTTCCTGAAAATTGTCATCGATTACATGTAAATTATCGATTACTTCTAAATCATAATATATAGGATTCCTCTTGGGCGTCTGTAATAAATCTTCAAAGTCGGCCTCTAAATCATCAGTACTTTCGTAGCCAATCTCATCCGTGTCGCACAATATAGCGCACACGTCATCAGTACTCATCTTGACCCCATCAACTGTAATATAATCGGCCATGATATAGACGATTTTACTCAGATACATAAAATATATTTGTTTCCCACAAATCACAGCCTTCCACGTCGAGGTTGTCCGGTAAAATGATTCAAACAATAAAATTCAAATGCACTTCAACACAAGCGCAAGTTAATTCAAAAACATGCGGCAATGCCCAGAGTATCTTTAAAGATACAACCGTTATATTTCATCATATGCAGCAGGGGTGGCACGGAATCAGTTCAAACCGCATAATATCGTTAAGAAATATATTTCACCATAAGCACATATTTTTTTGAGGTCCCGAAAGCCCCCCTGGGTCTGGATATTAGACCGTATAAACCTAACTTTATTTAATTAAAAAAAATTATAATTTTTTGCCTTTGACAATCAAACTTTCTTGTAATTTTAAGTATTATGGAAAGTTTTGATTTTTAGATGAAGCGCTAAGGTTTTCTCTTTGCAATAACATCCTTTCTGCAACTTTTTGTGGGGTAATAGGGAAATGAGGGACTTTTTAATGGTTGTATCGTTAAATATACTGTGGGCATATAAGGGTTAAGTGTTGTTTACCAAACAGTCCATATTATTTGCATTTACCACTGTTTCAATCTTAATTTTCAGAGTGAAACTATTCTGGTGGCCCACTAAAATGTACTCAGTTTTGGGTTCACTTTACAAAAGTGGGCCAAAAAGAAAAATGAAATAAATGTCAAATTGTGTTTTGGACAGGTAGGTTCACAATAGATGCCTTGAACATCTTGATACCAATAAATGAGGTAAAACTGTGTTTTGTAAGAACACTACTCATTTTCCTCCAGAACTGTGAACCTATTCTGGTGGCCCAGAGTGTATGACCTCAGAATCGACTCGTTTTCTTGTAGCAAACTCACCTTTTTAACATGGCGATGTCCTAGGCGAGGTTCAATTGTCCCCGTCTGCAGTGTCGATTTAGACACCGTGGTGAGCGGTCGTGCGTTAGCGTGTGCTTTCTTTTCGAGTGCGTTTGTAGTGCGTGATTTAAAGCGTGTGCAATTGTTTTTGCTCTAGCAGTAGCGGTAAGCGTTTGTAGATTAGAAAAACAAGTTACCGTAAGTGACTTGTGTGCCATTGTTGTTGTGCGCAATTTGCGTAAACAAGTCACCGTTGGTGGCTTGTACGACATTGCTGTTGCATTTTTGCATAAACAAGTTACCGTAGGTAGCTTGTGTGTGAATTGTTGTTGTGCACAAAAGTGTAAACAGGTTGCCGTTAGGTGGCCTGATTGCATTGTTTGTGCAAGTGAGTGAGCTCAAGCAAGTAGCCGTAAGGCACCTGCAGTGTGCACAGTAGTTGTTGCACAACAACTACTTGAGTTGAGTGATTGTTGCTGTTGTTGTAGACTAATAGAATAAATTGTCTAGTGTTAGTTGGTAGTGTAAGTAGTGAGTGAATGGGGCAGCGAGCAGAATGTTTGAATTCAGCTGGCGTGTCCGTGGTGGGTGGGGCATAAGCGATCACAATCTGATTGAAATTGTGATTACTGTGCCTGCCCACAGTGTGAATGAAAGGGCGGGTGAGTGTGAAAGGCGATGGCGCACCTGTGGTGTGAATTGGGAGACTTATGGTTTCCATGCGCGTGAAGTGGTCACGGAAGTGACACTTAGTGAATTTGAAAGCATGGATGTGGACGACCAGGTCGCTCGACTTAACGAGTGTGTCTGGCGCGTGAATGATAATATGTTGCAAAAATGGGAGAGAGTGAATCAGAGGCGGGTGAAGTGGTGGACGAATGAGTTAAGTGCAAAGAGGCGGTCGGTCAGGCGTCTGAGACGAAAGTTTCAGCGCGCCCGGGCGGCCAATTCTGAGCACTTGGCCCAGCGCAGGTCTGATTTTAATAGGTGTATGAATGAGTATAAGAGTATGCTTGTTCGCGTTAAGGAAGACAATTGGCGGGAATTTGTGGCAGACCATAGGGTTTCGAAAGAGACTCGGCGTGGAAAATGCGTGGATGTGGTGGCTTCTCGGTGTGTTTGTGGATTTCAGGGGGGCGTTTGATCACCTGCGCTGGGATAAAGTGGTAGAATGGCTGAATCATGCCAACTGCCTGGAAACAGCTCTCTGGAAGAGCTATTTCACAGACAGGAAGGCATGTGTGATTGGGAAGAATGAACGGGTTGATATAGATGTGGCTAGAGGATGCCCGCAGGGATCCGTCTGTGGTCCATATATATGGAACTACATGATGGATCCACTACTGCGGCGTCTGGCAGCAGTATGCAAGTGTTGTGCGTATGCAGATGATCTGCTTATCCTTGTGGAGGGCAGATCAAGAGCGGATGTAGAGCGCTTGGGGGAGCAATTTATGCGTATGGTGTGTGAATGGGGTGAATCGGTGGGTGTGGATGTGGCAATGGACAAGACTGTGACCATGCTGCTGAAAAGCAAATTGGCTCGCAGTCGTCCGCCCATTGTGCGTGTGAATGGTGTTGGCCTCCGGTATGAGACGCAAGTCAAATACTTGGGGCTAACAGTTGGCGAACGAATGAGTTTTGCTCCTCACTTGGTCAGGCTGAAAGAGAGGGTTGTATGCATAATGGGTCAGGTGCGCCGGATACTCAGGAGTGACTGGGGGCTCGGCCGACGCGCAGTTCGTACCATTTACCACGGTCTGTTCGTAGCTTGTGCTGCGTACGGAGCGTCGGTATGGCACGAATTGGCCGCGACGGTTGTAGGCCGCAAACACTTGCTGTCTATTCAGCGTGTTATGTTGTTAGGTTGTATGCCTGTGTGCCGCACTGTATCAACAGATGCATTGCAGGTGTTGATGGGTGCGGCTCCTCTGGATCTCGTAGTCATACGGCGTGCCGTAGGCTTCGGGCTAAGGAGGGGGAACAGAGAGGTGCTGCTGCAGTATGAGTGGCTGCAAGGCGAAGGTGTGGAGAGTGCTGACAGTATGAAGCGTAAGCGAATACTGGAGGACTGTGTTCTGCAACGTTGGCAACAGCGTTGGGACGAAAGTCCCCATGGCAGAACGACATATGAGTATATACGGGACGTGAGGTTCGTGGTAGGGATCAAGGATTTCGGCTTCGGCTTGAGCCTTGGGTTCCTACTCACCGGACACGGGTCACTTAATGCATTTTTGCATGAGAGAACCCTGAGTGCAAGTGCTGAGTGTATGTGTGGGGCTGTAAGAAAGGATTGGTTGCATGTGTTGTGTGAGTGCCCGTTGTACTCAGATTTGAGGGACCTTGGGCGGATGGGAATTAGTCGGACGGACGGTGTGTGGTGTGTGCGTGAAGCACTCTCCACCAGCCAGCTGATTGCCATATTGAATGAATATGCGAATGCTGTGTTTCGGCGGCGACGGCAGTTTGGTGTATTGCCAAGTGTGAATGTGTGAGCGGGCTGTGTGGGGGGGCCGGTCTATTGAGTGGATGAATGAGTGCGCACGTGAATGAGGTCAAGTGCGGTGCGGTGGTCACCAGTCCACGAGCTAAATGGGACTCAACTGGTAGTAGCACGGCTACGAAGTCTGACCAGAGGCTTTGTCTGGTACCACGGAAATCAGGGTGCCTCTGGAGCCTTGTGCTTCAGCCTGATTATGGGAATGGCCCCCTCGGGGAGTTCCGTGGTGGCGTGGTTTAACACCCAAATGCGGGTAGAGTTTCGACTCGGCGTGGAGTTGCGTTTACAACTGGGTGCCGGACCCATAGCACGGCAGAGGTTTAGATAGGCCTCGATCCCTACCAAGGAGGGGAAATGTCCATTTACATTAACCCAATTGGTACCGGGAGCTTGCTCTCGGGGCGCTTATCAATGCTTAATTTTGATACGCTGTGCTTTTGAGCACCGTGGGGTTAGGCCACACTGTGGCGGCACTCACGTTAAAAAATACGACATTCAATGTCCCCGTCTGCATCCATTTGCAACTAGTCCAAGGTTAGTCCGAAGCAACCAGTTTTCAACCCAGTTGCAAAGCGACTAGTTTGCGAACTAGTTTATTCTGGATTAGATTTCTAACCAGTTGATTTTTGTAAAGAAAAATAATCATTGAAATTTGTAAATATTAATTTTATTGCAAAAATATTATCAAAACAAAAAAAATAATCGCGAATAAAAAAAGTATTGGTGTACGTAAAGATGAACTTCGACTTGTTGACACACTTCTGTCGAAACTGTTCGGGGTCTGACGCAGTTCAACATCCTCGCCTGCAATTAATTAAAAAATTAATAAATAAATACAAAATTACATAAATTTATTAATACATACCATTCGACTGCTGCTGCAATTCGTTGCTTCACGCAACCACGCAAAATTCTAACTGAAATCATTCAAGACAAAACGTGCAAATCGTGCGAACTTCGAGTCATAGAAACAGAAAGAAAGAAACATTTCTACGTTGTTGTTGTAACAAAAGCATCGCAAGATCAGCCGTAACAGAATAATGTTGATTATTTGACCTCTGTTTCGTCTTTCGTTTCGTTTCGTATTTTAATGTTTCTTCTCGCCTATGAACGCGCACGCAGAACGTGAACGATTAGACGCGAACTGACCGACTTCTGCATCCGCTGACAGTCACTTGGACAACCAGTTGCCCAATTGACTACAAAAAACCAGTTGAAAGACCAATGAATTTTGGGAACTGGTTGTCTCAGGTCCGACAGGGACGGTATCGACGCTTGCTTGCTCTCGATAATGAAAATATTGCAATTTCGAGCTCGCCTCATGCCATTCGGTTGTATGGACGTAAGACATCTTATTGTTTTATTGTCTTTGATCATCGAGTACGTGTGCCCAATATCAGCTGTCTATTCCACACCTAACTGGGCGAAAGTCGTAGGAACAGCTGATCATCGCTTATGGGCCTCGCGAGGCCCAGTTGCTCCACTTAGCGCCTCTAAAGTAGTCGCTCATCCTTCTTCTTCTTCTTCTTGACTGGCATTACTGGATTACACTGGATTACGAGACTAAGGCCTAGCTACCCGCAACCAATCGTGTTGTGCGTGCGATTGTTTTTTACAAGGTTGGAAGGGACCTACAGTTTTATGCCGATTCCGAACGGCGAGTTGGGAGCTTTTTCATAGGCAATTTTACTCTCAGAGGTTTGCCATTTCCTGCTAAGAGGACAGCCGCCGAAAGAAAAATTGTTGTTTTTCTTTTTTTTTCGGTGTTAGCGCAACGCATATTGAACTCGCGGAGTCTTGACTCGCGGCCCAACGCACTAGCCAGCTGAGCTACCGCGGCTGTGAAATCGCTCATCCTAGTACTAATAAATCCGGCGATATTTAACCGTGCTAATACAAAATACGAAAAGAGGTGGTTCTTAACCCAGCCCCCATAGTGGTTCACAGCCCAACCGCGATGCAATTTTGGAAACTTTTAAAATAACGGTACTTCCAATCATATTTCAACATAAACAAATATTGGATAGTAAAATAGAATCAAAACCCTGAATACATATGTATTACACTTACATTTTTGAAATAAATTCAGTCACTTGGATAGCACTTTAACCCATTAGAGCATAACGTTCGATAAATCGGACGCCAAGAAAATTGTTATTTTAGCAATTATATATATTTTACTCAAGGTTTATCCTTTTAAAACAGTAGTTTAATATTTTAACTTTATGCACTAATGGGTTAATACGTGTGTACACTTCGGTGTAACCACAAAAGCAGAGTCATATCAAAAGATAAACTTGACAGTTGAAAGATTGGCGATAAGTCAATTAGGAAAAGAAAAAACAGTGATGGTTCACAACCCAGCCTGGGGTCAACCAAATGGTTATATATATTACTGACAAAACATGAAGGAATGTAACACATACACCACAAAAGAAAAGAAGAAAGCAACGAAAAGTGTTGATCTGTTATTGGGTTATATTTATTTATTTATTTCAAATTAATGTATACATTAATTAAATTTATATATAAATTAAAAGAAAAGCAGCAATAGCATCTGAGGCTATTGGCTGGTTGATGAGACACAGATGTTAACTGAACACGGAAGGCTTATTAAATTACTTATTAAATTACAAATTTTTAGATAGTTGTATATTCTATTCAGACATGGGGGTTTTGCATTAAATTCATAGTGCACTATGCTTTTCACTACCACTAAATAAATTTTAGTGGTAGTTGAATTTTTTCAACGAATCACTGAATTTAATGGCAGTGGTAAAAAGTACCACTAAAAAAAAATAGTGGAAGAAAATTGCACTACCACTAAATAAAGATCAGTGATTAGTGGAAAAAATTCAGCTACCACTAAAATTTATTTAGTGGTAGTGAAAAGCATAGCGCACGAAACAAAGACATCCATTACCATTGAATAAACCACTAACAACGATATGCGCAAAAATATATGTTTTATTTAAACAACTTATTTGCTTTCAACAAGACCAGACATCGGGGTTTTGCACTAAAGTCATAGTGCACTATGCTTTTCACTACCACTAAATAAATTTTAGTGGTAGCTGAATTTTTTCCACTAATCACTGAATTTAATGGCAGTGGCAGTGGTAAAAAGTACCACTAAAACAAAATTAGTGGAAAAAAATGGCACTACCACAAAATAAAGATCAGTGATTATGGAAAAAATTCAGCTACCACTAAAATGTATTTAGTGGATAATGGAAAATTTCCCAGCAGACCTCTAGTGGTAGTGGTAGTGGATTTTAGTGCAAAACCCCCATGTCTGATTCTATTTATGTTTTCGACATAAGGGTGTTGTAGATTTTCGGTTGGATTGCTGTTGGTGAAGATAGTCCTGCGTTGAGTGGAGAGTTGTGGGCAGGTATTTATTGCTATTGCAAAATGGGCAGCTGTAAGCGCTTGTTTTCTGAAGCAGATGTTCGTGAGTTATTTTGGTGTGTCCAAGCCGAAGTCTGGTATACAGTCTTAGTGCATTGACGGCTAATTCGCTTGGATATACTGGGCGAGTATAGTGCGGATTTAATTTAATTTATTATTTAATAGTATTTGTACAAGTAAGACTGAGTCTTTTATAGTACATCAGTTTGAGTGAATTAAACATGAATAATAACAATTTTAGCTTAAATTAATACAATATAGTTACAAACAGAAGAAGGAAAATTGAAAGTGGAGGATTTATGAGGCGAATTGATTTTATGAGCTGGTGTATGTTAGGGTGGGTCGATTCCGGACTTGTTTCGATTCGAGATTTCTAATAGTGCGGAAAAGTTGCCTTAGTACTTCCTGATTCCAATGCAATTTTTTGTTTTGAGATCGGACTGCATCTTCAACCCCAACTCCGGCCTTGAAATTTCGGAAATTTGCCTAAAATCGTGAAATTGCCTACCTAGCGCCTGAAATACGCCTCTCATGGCAAAATGTATAAAAGAAAAGTTATTTGTCGCATCATTAGCTACCGAAATGGTATTATGATCATGGCCGTAGGACGAACGGTTCCCGAGATACGAGCGAAAAGGCGGCGCGCCGCAGCGCAAGGTGAAAATTGTTGCAGCTCTTAGCTAACCTGTGTTGGTTACCCAGAACCCACCACGTGGAGGTGGCTGCACTTCGGGTTCCTCCCAAGCCCAACCCAACCAACCAACCATATGTCAGGCTTGTTTTAGTCTGAATCTGTATCAAATTTATTGATAAAATCAGATTTTGTACTAAACTTTGGCAGTTGTTGCCTAGATTTCAGTGTAGAGCGTATAAAACGATCACGAGACTGGGGGCCAATATCTTTAGAAGATGCCTCTGTCACCAGTTTGACGGTTCTCTCGACTGCCACGGTGTGAGAGGGAAAATCACTAAATTTTCATATCTCTGCAGTGTCTCCCGACAACCCTTTTATGAGCTCTTCGTTAGAAACTGAACGAAGAACTGGTGGAACAGTCAAGGTAATAGTCTTCCAGTTAATCATATCGTAATAATTATTAGCTTTGAAATTCAGCTTTGGCACTTTATTACATCTAATCCATCCATTTACAGTGTCAGTCTCTGCTTCTCTGGCTGCCAGAAGACGGTCAAGGGCCAACTTTCTGACTTCTACCCGTTCGTCAGTCATCATACTAAGGAGAATGTTTTCTGGAAGAGCAAAGAAAGCATTCTGTTGAATGGATGAATCGACAACCTTGCGCAGTTTGGCAGGTAAGTATCTCGACCTTTGGATTGCAGCAAAGAACTGTGGAATCTTATTGAGAACCACAAAGGTGAGTAAACTGTAAGTATGTACTTGACCAAAATTTGTATTTCCTTTGTTGGTTTGTCTGTAGAAATGTATAATCTTAGAATTCTGTTTGCACAGGTGAGCCAGCGAGATTTGCACATGTTACCTGGATGCATCGACGCTAATTGTAAGTCTGAAGAGCATTGACCGGAAATAACAGCTTCTGATATTTTGTAGAGGTAAGCTTGGTCTCAGAAGGTAATTGGCATGATGGAAAACTTTCAAATTTGACGACAGGCAACTTCTCACAATCAGGGAGCAGTTTACCTATGTCGCCACAGAATGTATTTGGACTCTTTGAGACACCATCTATGTGTTCGAAAAGAGCACGAAATGGAAGTTCGTTGAAATGTAGAAGACAAACAACCCACTGTAATGGCCTACTTATTTTTTCTTCTAGTTTCCGAATGATTCCACCTTTCCAACCTGTGTTCATGTTGGTGCCATCATCACCGACAACTTCTAGATGTTCCACATCTACTGAATTGTCTTGTAAATGTTGCCATATAGCTTGCATCTCATCCTCAGCTGACCCGGAAGGAGAGGTGACGTGGCCAAAGTAATGAGACCCAGGTTCCGCTACAAGAGAAATATGTTCCTCTTTGACAGTGTCGCGGTAGTACTTTTCACCTTCGCGGACTTGTGTGAGTGTATTGTCTTTGCGGCCGTCAAAATACAGCCCATATACAGAGTCAATACTTTCGGTGTTTTGGAGCTTAATTCCAACACTTTTTTTTGCTCGACTAATCTTGCATTTGTCAGTGACAAAGCTAGCCTGATCCTCTGTTATTGTAAGGAGCAGATATGGCTACACCATTTAAATCGTCAGTGGCCGCACTGTTCAAGTGCAGGGTGGCAGCATCAGCCGTCGGGAAAAGGAGCCGGGAAGTCAGTCAGAAAGAAACGCGCGAAGGAAGCAGTCGAGCGAAACAAAAAGCGCGAAGGGCGGCAGCGAAAAAACTGCCAATAAACAACCGCCGATCAACCGCCAATCAACAACCAATACAATTGACAATTGCCAACCACCAGTAATTTAAAACAACAACAACTGTTTATAAACTAAGACCAAGCAACATTCAACAAATAAACTCAATTGATGTAAATCCGGTTGCGTTTTATTATTACATTCGTTTTATTGGCATCCGTTGGCCCTTGCCTTCGCGAACGTTCGTTTCGAAGCCGCCGTAAAAAGAGAAAGACTCGCCGTGTGTTTGCCAGTTACGTTGCCGTTAGATTTCGAAGCCGTCGTAAAGGAGAAATTGCCAGTACCGTTAGTCGCAGTGTTTGCCAGTAGTCGCCGTAAGTGCGAAAGAGACAGTGAAAAAGAGGCCGATCAAGTCAGAACAAGTTAATGTTCGCTGTTGGCATCTGTGCGGCGTCTACACATTCGCGAAAGTTTGTCGCCGTTTCACGTAAGCGCGGGTGATTTCGAAGCCGTTGTAGAGGGATGATTCCAAGTGCCGTTACTCGCAGTGTTTGCCGGTAATAGTCGCGAGTGTGGATTGGACAGTTGAGAAGGGACGCCGATCAAGTTTGAACAAGTTATAAAAGAACAGTCGTAGAGTGAAGTACAGTTTGATAATGGAAAGTGAGAGTCGTGAATCGTTGGCGGCATTGCTAGAGGTGATGAGGTCACTAAAGTCCACGATGGAAGAGGTTCGACATAACAGCGAGGAGCAGCAGAGGGATATCAGCAACCTGCGCCAACAAATCCAAGCCGACGCACTGCTAATGCAGCCTCGAGAAGTGTCGACACCCGCAGCAGACAACCACAGCGACGCCGTGCTGGTCGAGACGGGTACAGTAAAACTGTACGATCTACCTACATTTTCGGGCAAGGCAGAGGACTGGCCGCTGTTCTTTACCAACTGTAAAGACAGCACTGAAGTGTTTAAGTACAACGACAGACAGAACCTCATGCGGTTGCATAAGTGTTTGTGGGTGAAGCCGAGGAGGCTGAAGCGTCGATGCTGATTTACCCAGAGGGCGTCTCACAGGCAATGGCGGAATTGGAATTTCGATTCGGTAGGTCGGATCTGTTAATTCGCTGTCAACTGAGTGAGCTGCAGAACTTTCCAGCTATTCCGGAGAGCAAGCTGGAGTCCGTTGTCGCCTTCTCGACAAACGTTCGCAATGTGGTGGCCTTCCTAACATCTGCCAAGAGTGAGCAGCATTTATCAAATCCATTGTTGCTGGAACAACTGGTCAGCACATGCCGCCAAGCAAGCAGTTTGAGTGGGCCCGTTGTGCAAGTATAATTAAGCCGTATGCTACAGTTGGAGATTTTGCCAAATGGTTAACCGAGCTAGGACGAGTAGTGGCTACAATGTCTACAGTATCAACATCGCTTCCAAAGAACGCTGCAACGACGCCACGGCGAGTAATGCATGTCAATGAGGGCGCCACCGAGAAGTCGATTCAATGCTATTGTTGCCACGCCGCTCACGTCATCGCCAATTGCCAGAAATTCCATCAATCACTGTGTGTGCAAGACCGCTGGAACGTGGTGAAGAAAGAGAAGTTATGCTTTGCTTGCCTACGCAAAGGACATAACGTATCGAACTGCCGTTCAAAGAAGCCGTGTGGAGTTAACGAGTGCCGTCGCTTTCACCACACCAGCCTGCATGAAGGGGCTAACGACCAGGGCCCAGCCTGCCAGGTCATGCAACCATCACAGCCGGTGTTGAATTGTTCCACGCCGAGGTTGCAGTGCAGTCAGCTATTTAAAGTGATTCCGGTGCAGTTGTGTGGACCGAATGGGCAGATGGACGTCTTTGCAATGCTCGATGATGGGTCAGCTGTATCAATGGTGGAGGAAGGAGTGGCGAGCAAACTGGGGCTGAGAGGGCAACTTCATCCATTAACTCTTCAGTGGTACGACGAGGGAATAAAAACGGAACAGTCACGCCGAGTCACGTTGGAAGTAGCGAATCGCAACAGTGGAGAGAAGTTCGCAGTCAGGAACGTGCATACAGTCAAGAAATTGAATTTGCCAACACAGTCATTCAAGAAGTCCAATTTGGGATATTTGGAGTCGTTGCCGATTGAGGAATACATCGATGCCCGACCGGTTCTTTTACTCGGTTTGGACAATGCCCATCTGACCGCCGCCAGTGTCACCGTACAGGCTCGGCAAGACCGGCCACTAGCCATCCAGACAAAACTGGGGTGGTTGGCTTACGGTCCGGAGAAATCCTCAAGTCCGTCGCCGCCAGTGATGCTACACATTCGTGAGGCCCGTCCGTTAGAGGAATTACATCGGATAGTCGTCGAGTACGTTGCCACCGACCAGTTTGGAGCGGAAACAGCGCGATCGCTACCTGAGAGTGACGACGACAAACGGGCACGAAGTATCATGAGCAGTACGACCAAGATATGTGACAAATATTTTGAAACAGGGCTGTTGTGGAGTTCGGACACGCCGAAGCTGCCAGAAAGTTATGAGGCTGCCGTCAAACGTTTGCATGGAATTGAGAGGAAAATGAAGAGCGATACTGAGTTCGCACGAAGGTATCAGGAAGAGATGTCGAAGTACTTCGCCAAGGGGTACGCAAGAGTTTTGTCGCCGAACGAGATAGCAGAAACCAATCGCCCAGTGTGGTATCTGCCACATTTCGCCGTGCATAGCCCGTATAAGCCTGACAAGCTGAGAATTGTTTTCGACGCAGCCGCCAAAGTGCAGGGCGTTGCATTGAATGCCTGGTTGCTAAAGGGACCAGAACGAGCCAAGCCGTTATTAAACATCCTGTTCAGGTTTCGTCAGGGCGCAGTTGGTGTGGCGGCTGACATAAGGGAGATGTTCTCACAGGTGAGGATAAGACCCGAGGACCAGCACGCCCAACGGTTCCTGTGGCGCAGTGACCCCAGCCGGCCTGTTGAACATTGCTGTATGACGTCGATGATGTTTGGCGCTTCATGCTCTCCGTGTTGTGCGGAGTTCATCAAGAATCACAACGCCAGCCGATTTAAAGAACGCTACCCAGCCGCGGTGGACGCTGTAGTTGAGAAGCATTATGTGGATGACTTCGTTTGCAGCTTTAACGATGAAGCAGCCGCTGTAGAGATTTGCCGTCAAGTCGTCGCCATACATGCAGAAGCCGGGTTTGAGTTGAGAAGTTTCATATCGAATTCCAGTCAGGTCCAACAGGCAATGAAGGGAGCCACGAAGTACGACACGGTCACTATGGAGAAACAACCGACATCAGAAAAGGTGCTGGGCATGCAATGGAACGTGCGTAGCGACACGTTCGAGTTTCATACGCATTTCCACCGCATACCACCAGACGTGTTCAATACGCTGCGGGCACCGACGAAGAGAGAGTTCCTGGGCATAGTTATGTCGGTTTTCGACCCATTTGGGCTGCTTGCCGACATTATGGCTACAGCTAAGATATTGATGCAGCAGGTCTGGCGAAGCAACGTAGAGTGGGATGAGCCCATCCCGGAAGAATTAGACAAGCAATGGAGAACGTGGTGGAACAACTTTGAATAAGCCAGCCGAATTAAGGTGCCGCGACCATATTCGACATCCTTTGTTTCATCCAACGAGATCCAACTTCACATCTTTGTGGACGCAAGCCAGGTGTTGTTTGCCGCCGTGGGGTACTTCCGTATAGCCACAAACGGGGGGTGGGACGTCGCATTTGTAGCTGCCAAAACCCGCAATGCGCCGCTGAAATTGATGTCAATCCCGAGGTTGGAGTTACAAGCTGCTGTATTGGGTACGCGTTTAAGCCAGACGATATGCCGTAACCATGACGTCAACATCGCAAGTGTCACTTTGTGGACCGACTCGAACACGGTCTGGCACTGGATTCAGTCAACCAAGAGGAAGTACAAATCGTTTGTAGGTCACAGAATAGCCGAGATACTAGATGCGACACAGCCGTCACAGTGGCGTTGGCTGCCGACAGAAATCAACATTGCCGATGAAGCCACACGCCAGAAGTCTCCGTCCAAGCTCAGTGGTGATAGCCGATGGTTTAAGGGTCCAGACTTTTTGAAGCAAGAAGAAGCGTCTTGGCCGACATTCATTATCGGGCCGCCGCCAGGTATGACAGAAGAAGAGGTGCAACTACAATTTCTTATAAATTCGCAGACGAGCCACGTGATTGAATATGACAGGTTCTCATCTTACACGAAGTTGAAGAGGACCATCGCTTGGGTTGTACGTTTCAAGAACATCGGACGACGTTCGAGGACAAATGCGGAGGCGCGTCAGCAATTGAGAGGTCCACTCACAGTAGTTGAAGTCAACGAGGCCGAAGAACTTATCTGCCGCATGGTTCAGAGGGAGTGTTACACCAAAGGAGTTGACGTGCTAACAGCTGGACTGCCAGTACCAAAGGGAAGCTCTGTGTACTTGCTATCGCCGTACTTAGAGAATGACGGACTACTGCGTGTGAGGGGAAGAATCGATGAAGCTACGTACTTGCCATTCAGTGCCAGGCGCCCAATTATTCTACCTCAACCCCATGCGGTGTCGCGCCTGATAATGCAACATTACCACCAGAAGAACCATCATCAGAACAAACCTATAGTCATCAATGAAGTGCGACAAAGATTCTGGATTATTCGTGCACGTGCCGTTTTGAGAGCTGTCGAGAAGAAATGTCCGCAATGTCAACTTGAACGATCGAAGCCTGCTCCACCACAAATGGGTCAGCTGCCGCTAGATCGTGTCACGCCGCACGTGTGACCTTTCGTATATTCGGGAGTGGACTTATTCGGCCCATTCACTGTCACGGTTGGTCGTTGCCACGTAAAACGTTGGGCCGTGATTTTCACCTGCTTGACAGTGCAGGCAGTGCATTTGGAGGTGGCAGCAGATCTATCAACTGATGCTTTCCTGATATGCCTACGAAACTTTATCAACAGACGTGGTACTCCAGTGCGAATCAGAAGCGATAATGGGAATAATTTTATTGGGGCCCAGAAGTAGCTACAGGGTGCCGAGAAGCTGCTAGATGTGGATCGTATTCAGACCGAGGCGGTTGGCCGCGGAATCGATTGGGTGTTTAACTGTCCTTCAAACCCCAGTTCAGGAGGGTGTTGGGAGCGTTTGATCCGCAAAGCGTCTGCGTTTGCAAAGCGTCCTGATTGAAGCGGAGAACATTATTAATGCTCGTCCATTGACAGACATTCCACTCACCACAATGGAGGATGAGCCGTTGACGCCCAAACACTTCTTGCTTGGATGCGTCAATTCCACGCAAACTCCGCAGCCTGTCGACATGAAGATTTGCCTAAAGAAGCAGTGGCGTATAGCCCAGAACTTGAAGGATCGCCTCTGGAAACGATGGACCAACGAATTTTTACCGCAACTGCTCCATCAACAAAAGTGGCATGACAAGACACCGCCTATCCAACTGAGGGACGTAGTCATCATTTGTGAGCCATCCTTGCCTAGAAGTCAATGGCAGAAGGGAATCGTCGTCAACGTGTATCCAGCGAAAGACGGACAAGTTCGGTTTGCAGACGTAAAGACAACAACGGGACTGCTGCGTCGACCGGCGTCCAAATTAGCTGTTTTAAAGATTGGTGAATTCTAGTGAGATTCACGGGGGGTGGGGTGTAAGGAGCAGATATGGCTACACCATTTAAATCGTCAGTGGCCGCACAGTTCAAGTGCAGGGTGGCAGCATCAGCCGTCGGGAAAAGGAGCCGGGAAGTCAGTCAGAAAGAAACGCGCGAAGGAAGCAGTCGAGTAGGGCGGCAGCGAAAAAACTGCCAATAAACAACCGCCGATCAACCGCCACTTAATCGCCGGAAAACCGCCAATCAACAACCAATACAATTGACAATTGCCAACCACCAGTAATTTAAAACAACAACAACTGTTTATAAACTAAGACCAAGCAACATTCAACAAATAAACTCAATTGATGTAAATCCGGTTGCGTTTTATTATTACAGTTATCAAAGCTGCTTTTTTGGCATCCAGAAAGGCAGATGAAACCATCAAGGCCGCTGCTCTGTCAATCCGAATCTAAAGCAGTGGGCTAAAGCAGCTAAAGCAGTGTGTTCTAAGAATAGTGTGTTTTGTTTGATTTTAAGGGATGGAAGAGAAAATTCAGCATCAGCATCGTTTTTGGAAGAATGTATGTGCGACGCACCGACATTGTTGTCGTCTGTGTGAGTGTTTGGTTGATCTGAATGGTCACGTGTTGTAGCTGATACTTTTCTGGTAAGTGTTGATGTTGAATGACGTTTTGAAAGCTTTTCTTTACGTTCATTTCTCTTTGCAATCTTTTTTGTTTCAGGTAGATCAACACTTCCAATGCGACCAATTCTTCTGGTTCTCTGGTCCAAGAGAAATGGTTGTTCAATGATAGGAACTTTCCTTTCCTTTGGACAATTGCATGAAGAAAAATAAATGCATTTACAAGCAGCGATGTCAAATAATTCTGCGGCAGAAGAGACAAAGTCGTCTCTTTTAGAGCGCAATCCTATTTGGTTCCTTAAAAACATTTGTTTAAGTGTCAGAAATTTCTTATGGTATGTGGTGAGCATTTGTAGAACTCTGGTGTGTGAGACTATCGGAATAGATGACTTTTTGAAAATATTTTCAACCATTTTTGCAACTATTTCTGAAACCTCTTTACTCCTAGGTTCATAGTTGTCACCTCGGAGTCGCCCTATACGAAATCTTTCAAACTGATAATACAAAAGAACATCCTGGTAACTGGGTAGCTGGGACTCAGTGAGATCGTACGGATATATGCCAAACACAGGACATTTCTGTCTAAATTTAAATTTAGATACAGACATGTTGAGTTTTGTGTTCTGTTCAGAGAATGTAAGTGATAGCACTCGGCGAAATCAACGACAAGAGTGAAGGAACTCGATGAAAGAATATTTGTGTGGGGACCTGTTCGAACGTATCGTATGGCGCAGGGGAATACACGACGGAGCAAGCTGGTGGCGCCCGGCGCGCAGCGGGAGTCTAGTCTAGTGTCTGGCGGGGAGGGAAGAGGGATGGGGGAAGAGCGAGACGGGACGGGGGGAGCGGCCCGGCCGGTCCGACCCGACGCGTGAAGCACAGAACACATCTCCGCAGCGCCGGCGTCATTGTTGGCGCATTCAGGGAGAAGTGTGGCCGCAAGCCGATTTTTACCTGGCGCTGTGGCGCGCCGCCTTTTCGCTCGTATCTCGGGAACGGTTCGTCCTACGGCCATGATAATAATACCATTTCGGTAGCTAATGATGCGACAAACAACTTTTCTTTTATACATTTTGCCATGAGAGGCGTATTTCAGGCGCTAGGTAGGCAATTTCACGATTTTAAGCAAATTTCCGAAATTTCAAGGAAATACTAAGGCAACTTTTCCGCACTATTAGAAATCTCGAATCGAAAAAAGTCCGGAATCGACCCACCCTAGTGTATGTCCGTTTTTGTAAACATTGGTTGAACTGGAGTCGGGGTATGCTGAACGTTTTTTGCAGCAGAGTCAGCTAGCTGTGTTGAGGGATGTCTTAGAATCGTCGCACTATGGCCCGGTTTGCCATTTTTCGTTGCAAAAATCATAACTTCTGAACCAATAAAGATATTTAAAAAATTTAAACTGCATCTGAAAGTGTAATATCTAAGCTTTAAAATGGGGCAAAAACAGGGTGCCACAGTAACAGGGGGCTTTAAAATTCGTTGCCAAAGTTAAGATTTAGTAAAACTTCATACTACAATGAAATTACTTATTTGTTTGCATTAAAAAATTATTTTTTTGATATATTTTTTCTAATAAATTAATATAATTTATTGATTCATACGTAATTTTTTACAAAAAAAAAATTTTTTGGAAAGTTAAATTTTTTCAAAATCGCTATCTACACTGGAAGGAATGTCTAATAATGAAATCATTTCTAAGCTATAAGTATCTGTAAGTTCTTTTTGTGATCTTACAGATCTCATAGATGAAATAACTGGATCAGAAGAGACTGCTAACATCTTGAAAAGGTCTTCATTTTGTCTAGCTCGTGATATTTTGCAAGCATTCATACATCTATACCTTTTGTAGTGCTTATTTTTGCATTCTTGAGCTTCTTCAGACAAATCCCCTTTTGGTAAGCACTGGTATACTATAAAATCCTTTCCATGTGCTTCAATTTTATGCACCGTAGGAGTAAGTTTTTTCTCTAAAAAACTCAATCGAGGCTGCAATCGAGACTGCTAAGATTTAGTAAAGAAATCGACTGCGCTTGAACCAGATTTAAGTTAAATGGGCGGTGCCACGCCCCCTTGTTTAATACCCGCACAATTCCCGCTGTCGAATGATATGAATGTCACCGCTGCCTTTGCGGCTATCGAAAGAGAATCTGCCAAAATGGGTCTGGTGGTAAATGAGGGCAAGACGAAGTATATGCTGTCTACCCGCAGGGACTCGCAGCGGCTAGGGTCTCACGTCGAGGCCGACAGGTATGCTTTTGAAGTTGTCAAGGAATTCGTCTACCTTGGCACCGCCATCAACAGCAGCAATGATGTCAGTCTGGAGATAAAGCGAAGGATAACTCTTGCCAACAGGTGCTACTACGGTCTCGGTAGGCAATTGAGAAGTAGAGACCTCTCTCGACCGACAAAACTTTCACTCTATAGGACGCTTATCTTGCCCGTGCTCCTCTATGGCGCTGAAGCATGGACAATGACACGAAACGACATAGCGGCCCTTGGAGTGTTCGAGAGGAAGGTGCTTCGCAAAATCTTCGGCCCTGTTCGGGTTGGTGACGACTATCGCATACGAACCAATAACGAGCTGTATGAGCTGTATAAGGACATGGACGTAGCGCAGCGAATTAACATCCAGCGGCTACGCTGGCTCGGTCATGTCTGCCGCATGGACGACGAAGCTCCGGCGAAAAAGGCATTCGATGCGATGGTTGGAGGTCGACGGCGAAGAGGGAGGCCGTGTCTCCGGTGGAAGGACCAAGTGGAAGAGGCCCTGGTATCTCTTGGTGTGACCAACTGGAGAAGGCGCGCGCGAAGCAGAGGCGCCTGGAGAGAAGTTTTGCGGCAGGCCGTAACCCGATAACGGGTTGTTATGGCCAGTTAAGCAAGCAAGCAAGCAAGCAAGAATGATATGAATAAATGGTAGGTCCGTACTTAGTTTCATTGCTGTGCGACTTATAATTCAGCAAAATATTAAGGTCACAAAAAATATGCCACGCCCCTTGTCCAACGCCCATCAAATCTTACCAGTAGAATGACTCATCTATGGGACGACACAATACTAAATTTCAATCCTGTGCACCTTACAATTTCGAAAATATTCCATTATTCAGATTTGGCTTGTAAGAGTGGTGCCACGCCCCCTCGTCCAATACCCGCCCCATTCCATCTGTCGAAGGACACGACTAAATAGTAAGTTCCTAGTGAATTTAATTGATGTGTGACTTATAGTTCCAACGTTATCGTCTGACAATTTTCAGGATTCACAGTCAAAAATTACAGTGGTTTTCCGACTTTTCCAATAGATTTTCCGGAATTTTCTTTTCGCACGAACCTGAACTGACTCAAGACCAATCCAATAAAGAAAATTTCATTGAAATCGGCGAGTCCGTTTGAGCGTCATTACATATATAGATATAGATAAATGCCAGCAACACAAAAGGGTTTTTGACCGTACTAAATGTGCGCGATTTTCCGTATAATTACGTGGTTTTCGACCCGAGGTTGCTTCACTTTTATTGCTCTAGAAAGTAAAGCGGCAAAAAGCGGCAGCTGAGTTTTGGAAGTTAGGTAAATAATTGAATAGCAAATAACCTCCCTCAATTTCGCGGAGGTCATTTTTGGTCTTTTTTTTTTATTTTCGATCAAAGTTGAAAAAAAGGTCGAAATATAGACTTTTCGAGCAATCGGTAGATCGAACAACTTTTAAAACAAAATAAACATTTTTTATTTTTATTATATTAACAATTAACGTATCTTTTAGAAAAAAACCAACAAGTTACCGATTGGTCGCTTCATTTACATACAGATCAATCTTAACCCTTTGCAGCACGGTGGGAAGACGTATATCCCACCTAGAATACTACCACTTATCTTGAAAAGTTTTTAACAGATTGATACAAAAATTGGTGTCCAGGGGTTTTCGGGGTCGCTGATCACGAATTTATTATCAGATTACCAAAATTCAAAATGGCGGATCCAATATGGCGGACCGAATTAGTGAAACTTATTCACATCTGTATGAAAATTGGTATACGGAGGTTTTCGAGGTTGCTGATTACGAATTTGATATCAGATTACCGAAATTCAAAATGGCGGATCCAATATGGCGGACCGAATTAGTTACACTTATTCATATCAATATGAAAATTGGTATACGGAGGTTTTCGGTTTTTTCACTAATTCTGTCGGCCATATTGGATCCGCTATTTTGAATTTCGGTAATCTGATATCAAATTCGTAATCAGCAACCTCGAAAACCTCCGTATACCAATTTTCATACAGATGTGAATAAGTTTCACTAATTCGGTCCGCCATATTGGATTGCTGAATTTCAAAAATTTGATTACATATTCGTGATCAGCGACCCCGAAAACCCCCAGGGCGACTATTTTCATTGAAAAAAAGTTATCTGAAAAATGTATGCTTCAAAGGGTTAAAGAGGAAAAAAAAAACCAAAAAATACAAATTTTTCTCGATGTGGAAAAATTGTCAACTTTGAGCGGCTTTACCTCCCAAACTACTAATCTGAATTTAATGAAAGTTACATATTCGTAATCCCTGGAAAATTCTCAATAAGATGAGTGTATTCATTTTATCGAACGCTTTCATGAAATTTTTGATTTTTGCAACGTTTTACCGACCGTTGGGCCATAGTGCGTCGGTGAAAAGAAAGTTCCATCCGTTAGTTTTGTATTCGGTAGAAATCTCGTTGTACAGTTGCTTGTATAATGCGATAGGTGTATGTTGTTTGGGGTGGCGTGTAAGCCTGGTTATGAATCATGAAGCATTTAATGCCCAAGATGGATGGTGTTGAGCATGGTTTAATAATAAGGTTATAGCATCCCCGCAACACCAAAAACTACATGTATTTTGTTGGTAGGATCGTTTATCGCTACTGTCAAAATCAGCTGATATTTTCCAACGAAAGAGGGAGAAACCGAAAACAAACAAAACTGATTGTTGCCAGACGGTTCTGTATTTGAGCGAAAAAACGGGAAAAGTGCTCAGGTCAGTTGTTTTCAGTCAGGTATTTTCATTTCAACCGATGCGGCAACACAGCACACCGACGATTTTGACAAAACGATAAACGATCAGCCGGTGGTTTGCTACAACCTTACAGTTGAACCATGGGGGTTGAGTAGAGCCAACGATTAAGCGATGTGAAACTGGGAGAGCCGGTAGAAATACATGCCAAGAATTACACTAATATTATTGCAAAATTGCAACCTTGGGGCCTACTAGTAGGGCCCAAGCTTGATCAGGAAGGTACTTGTTCCTCCATATAAATTTCTAAAACGGGGTTGTTGTTCTAGTTGATTTCAAATTGCCAGTGTAGCTGGTGTGAGTCATTTTTTGTGACCAAAGAAATTTGTCTTTTTATTTGTATATTTTTGGTGCCATTTTGTAATACGTTTGTATAAAATTGACTAGAAAAATATATTATTGCCCAAAAGCGTCAAAATAATCTTTGGGTATGACTTTAATTCAATTAAATTAAGATTTTATAAGCTGCATTCAAAAAAACAACCCTGCGGTCAAACTACAGCATTTAGGAAAAAAAGCATACCTGATCGTTAGAGATTCGCTAAATGAAGAAATGCGAAATACAAAGGACGGCAATTGACCCTGTCATATTCAATGCATTTAGCTTTGTGTTCTTTGGTATATTTTTCATTAATATTTACATAATGAAACCAAAAAAGTTCATGTGTTGGCATTTAATCCAGAAAATTAATGAGAACATACTTTAAAAAGCAAATAATTGTAAGGAATCCCTAATCTCTAATATCGGGAAAAGAGCAGACACAGTGAAGAGCTGATCACTGCCAGCACACACGGACTGTGTACGTGAATTGCAAAAAACGCACAAAAATTGGCTTACTCTCCCAGTTTCACATCGCTTTATCGCTGGTATAGCTGCGACATCGACCGAAAAACATCGATGTTTTTAACATCGATGTTATGCGGAAGGAGGTATCAATGTTGACAAAACATCGGCTAGAAAACATCGATGTTTAAAACATCGATGTTTTGTTAATGGAAATGTTAGCTACATATATTTGAATTGTTTTCATTATTTTTTTTATCATATTAAATAAAATCCAATACTAGTTTTGTTCAGTTCACATCACCACTTGAGTATTGATTTAATCTACAAATCAAACATTTAAATCATAGAAGGGCACGCTGCTACCAGTGTGCTTACTTAATTTTTCATTTATGTGGTAGACCCAGTGAAAAAAATGTGGTAGATTTGAACTATAATTGCATTTTATTGCATTTGTACATTTATTGTATTTCATTGTATTTGCACATTAATTGTATTTTACGTTCTTCTATGCACTTTAACCTGTGCCGGGTTTCTTCTCATTGTTTTTTGTATTGTTGATGGGCCAGTTACTCATGACACAGAACATAAACTTAACCATAAACATAAACTTAGAAAATTTGAGCGATTACTCAAAACTTCATTTCCGTAAACATAAACTTAAAAATCAACTGATTTTCCGCGACAATATTGCCACTTCGATTTCTCCATCTCGTGAACAATCAAATTCAAACTTTTCGCGACATTTTTTTACTTGCTATTATTAAATGTTTCAGCATCCAACGACTAAAATTATTAATATATTTACGAAACTAATAAAAATTGCAATTCATTTTGTATATTTTACAAATTATTTTCATTTGTTTACTTTTCAATTCATTCCGAAGAGAGTGGCAACAATTTTTGCGTTTTCCGTAAACATAAACTTACAGGGCTATTCTGGCAACTATCTTTCAACTCACCTCAATCTTTCGAAGTACAAAAATCTTTCGGAAGACAATTTGCTATTCTAGCAACTATCTTGAAAGCTTTTTTCCGTAACATGAAAGACAGTTTGAAAGATGTGCTTTTGGGGTCGTCTTTCAGCTTGCAAAAAGTACGTGCGTTGTGTTTGTGTTATGAAAAGAAACGATATACGTATATATGTATATAATATATATGGACATATTTTATAAAAGAATGCAATTACTTTTTTAATTTTTACTTCAGCTTGATTTCTTCAGCCATTGATTGAAATTTTTGAAATTTTGTTTGAATTTTTCATTTCACGACGGACAGTTCGTTTGCCAACAGTATTGCCAGCATCGAACAGAGCACTTGGTTTACAAATGTGAGATTTTTATGAAGGATGAAAGAAAACGTAAAAATACACCAATTAACAGCAAAAGTACATAATATAAATTGGCCGAAAGTGTTTGTCTTCATGTGTTGTTCATTGCCTTAAGGTTAAATCTGACAACATCATTAACATCACATAAAAAATAAAACAATTAATTTGAATTCATATTTTTACACCAGTTCTTGTCTTTTCTAAAAAGAAATACGTAACTGCAAAATAATCCTGATAAACACATCTGTAATTAAAAAGAAAATCATAACGAAAATTGGAAAAATAATTTTCTTTCATCATTGCAAAAATGCTTCAAATTTCACAGAAAAAGAGTTGGCTGGCAATGCTGTTCGCCGAAAACAGCTTTTCAACTCGAGTGTTGAATTTTAGAGCTTTTTCCGAAAGATTTTTTCGTTGGAATAGCTAAAATCTTTCATTCAGTCTTTCAAACTAACTTTCAATAATCTTTTGAAAGTGTTTCAACAGTCTTTGCCAGAATAGCCCTGTTAGAAACCAAAACGAAACAGATTTCCAAGTTTACGGTTAAGTTCTAAGTTTATGTTCTATGTCTCGGGTAACCAGTTGTACAGCTTTCGGGTATGCCAGGTCGTGCTAGCTGACAAGTAAACCTAACAGGGCTATTCTGGCAAAGACTGTTGAAACACTTTCAAAATATTATTGAAAGATAGTTTGAAAGACTGAATGAACGATTTTAGCTATTCCAACGAAAAAATCTTTCGGAAAAAGCTCTAAAATTCAACACTCGAGTTGAAAAGCTGTTTTCGGCGAACAGCATTGCCAGCCAACTCTTTTTCTGTGAAATTTGAAGCATTTTTGCAATGATGAAAGAAAATTATTTTTCCAATTTTCGTTATGATTTTCTTTTTAATTACAGATGTGTTTATCAGGGTTATTTTGCAGTTACGTATTTCTTTTTAGAAAAGACAAGAACTGGTGTAAAAATATGAATTCAAATTACTTGTTTTATTTTTTATATGATGTTAATGATGTCAGATTTAACCTTAAGGCAATGAACAGCACATGAAGACAAACACTTTGGGCCAATTTGTATTATGTACTTTTGCTGTTAATTGGTGTGTTTTTACGTTTTCTTTGATCCTTCATAAAAATCTCACATTTGTAAACCAAGTGCTCTGTTCGACGCTGGCAATACTGTTGGCAAACGAACCGTCCGTCGTGAAATGAAAAATTCAAACAAAATTTCAAAAATTTCAATCAATGGCTGAAGAAATCAAGCTGAAGTAAGAATTAAAAAAGTAATTGCATTCTTTTATAAAATATGTCCATATATATTATATATATCCTGTAGTAAGCTTATTTTTTGTAACTTTCAGCTTACTTGCTTTATTTAATAGAAGTGTGTAATACAAAGGATTGGAAAAAACAATATATGAGGTAACTGGCGTCTTGCCGACTCCGCTCGGCACGTCCGTCTCGTTCGCTGTCACTTATTCGTCTCCCTGTGTCTTTCGCGCGTTTTTCACTTGCTACTTTGGCTTTTGGCGGCAACGTCAGCCATCATGCCGCGAGTAGTGCCATCGCTCGAGTGTTGCCAATGCACACTGAACAGTGCCACTGCTCGGGTGATGCCACCGTACCATTAAATACTACAGTCGGCCGTTCTGACACTTTGATCGGCCCGATCAATCGATATACATAAGTGAGCTTACATACTACATAAGTGAGCTTACATCCTACTACATACAATACAATCAAAAGGAACTTAATTTACAATGGTTGAACAGCTGGTCATTAAAACTAGGGTGCTGAAGGCTGAAGATCTAAATTAGTTTCAATGAGGTGTTGCGGAAGCGACTCAATTACTTCGTTACTTGGAGGCTCAACCCACTTGCGAATATGGTTGGCTTCAAGGATGCCTTGATAGGGGAGTTGGGTAATGGGGCAATCATCGATGTCGCCTACGACATAGCGGTCATGAGGCAGCTTCTTGATTACCACATATGGACCCTTAAACTTCGGAATAAACTTCTTGTTGGTGCCAATGGTCGTATCATTATTTCGAATAACGACAAAGTCTCCCACGTCAAAAACCCTGGGCGGTCGACTATGCTCATGGAAGCGCTTTAAGTTGTAATCTTGACTCTCCCGAATGTCAACAGCGGCCTGATCTCGCACAACCTCTAGATCTCCTCCGACGGAGTTCACATCTTTCTCATCCAAGAATTCGGTAAGCCGATCCACTTCACACCCCCTCTGCAAAACGCCAAAGAGAAGTTTGCTAGGGGCCGTTTTAATTGACCGGTGAACCGTATTGTTCAGTGCGTACTCAACATGCGCTAGCTGGCGCACCCAATCGGAATGAGCCAGCGGCTCGCTCAATTTGGCCAGAATCGCTTTAAGCGTCCGATTCACTCTCTCAACTTGACCATTTGCCTGCGGGGACGCAACCGCAACCTTTACGTGCTCGATATTTTTATCCGAAAGGTAAGATGTAAACTCGAGAGACGTAAAACATGTTCCCTGGTCACTCACTATTCGCGAAGGGCGACTATAATACTCAAAATACTTATTGAGCGAAATGCATACTTCACGCGTACTTGTCGATACGACCGGATACAATTTTACATATTTAGTAAAGGCATCGACGACCAGCAGAATATGCTTTCGTTTGGACTGAAGTGACGGCAGGGGACCGAAGTGGTCAATATGGATCGTGTGGAATGGAACGGGCTGCTTCGGGATATTATATAAATTGTGCTCGTTAGTACGAGTAGGGGCGGAATACAGAATGCACTTAATGCAATTGCGGATACATCTTTCAACTTTCGGTTGCATGTCAGGGAACCAGTAATGTAATTTAAGCTGGTCCATAGACTTCATAACACCGAGATGGCCAATCTTTTCATGAATATGCCGCACCACATTCTCCTCAAGCTCACCGGGCACATAGAGGAATAGATCCCCCTTTCGGTCCTGTCGGTAAACAATTCAAACTAACCTTCAATTTAGAGATAACTGGGTCGCGGTTTTGTACGGCCCTCACTTGGAAATCAATATCTTCGGAACCAATGACAGAAACAATATGGCACCTGCTAAGAGCATCCACATGACCCATACGGGCGCCAAGTCGATGGGAAACGGAATAATTATAATTTTCAAATTCAAGGGCCCAGCGAGCGATTCACGGATTCATTTCTCGTTTATTTAATGTTAGAGTTAGTGAGTTACAATCAGTAACAATTTTAAATGGAATGCCTTCCAAATAAGTGCGGAATCGGCGGAGGGCGTAGACAATAGCAAGAGTTTCCAACTCGAAACTGTGATAATTGGCTTCTTGAGGCGTTGTACTCTTCGAGTAGTACGACACTGGATGCAATTTCCCATCATCGCCTTTCTGAAGCAAAACGGCACCGAAGCCTTTTGCGCTTGCATCGCAATGCAGCTCGGTTTCACGCTTCGGGTCGTAAATCGTAAGAACTGGGGCGGAGGTAAGAGCGGTACGCAACATTTCATAGGCCTCTCGGCACTCATCATTGAAATGAAACGGGACCTCCTTCTTCGTATGATTATTCAGAGGACGGGCAATGACCGAGAATGACGGGACAAACCGCCGAAAATATGAGCATAATCCCAAATATGAATGTAGCTCCTTAGAGTTGTTTGGCACTGGGTAATTTTGTATAGCGTGTATATGGTCCCCACTGGGAGTAATATCAGACGCTGAGACATTGTATCCCAGATATTCAATCTGTTCGTAAGCAAACTTGCACTTTGACAATCGTAACTCTAGTCCATTACGAGCAAGACAGCGCAGGACGTCGATTATCAACTCCATATGCTCGGCAATGTCCCTTGAGGCGATCACAATATCGTCAAAATATACTACAATAAGTCCGGTATCGGTAAAAGGCTTAAGGATTCGCGATATGAACCGCTGAAACACTGAGGGTGCATTTCTCAGCCCGAATGGCATTCGGATGTACTCGTATTGACCACTCGGGGTTACGAAAGAAGTGTATCGCGTCGAGTCATCCGCCATTTTCACGTGGTGAAAACCATTCTTGAGATCAAGCAAGGTAAATATTTTCTTATTGCCGAGATATTCAAGGCAATCGTCAATTAACGGAAAAGAAAATTGTCTCGTATTGTCAATTTATTGAGCGCTCTATAATCAACACACATGCGTTTCACCATTTTTCTTCTTAACTAACACAATAGGTGAAGCATAGGGTGAATCGCTGACTCTGATTACTTCGCGTCGCAGAAGGTCACTTATGATCGCACTCACTTCATCCTTCTCGCGGTAAGAGAGTCACCGAGGCGAGCAAAAGAACGGCGTATCGGTGGTGAGGCGTATCGTCATATCATAATTCGGGACAGTCACCGAACTTTGATCAAACTTCAAATATTCGGAGGTAATCCCGTGGCGAAAGCAGTCACGGAACGGTGCAGCAAGCTGCGGATCAATGTCAATTTCGTCGGAAGATACAAGAACCCAAGGATTCTGAGAATTTTGGAACTCATCAAGCGCATCAATGGCACCAGGCCGCGACAATGTTCGACGCGGAGTGGCAAAGAAATTTGAAACAATTCCCTTCCGATTAATGAGAATTCGCCTGGATGAGCCCCCACTTTCACTTACACTATTCAATTGAGCCACTTCGGAAATCAGAGGTGAATTACAAACGCACACGTCTTTTGGTTCATTTAATATGGCATTGCCAGAAACGTTAAATACAGAACTATGTTCAGGAATAGGAATGATTGGGCAAGAATACAGTAGGATTTTAAATGACTGGAGTGCATCCCTGCCAAGCAGCATCGGGAACGGAAGAGCGTCGTCTGACAGAACCAACACAGGAATTATCCGCACACGATCCTGCAGTAGCACAGCAACACCCAGCTCACCGTGAGTGACTATATTAGCCTTGCCAATCCGCAAAAGTTCGATGGCCTCGGTTGTCCAATCTTGACAAACTCCGGAACCAAGGATATTGTAATAAAGCTAACGGGGCTACCCGTATCAAGAAGAGAATTACAACCAATTACACCTGCTGTTCCCTTCAACTTGCGGCGCGCACAAATGTATCGATCGCGATCATCGCAATCGAGCGTGGCTGAAATGTCTTCGAAGTCGGCAATCCACTTCCGGATGCCATAGGAGTCGTCGCCCGTGAAGTCGGCAATTGCACTGTCCATTTCGGAAAAATCAAATTTACGTCGGCCCGACGTGGACGCCGTTTCTTGTTCTAGTGCGCGCACCTTTGCGCGCAGCTCGAGTAGGGCGGAACGCTGTTCGAGCCGTTGGATCTCAGCGGCGGCGTCTTCGTCGCATTCCAGTACATCGACCTCGTCACCACCCGGAAGACCGGCCTCCGCGTGGAGCGCCATCAAAGTGGTGCGTGTCGAGTTCGGCGGCGGCGAAATGCCCGCAGCCGTCAGCTCAGCCATCAATTGGCCCTTCGTCGCTCGATTCATGGTGCTGGATTCGTAAGTGGGTGCTCCGCTGGACGATGCACTAACCCGCGTTGTTATGAAATTGCGGCGGGTGCTCCACTGGACGCTGCACTAACTCACGTTGTTGTGAAATCGAGGCGGGTGCTCCGCTGGACGCTGCACTAACTCACGTTGTTGTGAAATTGTTGGCCGACACTCGCAGTAGGTCTTTTATCCCACTTCTGAACTGTAGTAAGCTTATTTTTTGTAACTTTCAGCTTACTTGCTTTATTTAATAGAAGTGTGTAATACAAAGGATTGGAAAAAACAATATATGAGGTAACTGGCGTCTTGCCGACTCCGCTCGGCACGTCCGTCTCGTTCGCTGTCACTTATTCGTCTCCCTGTGTCTTTCGCGCGTTTTTCACTTGCTACTTTGGCTTTTGGCGGCAACGTCAGCCATCATGCCGCGAGTAGTGCCATCGCTCGAGTGTTGCCAATGCACACTGAACAGTGCCACTGCTCGGGTGATGCCACCGTACCATTAAATACTACAGTCGGCCGTTCTGACACTTTGATCGGCCCGATCAATCGATATACATAAGTGAGCTTACATACTACATAAGTGAGCTTACATCCTACTACATACAATACAATCAAAAGGAACTTAATTTACAATGGTTGAACAGCTGGTCATTAAAACTAGGGTGCTGAAGGCTGAAGATCTAAATTAGTTTCAATGAGGTGTTGCGGAAGCGACTCAATTACTTCGTTACTTGGAGGCTCAACCCACTTGCGAATATGGTTGGCTTCAAGGATGCCTTGATAGGGGAGTTGGGTAATGGGGCAATCATCGATGTCGCCTACGACATAGCGGTCATGAGGCAGCTTCTTGATTACCACATATGGACCCTTAAACTTCGGAATAAACTTCTTGTTGGTGCCAATGGTCGTATCATTATTTCGAATAACGACAAAGTCTCCCACGTCAAAAACCCTGGGCGGTCGACTATGCTCATGGAAGCGCTTTAAGTTGTAATCTTGACTCTCCCGAATGTCAACAGCGGCCTGATCTCGCACAACCTCTAGATCTCTTCCGACGGAGTTCACATCTTTCTCATCCAAGAATTCGGTAAGCCGATCCACTTCACACCCCCTCTGCAAAACGCCAAAGAGAAGTTTGCTAGGGGCCGTTTTAATTGACCGGTGAACCGTATTGTTCAGTGCGTACTCAACATGCGCTAGCTGGCGCACCCAATCGGAATGAGCCAGCGGCTCGCTCAATTTGGCCAGAATCGCTTTAAGCGTCCGATTCACTCTCTCAACTTGACCATTTGCCTGCGGGGACGCAACCGCAACCTTTACGTGCTCGATATTTTTATCCGAAAGGTAAGATGTAAACTCGAGAGACGTAAAGATGTTCCCTGGTCACTCACTATTCGCGAAGGGCGACTATAATACTCAAAATACTTATTGAGCGAAATGCATACTTCACGCGTACTTGTCGATACGACCGGATACAATTTTACATATTTAGTAAAGGCATCGACGACCAGCAGAATATTGTAACGATGAGCCAGTCTGTCGCGGTGCAAAGCAACCCTGCCGCTACGTGCCGTGCCATAACCCAATCTGGCAACGACGGCCGCGATAGTAATTTTTAGCCCAACCTGGCAACGATGGTCGCGGTCATCAGGGAAACTTCTAGTCCAATCTGGCAACGTGCGAGAATGATCTGCGCGACGGCCGGACAGAGTATAAAAGGTGGCCAGATGCGGTACAGCGAGTCAGTCTGGTTTTGACAAGTGAAGTTGCCACACGGAATAATCAAGCAAATACTTAGGTGTACGAACAGTAAAGTGTAAACTGTGAATAATAAAGTGACTGTTGGTTTATTTTATTGTCTGCGTTTAAGAAACTGTGTTTTATTTTCAAATTACACAATCCAGAGATACGCAACAGCCCACTAGACTTAGTATTCGTAACATTTGGTGTCAGAAGTGGGATTGTAGAAAATTGAAAATAAACGAAAAGTAACAAAACAAAAAAAAAAAAAAAAAAAAAAAAAACTAAATAAATAAATAAAAGTATAACAGCACGGACATGGTTAAACTCGAGCTGCTGAAGGTGGACCAGCTGAAGAAGGAGCTGGCTGCCTGGAATTTGCCGACTGCTGGCGGGAAAGTGGAGTTGCAGCTGCGCTTGCGAGAGGCGTGTGAATCACGAGGCATCGATTGGGCTGCACACGAGTTCGGAACGCAGGAACAAGAGGCGTCGGCCAAAGTGGAGGAATCGCCTGCGGGTGCTGCGTCGATCCAAAGTACGGCTGCACCGGCTGGACCACTACAAGCATTAGACATGAGCCAGCTAATGAGTGCAATAAAAGGCATGTTCGAGACTTCCAATCGTGAAAATAGGGAAATGTCGGCGCAGATGGCAGCGAAAATGGAAACTGCAAATCAAGAGATGGCAGCGAAAATGGAAACTGCAACCCATGAAATATCGGCGCAAGTGTCGGAGCGAATGGAAGTCAAGCTTCAGGAAAGCTCTGCGCGCTTGGAGCAGAAGGTAGAGGAAATCTCCAATAGGCTGAACGGGAAAGTTGAGCATCTTGAGACGCGCATGGACAATTGGGACAAACGAGTTGACAACCTGGATGAGTCCTTGAACAAACGAGTTGACAGTCTGGAAGATTCGATGCATAGAAAGATAGACGAACGACTTCGAGAGGTACAGCCACGAGAATGTTTGCCACCGGTTCAGGACGGTTTTGCTGGCAGAACAGAAGTGCCTACTTATGATGGTGCTGCGCCGTTCGATACATTTAAATTGCAATTCGACTTGGCTGCTTTGGAAAATCAGTGGACAGATATCAGGAAAGGTCGGAGGTTGGCACTGGCGCTGAAAGGTCCTGCGGCCGAGGTGATCAAATCAGTTCCAGAATGTTTAAGAAGTGATTACGGTGCCATCATGAGAGCGTTGGCAGCGAAGTATAGCAACGAGCACAACCATGCGCTATACTACTGTGAGCTGAAGAACCGCAAGCAAAGGGCCAACGAGGCGCTGCAGACATATGCAGCAGACATTGAGCGGCTCGTACAGTTGTGCTACCCGAAATTTGGTGCTGATGATCTCGAGAGGATGAAGATCGAGTCGTTTATTGAAGGTCTTCATGATCCAGAAACACGTCGCAGTGCGTTGATGATGGGCAAGCCGACATTTAAGGAAACGGTGACCAGCGCGATGACATATGAAGCGGCATGGATGGGGAGCACTCGGTATGCACCTGCAAGGATACGCCAGATTCAGGCGGACAACGACATTCCGATCCAAGCCATAAGCTCTGAGATACCGGGCAGGCCACGAGTGGTCTCCTCTAAAGTTGTTTGCTGGGTGTGTGGCAAGCAGGGCCACATATCACGAGACTGCCGCCAACGAAAGAGGCGTTCCCGTTCCCGATCGCAATCGCCTGAAGCGAAGAATACTGACAATCGAGGCTCAGCCAACAAGCGCAGGGCTGAGGACGAGGAGCCGTTAAACTAAAACGGGTCAGCCCAAAGGGGCGTGAGCTGATCCCCACAATCTGCCGCCCCACCATCCTTGTCTCACAGCTGAAACGACAGCCCAGCAGCTTGACAATTGAAGGAAGGATAGATGGAAAGTGGTTCGTGTTGACACTAGATACTGGAGCGTCATATTCGATCATAAAAAGGAAGCTGCTGAAGAACTGGGAACCGCTGCATGGCATACAGCTGCGGACTGCGACTGGCGAGCGCGCGCCGGTGAGAGGGAAAGTTACGAAAACGATTGCTATCGGCACCAGCAGCCTGGAACATGAGTTCATCGTCGCGGATATAATGGACGACGTGATTATCGGCGTGGATTTCATGATTAGGCACGGTTTTACGCTGGACCTGAAGGAAAATGTGCTGAGATATGCCAACGTTGAATTCCCGCTGCACACCGGTTATGAGCGAAGCGTGGCGGTAAGGAAGGTTGTATCGGGTCAACGCAGGAGGATACCAGCGAATTCTGAGGCGATTGTGTGGGCAAAGGTGGACGAGGACGATGGGACGAGTCGGCTGTGGGTAGTAGAAGCACCGAAACAAGGACACGACAACATCATCATCGGACGTACATTAGTGGAACCTAAAAATGGCAGGATACCAGTCAGAATACTGAACCCCCTGAATGCACCCAGATATGTCGGAAAAGATGAGGTAATCGGCGAGTGTAAGGAAGCTGTAGCAGTGGTCAATTGCGAGCGTAGCCCGCCTGGAGGTAATGAGAAGAGCGGGTTTAACATGGACGCCATACCGCAGGAGAACCAGTGGAGCAGCGAGTTGTCGGCCAAGCAGAAACAGAAGGCGAGGTCACTCCTGCAGCACTATGGGTCAATATTTGCGGCAGAAGCAGGCGGAAGAACAGCCATAGTGAAGCACAACATCGACACCGGAAGTGCAAAACCGATTCGCCAACCGCCAAGACGAGTTCCTCTGGCCAAGAGGGAAGAGGTCGCAAATTTGATCGAAAACATGCAGAAAGACAAGGTCATAGAGCCTTCTTCGGGCCCCTGGTGCTCGCCGGTCGTGCTAGTCAAGAAAAAAGATGGCAGTACCCGGTTTTGTGTGGACTATCGGAAGCTCAATGATGTGACCAAGAAGGACAGTTATCCACTACCTCGGATCGATGACACCCTGGATACACTGTCAGGCACGCAGTGGTTCTCCACGCTCGACTTACGCAGCGGCTATTGGCAGGTAGAGCTTGCAGACAAGGACAAGGAGAAAACGGCTTTCAGTGTTGGCGATGGTTTGTGGCAGTTCACCGTCATGCCGTTTGGACTCTGCAACGCACCAGCAACATTCGAGCGGCTAATGGAACGCGTGCTAAAAGGGCTGCATTGGCGGACGTGTCTGGTGTACCTCGACGACATAATCGTAATGGGTAAAAGCTTCGACGACCACCTGGGAAAGCTGAAGGAGGTATTTGAGCGGATACAAAAAGCCGGGCTTAAACTCAACCCAAAGAAGTGCTCGCTGTTCCAAAAGGAGGTCAAGTATCTGGGCCATACGGTTTCCGCCCGCGGAGTGCATACGGATGAAGGCAAAATCACGGCGGTGAAGGAGTGGCCCCGACCACGCAATCTACACGAACTCCGCAGTTTCCTGGGCCTGTGTACATACTACCGCCGATTTGTTCCGGGATTCGCGAACATAGCCAGCAGCTTGCACAAACTGACGAAAAAGAGCCAAGCTTTCGAGTGGAGCGAGGAGCAGGAACAGGCTTTTGCACGTCTGAAGGAAAAACTGTGCAGTGCTCCAATTCTGGCCTTCCCCGTGCCTGGGGAGATGTTTGTGCTGGATACAGATGCAAGCGGGAATAGTATTGGCGGTGTGCTATCACAGATAATAGACGGCCAGGAACAAGTGATAGCGTACTACAGTAGGGTTCTATCGAAACCGGAACGCAACTACTGTGTGACACGGAGAGAACTGCTGGCGGTATTGGACTGCGTAAAACACTTCCACAAATATCTGTATGGACAAAGGTTTCGCCTGCGCACAGATCATGCGGCATTGAGATGGCTCCTGAACTTTAAAGATCCTGAAGGGCAATTGGCGCGGTGGATCGAGCGACTGCAGAGCTACGACTACACGATAGAACATCGCAAGGGCAGTAGCCATGGAAATGCCGATGCTTTGTCACGCCGTCCGTGCCAAGTCGAATGCAGGCAGTGCTCACGAGCCGAGAGCAAAGAGCAGATAGTGGACGTCCGGTTGATAAGCGTTATGCCAGAGGAAGAGTGGTCTGCGGAGAGGCTACAAAAGGACCAGCGCGTGGATGCGGATCTTGCAAAAATCGTCGAAGGCAAGGAGCAAGGCGCACGTCCAAACTGGCAGGAGATGGCTGGTGAAAGCCCGATCGCTAAGGCTTACTGGGCACAGTGGAAAAGTTTGCGGCTGAAGGAAGGCTGCCTGTACCGCGAATGGGAGAGCGCGGATGGTCGTACCAGCAACCCCCTAATGGTAGTGCCGAAAAGCAGAATCAACGAGGTCATCGAGGCATACCATAACGACTCCAGTGGAGGGCACCTAGGCATCACCAAAACCGTCGCCAAAATAAAAAGACGATTCTACTGGGTAGGATGTCAGGAGTCTGTAGCCGAGTGGATTAAGAGCTGCGACCGATGTTCAGCCGCGAAAGGGCCGACAAGAAAATCTCGAGGCCGCATGCAGCAGTACAACGTGGGAGCGCCCTTCGAGCGGATTGCTATGGACGTCGCCGGCCCATTCCCAACTAGCACCCAAGGCAACAAATATGTGCTGGTCGTAATGGATTACTTCAGCAAATGGCCCGAAGTGTACCCTATTCCTAACCAGGAGGCCACCACGATCTCGGAAAAGCTGGTAAACAACTGGGTAGCCAGGTTCGGAGTTCCGTTGGAGTTGCACTCAGATCAAGGCCGGAATTTTGAGTCTGCGGTATTCAAGGAAGTGTGTGAGCTGCTGGGGATAAGGAAAACGCGTACCACTCCTTTGCACCCACAGTCCGACGGCATGGTGGAACGCTTTAACCGGACACTGGAGGAATACCTGCGGAAAGTGGTAGGCAGGAATCAAAAGGATTGGGACACGCATATCCCCCTGTTCCTGATGGCGTATAGGTCAGCCCCGCACGACACGACATCACTCACTCCAGCCCGAGCAGTGTTCGGCACAGAGTTGCGGTTACCCGCTGACTTGAAGTTCGGGGTAGTCAGCACGACGGGAGGCGCTAAGACGGACTACGTGGCCAATAAGCGGGCGGAACTGGAGGAAATTCACCAGTTTATAAGGAGCCGCACCAAACTGGTCAGCGATAAGGTGAAAGCCAGATACGATCTACGGGCCAACTCAGCAGGGTTCCAAGAAGGCGATTTGGTAATGCTCTACAACCCGCAGCGGAGGAAAGGTTTGACTCCGAAACTCCAAGCGTCATGGGAAGGACCTTACGAAGTCGTGACTAGGATTAACGACGTGGTATACCGGATTCAACGTTGCAGCAATAGAGGCGCTAAGCTGAAGGTAGTCCATTTGGAGCGCCTGGCGCCTCATCACAGCGGAGCCTCGGCACTTGTTCGGGACGAACAAGTCTAAGTGGTGGGCAGTGTAACGATGAGCCAGTCTGTCGCGGTGCAAAGCAACCCTGCCGCTACGTGCCGTGCCATAACCCAATCTGGCAACGACGGCCGCGATAGTAATTTTTAGCCCAACCTGGCAACGATGGTCGCGGTCATCAGGGAAACTTCTAGTCCAATCTGGCAACGTGCGAGAATGATCTGCGCGACGGCCGGACAGAGTATAAAAGGTGGCCAGATGCGGTACAGCGAGTCAGTCTGGTTTTGACAAGTGAAGTTGCCACACGGAATAATCAAGCAAATACTTAGGTGTACGAACAGTAAAGTGTAAACTGTGAATAATAAAGTGACTGTTGGTTTATTTTATTGTCTGCGTTTAAGAAACTGTGTTTTATTTTCAAATTACACAATCCAGAGATACGCAACAGCCCACTAGACTTAGTATTCGTAACAATATGCTTTCGTTTGGACTGAAGTGACGGCAGGGGACCGAAGTGGTCAATATGGATCGTGTGGAATGGAACGGGCTGCTTCGGGATATTATATAAATTGTGCTCGTTAGTACGAGTAGGGGCGGAATACAGAATGCACTTAATGCAATTGCAGATACATCTTTCAACTTTCGGTTGCATGTCAGGGAACCAGTAATGTAATTTAAGCTGGTCCATAGACTTCATAACACCGAGATGGCCAATCTTTTCATGAATATGCCGCACCACATTCTCCTCAAGCTCACCGGGCACATAGAGGAATAGATCCCCCTTTCGGTCCTGTCGGTAAACAATTCAAACTAACCTTCAATTTAGAGATAACTGGGTCGCGGTTTTGTACGGCCCTCACTTGGAAATCAATATCTTCGGAACCAATGACAGAAACAATATGGCACCTGCTAAGAGCATCCACATGACCCATACGGGCGCCAGGTCGATGGGAAACGGAATAATTATAATTTTCAAATTCAAGGGCCCAGCGAGCGATTCACGGATTCATTTCTCGTTTATTTAATGTTAGAGTTAGTGAGTTACAATCAGTAACAATTTTAAATGGAATGCCTTCCAAATAAGTGCGGAATCGGCGGAGGGCGTAGACAATAGCAAGAGTTTCCAACTCGAAACTGTGATAATTGGCTTCTTGAGGCGTTGTACTCTTCGAGTAGTACGACACTGGATGCAATTTCCCATCATCGCCTTTCTGAAGCAAAACGGCACCGAAGCCTTTTGCGCTTGCATCGCAATGCAGCTCGGTTTCACGCTTCGGGTCGTAAATCGTAAGAACTGGGGCGGAGGTAAGAGCGGTACGCAACATTTCATAGGCCTCTCGGCACTCATCATTGAAATGAAACGGGACCTCCTTCTTCGTATGATTATTCAGAGGACGGGCAATGACCGAGAATGACGGGACAAACCGCCGAAAATATGAGCATAATCCCAAATATGAATGTAGCTCCTTAGAGTTTTTGGCACTGGGTAATTTTGTTTAGCGTGTATATGGTCCCCACTGGGAGTAATATCAGACGCTGAGACATTGTATCCCAGATATTCAATCTGTTCGTAAGCAAACTTGCACTTTGACAATCGCAACTCTAGTCCATTACGAGCAAGACAGCGCAGGACGTCGATTATCAACTCCATATGCTCGGCAATGTCCCTTGAGGCGATCACAATATCGTCAAAATATACTACAATAAGTCCGGTATCAGTAAAAGGCTTAAGGATTCGCGATATGAGCCGCTGAAACACTGAGGGTGCATTTCTCAGCCCGAATGGCATTCGGATGTACTCGTATTGACCACTCGGGGTTACGAAAGAAGTGTATCGCGTCGAGTCATCCGCCATTTTCACGTGGTGAAAACCATTCTTGAGATCAAGCAACGTAAATATTTTCTTATTGCCGAGATATTCAAGGCAATCGTCAATTAATGGAATAGGAAAATTGTCTCGTATTGTCAATTTATTGAGCGCTCTATAATCAACACACATGCGCGTTTCACCATTTTTCTTCTTAACTAACACAATAGGTGAAGCATAGGGTGAATCGCTGACTCTGATTACTTCGCGTCGCAGAAGGTCACTTATGATCGCACTCACTTCATCCTTCTCGCGGTAAGAGAGTCACCGAGGCGAGCAAAAGAACGGCGTATCGGTGGTGAGGCGTATCGTCATATCATAATTCGGGACAATCACCGAACTTTGATCAAACTTCAAATATTCGGAGGTAATCCCGTGGCGTAAGCAGTCACGGAACGGTGCAGCAAGCTGCGGATCAATGTCAATTTCGTCGGAAGATACAAGAACCCAAGGATTCTGAGAATTTTGGAACTCATCAAGCGCATCAATGGCACCAGGCCGCGACAATGTTCGACGCGGAGTGGCAAAGAAATTTGAAACAATTCCCTTCCGATTAATGAGAATTCGCCTGGATGAGCCCCCACTTTCACTTACACTATTCAATTGAGCCACTTCGGAAATCAGAGGTGAATTACAAACGCACACGTCTTTTGGTTCATTTAATATGGCATTGCCAGAAACGTTAAATACAGAACTATGTTCAGGAATAGGAATGATTGGGCAAGAATACAGTAGGATTTTAAATGACTGGAGTGCATCCCTGCCAAGCAGCATCGGGAACGGAAGAGCGTCGTCTGACAGAACCAACACAGGAATTATCCGCACACGATCCTGCAGTAGCACAGCAACACCCAGCTCACCGTGAGTGACTATATTAGCCTTGCCAATCCGCAAAAGTTCGATGGCCTCGGTTGTCCAATCTTGACAAACTCCGGAACCAAGGATATTGTAATAAAGCTAACGGGGCTACCCGTATCAAGAAGAGAATTACAACCAATTACACCTGCTGTTCCCTTCAACTTGCGGCGCGCACAAATGTATCGATCGCGATCATCGCAATCGAGCGTGGCTGAAATGTCTTCGAAGTCGGCAATCCACTTCCGGATACCATAGGAGTCGTCGCCCGTGAAGTCGGCAATTGCACTGTCCATTTCGGAAAAATCAAATTTACGTCGGCCCGACGTGGACGCCGTTTCTTGTTCTAGTGCGCGCACCTTTGCGCGCAGCTCGAGTAGGGCGGCCCGCTGTTCGAGCCGTTGGATCTCAGCGGCGGCGTCTTCGTCGCATTCCAGTACATCGACCTCGTCACCACCCGGAAGACCGGCCTCCGCGTGGAGCGCCATCAAAGTGGTGCGTGTCGAGTTCGGCGGCGGCGAAATGCCCGCAGCCGTCAGCTCAGCCATCAATTGGCCCTTCGTCGCTCGATTCATGGTGCTGGATTCGTAAGTGGGTGCTCCGCTGGACGATGCACTAACCCGCGTTGTTATGAAATTGCGGCGGGTGCTCCGCTGGACGCTGCACTAACTCACGTTGTTGTGAAATCGAGGCGGGTGCTCCGCTGGACGCTGCACTAACTCACGTTGTTGTGAAATTGTTGGCCGACACTCGCAGTAGGTCTTTTATCCCACTTCTGAACTGTAGTAAGCTTATTTTTTGTAACTTTCAGCTTACTTGCTTTATTTAATAGAAGTGTGTAATACAAAGGATTGGAAAAAACAATATATGAGGTAACTGGCGTCTTGCCGACTCCGCTCGGCACGTCCGTCTCGTTCGCTGTCACTTATTCGTCTCCCTGTGTCTTTCGCGCGTTTTTCACTTGCTACTTTGGCTTTTGGCGGCAACGTCAGCCATCATGCCGCGAGTAGTGCCATCGCTCGAGTGTTGCCAATGCACACTGAACAGTGCCACTGCTCGGGTGATGCCACCGTACCATTAAATACTACAGTCGGCCGTTCTGACACTTTGATCGGCCCGATCAATCGATATACATAAGTGAGCTTACATACTACATAAGTGAGCTTACATCCTACTACATACAATACAATCAAAAGGAACTTAATTTACAATGGTTGAACAGCTGGTCATTAAAACTAGGGTGCTGAAGGCTGAAGATCTAAATTAGTTTCAATGAGGTGTTGCGGAAGCGACTCAATTACTTCGTTACTTGGAGGCTCAACCCACTTGCGAATATGGTTGGCTTCAAGGATGCCTTGATAGGGGAGTTGGGTAATGGGGCAATCATCGATGTCGCCTACGACATAGCGGTCATGAGGCAGCTTCTTGATTACCACATATGGACCCTTAAACTTCGGAATAAACTTCTTGTTGGTGCCAATGGTCGTATCATTATTTCGAATAACGACAAAGTCTCCCACGTCAAAAACCCTGGGCGGTCGACTATGCTCATGGAAGCGCTTTAAGTTGTAATCTTGACTCTCCCGAATGTCAACAGCGGCCTGATCTCGCACAACCTCTAGATCTCTTCCGACGGAGTTCACATCTTTCTCATCCAAGAATTCGGTAAGCCGATCCACTTCACACCCCCTCTGCAAAACGCCAAAGAGAAGTTTGCTAGGGGCCGTTTTAATTGACCGGTGAACCGTATTGTTCAGTGCGTACTCAACATGCGCTAGCTGGCGCACCCAATCGGAATGAGCCAGCGGCTCGCTCAATTTGGCCAGAATCGCTTTAAGCGTCCGATTCACTCTCTCAACTTGACCATTTGCCTGCGGGGACGCAACCGCAACCTTTACGTGCTCGATATTTTTATCCGAAAGGTAAGATGTAAACTCGAGAGACGTAAAACATGTTCCCTGGTCACTCACTATTCGCGAAGGGCGACTATAATACTCAAAATACTTATTGAGCGAAATGCATACTTCACGCGTACTTGTCGATACGACCGGATACAATTTTACATATTTAGTAAAGGCATCGACGACCAGCAGAATATGCTTTCGTTTGGACTGAAGTGACGGCAGGGGACCGAAGTGGTCAATATGGATCGTGTGGAATGGAACGGGCTGCTTCGGGATATTATATAAATTGTGCTCGTTAGTACGAGTAGGGGCGGAATACAGAATGCACTTAATGCAATTGCGGATACATCTTTCAACTTTCGGTTGCATGTCAGGGAACCAGTAATGTAATTTAAGCTGGTCCATAGACTTCATAACACCGAGATGGCCAATCTTTTCATGAATATGCCGCACCACATTCTCCTCAAGCTCACCGGGCACATAGAGGAATAGATCCCCCTTTCGGTCCTGTCGGTAAACAATTCAAACTAACCTTCAATTTAGAGATAACTGGGTCGCGGTTTTGTACGGCCCTCACTTGGAAATCAATATCTTCGGAACCAATGACAGAAACAATATGGCACCTGCTAAGAGCATCCACATGACCCATACGGGCGCCAGGTCGATGGGAAACGGAATAATTATAATTTTCAAATTCAAGGGCCCAGCGAGCGATTCACGGATTCATTTCTCGTTTATTTAATGTTAGAGTTAGTGAGTTACAATCAGTAACAATTTTAAATGGAATGCCTTCCAAATAAGTGCGGAATCGGCGGAGGGCGTAGACAATAGCAAGAGTTTCCAACTCGAAACTGTGATAATTGGCTTCTTGAGGCGTTGTACTCTTCGAGTAGTACGACACTGGATGCAATTTCCCATCATCGCCTTTCTGAAGCAAAACGGCACCGAAGCCTTTTGCGCTTGCATCGTAATGCAGCTCGGTTTCACGCTTCGGGTCGTAAATCGTAAGAACTGGGGCGGAGGTAAGAGCGGTACGCAACATTTCATAGGCCTCTCGGCACTCATCATTGAAATGAAACGGGACCTCCTTCTTCGTATGATTATTCAGAGGACGGGCAATGACCGAGAATGACGGGACAAACCGCCGAAAATATGAGCATAATCCCAAATATGAATGTAGCTCCTTAGAGTTTTTTGGCACTGGGTAATTTTGTTTAGCGTGTATATGGTCCCCACTGGGAGTAATATCAGACGCTGAGACATTGTATCCCAGATATTCAATCTGTTCGTAAGCAAACTTGCACTTTGACAATCGCAACTCTAGTCCATTACGAGCAAGACAGCGCAGGACGTCGATTATCAACTCCATATGCTCGGCAATGTCCCTTGAGGCGATCACAATATCGTCAAAATATACTACAATAAGTCCGGTATCGGTAAAAGGCTTAAGGATTCGCGATATGAACCGCTGAAACACTGAGGGTGCATTTCTCAGCCCGAATGGCATTCGGATGTACTCGTATTGACCACTCGGGGTTACGAAAGAAGTGTATCGCGTCGAGTCATCCGCCATTTTCACGTGGTGAAAACCATTCTTGAGATCAAGCAACGTAAATATTTTCTTATTGCCGAGATATTCAAGGCAATCGTCAATTAATGGAATAGGAAAATTGTCTCGTATTGTCAATTTATTGAGCGCTCTATAATCAACACACATGCGCGTTTCACCATTTTTCTTCTTAACTAACACAATAGGTGAAGCATAGGGTGAATCGCTGACTCTGATTACTTCGCGTCGCAGAAGGTCACTTATGATCGCACTCACTTCATCCTTCTCGCGGTAAGAGAGTCACCGAGGCGAGCAAAAGAACGGCGTATCGGTGGTGAGGCGTATCGTCATATCATAATTCGGGACAGTCACCGAACTTTGATCAAACTTCAAATATTCGGAGGTAATCCCGTGGCGTAAGCAGTCACGGAACGGTGCAGCAAGCTGCGGATCAATGTCAATTTCGTCGGAAGATACAAGAACCCAAGGATTCTGAGAATTTTGGAACTCATCAAGCGCATCAATGGCACCAGGCCGCGACAATGTTCGACGCGGAGTGGCAAAGAAATTTGAAACAATTCCCTTCCGATTAATGAGAATTCGCCTGGATGAGCCCCCACTTTCACTATTCAATTGAGCCACTTCGGAAATCAGAGGTGAATTACAAACGCACACGTCTTTTGGTTCATTTAATATGGCATTGCCAGAAACGTTAAATACAGAACTATGTTCAGGAATAGGAATGATTGGGCAAGAATACAGTAGGATTTTAAATGACTGGAGTGCATCCCTGCCAAGCAGCATCGGGAACGGAAGAGCGTCGTCTGACAGAACCAACACAGGAATTATCCGCACACGATCCTGCAGTAGCACAGCAACACCCAGCTCACCGTGAGTGACTATACTAGCCTTGCCCAATCCGCAAAAGTTCGATGGCCTCGGTTGTCCAATCTTGACAAACTCCGGAACCAAGGATATTGTAATAAAGCTAACGGGGCTACCCGTATCAAGAAGAGAATTACAACCAATTACACCTGCTGTTCCCTTCAACTTGCGGCGCGCACAAATGTATCGATCGCGATCATCGCAATCGAGCGTGGCTGAAATGTCTTCGAAGTCGGCAATCCACTTCCGGATGCCATAGGAGTCGTCGCCCGTGAAGTCGGCAATTGCACTGTCCATTTCGGAAAAATCAAATTTACGTCGGCCCGACGTGGACGCCGTTTCTTGTTCTAGTGCGCGCACCTTTGCGCGCAGCTCGAGTAGGGCGGCCCGCTGTTCGAGCCGTTGGATCTCAGCGGCGGCGTCTTCGTCGCATTCCAGTACATCGACCTCGTCACCACCCGGAAGACCGGCCTCCGCGTGGAGCGCCATCAAAGTGGTGCGTGTCGAGTTCGGCGGCGGCGAAATGCCCGCAGCCGTCAGCTCAGCCATCAATTGGCCCTTCGTCGCTCGATTCATGGTGCTGGATTCGTAAGTGGGTGCTCCGCTGGACGATGCACTAACCCGCGTTGTTATGAAATTGCGGCGGGTGCTCCGCTGGACGCTGCACTAACTCACGTTGTTGTGAAATTGTTGGCCGACACTCGCAGTAGGTCTTTTATCCCACTTCTGAACTGTAGTAAGCTTATTTTTTGTAACTTTCAGCTTACTTGCTTTATTTAATAGAAGTGTGTAATACAAAGGATTGGAAAAAACAATATATGAGGTAACTGGCGTCTTGCCGACTCCGCTCGGCACGTCCGTCTCGTTCGCTGTCACTTATTCGTCTCCCTGTGTCTTTCGCGCGTTTTTCACTTGCTACTTTGGCTTTTGGCGGCAACGTCAGCCATCATGCCGCGAGTAGTGCCATCGCTCGAGTGTTGCCAATGCACACTGAACAGTGCCACTGCTCGGGTGATGCCACCGTACCATTAAATACTACAGTCGGCCGTTCTGACACTTTGATCGGCCCGATCAATCGATATACATAAGTGAGCTTACATACTACATAAGTGAGCTTACATCCTACTACATACAATACAATCAAAAGGAACTTAATTTACAATGGTTGAACAGCTGGTCATTAAAACTAGGGTGCTGAAGGCTGAAGATCTAAATTAGTTTCAATGAGGTGTTGCGGAAGCGACTCAATTACTTCGTTACTTGGAGGCTCAACCCACTTGCGAATATGGTTGGCTTCAAGGATGCCTTGATAGGGGAGTTGGGTAATGGGGCAATCATCGATGTCGCCTACGACATAGCGGTCATGAGGCAGCTTCTTGATTACCACATATGGACCCTTAAACTTCGGAATAAACTTCTTGTTGGTGCCAATGGTCGTATCATTATTTCGAATAACGACAAAGTCTCCCACGTCAAAAACCCTGGGCGGTCGACTATGCTCATGGAAGCGCTTTAAGTTGTAATCTTGACTCTCCCGAATGTCAACAGCGGCCTGATCTCGCACAACCTCTAGATCTCTTCCGACGGAGTTCACATCTTTCTCATCCAAGAATTCGGTAAGCCGATCCACTTCACACCCCCTCTGCAAAACGCCAAAGAGAAGTTTGCTAGGGGCCGTTTTAATTGACCGGTGAACCGTATTGTTCAGTGCGTACTCAACATGCGCTAGCTGGCGCACCCAATCGGAATGAGCCAGCGGCTCGCTCAATTTGGCCAGAATCGCTTTAAGCGTCCGATTCACTCTCTCAACTTGACCATTTGCCTGCGGGGACGCAACCGCAACCTTTACGTGCTCGATATTTTTATCCGAAAGGTAAGATGTAAACTCGAGAGACGTAAAACATGTTCCCTGGTCACTCACTATTCGCGAAGGGCGACTATAATACTCAAAATACTTATTGAGCGAAATGCATACTTCACGCGTACTTGTCGATACGACCGGATACAATTTTACATATTTAGTAAAGGCATCGACGACCAGCAGAATATGCTTTCGTTTGGACTGAAGTGACGGCAGGGGACCGAAGTGGTCAATATGGATCGTGTGGAATGGAACGGGCTGCTTCGGGATATTATATAAATTGTGCTCGTTAGTACGAGTAGGGGCGGAATACAGAATGCACTTAATGCAATTGCGGATACATCTTTCAACTTTCGGTTGCATGTCAGGGAACCAGTAATGTAATTTAAGCTGGTCCATAGACTTCATAACACCGAGATGGCCAATCTTTTCATGAATATGCCGCACCACATTCTCCTCAAGCTCACCGGGCACATAGAGGAATAGATCCCCCTTTCGGTCCTGTCGGTAAACAATTCAAACTAACCTTCAATTTAGAGATAACTGGGTCGCGGTTTTGTACGGCCCTCACTTGGAAATCAATATCTTCGGAACCAATGACAGAAACAATATGGCACCTGCTAAGAGCATCCACATGACCCATACGGGCGCCAGGTCGATGGGAAACGGAATAATTATAATTTTCAAATTCAAGGGCCCAGCGAGCGATTCACGGATTCATTTCTCGTTTATTTAATGTTAGAGTTAGTGAGTTACAATCAGTAACAATTTTAAATGGAATGCCTTCCAAATAAGTGCGGAATCGGCGGAGGGCGTAGACAATAGCAAGAGTTTCCAACTCGAAACTGTGATAATTGGCTTCTTGAGGCGTTGTACTCTTCGAGTAGTACGACACTGGATGCAATTTCCCATCATCGCCTTTCTGAAGCAAAACGGCACCGAAGCCTTTTGCGCTTGCATCGTAATGCAGCTCGGTTTCACGCTTCGGGTCGTAAATCGTAAGAACTGGGGCGGAGGTAAGAGCGGTACGCAACATTTCATAGGCCTCTCGGCACTCATCATTGAAATGAAACGGGACCTCCTTCTTCGTATGATTATTCAGAGGACGGGCAATGACCGAGAATGACGGGACAAACCGCCGAAAATATGAGCATAATCCCAAATATGAATGTAGCTCCTTAGAGTTTTTTGGCACTGGGTAATTTTGTTTAGCGTGTATATGGTCCCCACTGGGAGTAATATCAGACGCTGAGACATTGTATCCCAGATATTCAATCTGTTCGTAAGCAAACTTGCACTTTGACAATCGCAACTCTAGTCCATTACGAGCAAGACAGCGCAGGACGTCGATTATCAACTCCATATGCTCGGCAATGTCCCTTGAGGCGATCACAATATCGTCAAAATATACTACAATAAGTCCGGTATCGGTAAAAGGCTTAAGGATTCGCGATATGAACCGCTGAAACACTGAGGGTGCATTTCTCAGCCCGAATGGCATTCGGATGTACTCGTATTGACCACTCGGGGTTACGAAAGAAGTGTATCGCGTCGAGTCATCCGCCATTTTCACGTGGTGAAAACCATTCTTGAGATCAAGCAACGTAAATATTTTCTTATTGCCGAGATATTCAAGGCAATCGTCAATTAATGGAATAGGAAAATTGTCTCGTATTGTCAATTTATTGAGCGCTCTATAATCAACACACATGCGCGTTTCACCATTTTTCTTCTTAACTAACACAATAGGTGAAGCATAGGGTGAATCGCTGACTCTGATTACTTCGCGTCGCAGAAGGTCACTTATGATCGCACTCACTTCATCCTTCTCGCGGTAAGAGAGTCACCGAGGCGAGCAAAAGAACGGCGTATCGGTGGTGAGGCGTATCGTCATATCATAATTCGGGACAGTCACCGAACTTTGATCAAACTTCAAATATTCGGAGGTAATCCCGTGGCGTAAGCAGTCACGGAACGGTGCAGCAAGCTGCGGATCAATGTCAATTTCGTCGGAAGATACAAGAACCCAAGGATTCTGAGAATTTTGGAACTCATCAAGCGCATCAATGGCACCAGGCCGCGACAATGTTCGACGCGGAGTGGCAAAGAAATTTGAAACAATTCCCTTCCGATTAATGAGAATTCGCCTGGATGAGCCCCCACTTTCACTATTCAATTGAGCCACTTCGGAAATCAGAGGTGAATTACAAACGCACACGTCTTTTGGTTCATTTAATATGGCATTGCCAGAAACGTTAAATACAGAACTATGTTCAGGAATAGGAATGATTGGGCAAGAATACAGTAGGATTTTAAATGACTGGAGTGCATCCCTGCCAAGCAGCATCGGGAACGGAAGAGCGTCGTCTGACAGAACCAACACAGGAATTATCCGCACACGATCCTGCAGTAGCACAGCAACACCCAGCTCACCGTGAGTGACTATACTAGCCTTGCCCAATCCGCAAAAGTTCGATGGCCTCGGTTGTCCAATCTTGACAAACTCCGGAACCAAGGATATTGTAATAAAGCTAACGGGGCTACCCGTATCAAGAAGAGAATTACAACCAATTACACCTGCTGTTCCCTTCAACTTGCGGCGCGCACAAATGTATCGATCGCGATCATCGCAATCGAGCGTGGCTGAAATGTCTTCGAAGTCGGCAATCCACTTCCGGATGCCATAGGAGTCGTCGCCCGTGAAGTCGGCAATTGCACTGTCCATTTCGGAAAAATCAAATTTACGTCGGCCCGACGTGGACGCCGTTTCTTGTTCTAGTGCGCGCACCTTTGCGCGCAGCTCGAGTAGGGCGGCCCGCTGTTCGAGCCGTTGGATCTCAGCGGCGGCGTCTTCGTCGCATTCCAGTACATCGACCTCGTCACCACCCGGAAGACCGGCCTCCGCGTGGAGCGCCATCAAAGTGGTGCGTGTCGAGTTCGGCGGCGGCGAAATGCCCGCAGCCGTCAGCTCAGCCATCAATTGGCCCTTCGTCGCTCGATTCATGGTGCTGGATTCGTAAGTGGGTGCTCCGCTGGACGATGCACTAACCCGCGTTGTTATGAAATTGCGGCGGGTGCTCCGCTGGACGCTGCACTAACTCACGTTGTTGTGAAATTGTTGGCCGACACTCGCAGTAGGTCTTTTATCCCACTTCTGAACTGTAGTAAGCTTATTTTTTGTAACTTTCAGCTTACTTGCTTTATTTAATAGAAGTGTGTAATACAAAGGATTGGAAAAAACAATATATGAGGTAACTGGCGTCTTGCCGACTCCGCTCGGCACGTCCGTCTCGTTCGCTGTCACTTATTCGTCTCCCTGTGTCTTTCGCGCGTTTTTCACTTGCTACTTTGGCTTTTGGCGGCAACGTCAGCCATCATGCCGCGAGTAGTGCCATCGCTCGAGTGTTGCCAATGCACACTGAACAGTGCCACTGCTCGGGTGATGCCACCGTACCATTAAATACTACAGTCGGCCGTTCTGACACTTTGATCGGCCCGATCAATCGATATACATAAGTGAGCTTACATACTACATAAGTGAGCTTACATCCTACTACATACAATACAATCAAAAGGAACTTAATTTACAATGGTTGAACAGCTGGTCATTAAAACTAGGGTGCTGAAGGCTGAAGATCTAAATTAGTTTCAATGAGGTGTTGCGGAAGCGACTCAATTACTTCGTTACTTGGAGGCTCAACCCACTTGCGAATATGGTTGGCTTCAAGGATGCCTTGATAGGGGAGTTGGGTAATGGGGCAATCATCGATGTCGCCTACGACATAGCGGTCATGAGGCAGCTTCTTGATTACCACATATGGACCCTTAAACTTCGGAATAAACTTCTTGTTGGTGCCAATGGTCGTATCATTATTTCGAATAACGACAAAGTCTCCCACGTCAAAAACCCTGGGCGGTCGACTATGCTCATGGAAGCGCTTTAAGTTGTAATCTTGACTCTCCCGAATGTCAACAGCGGCCTGATCTCGCACAACCTCTAGATCTCTTCCGACGGAGTTCACATCTTTCTCATCCAAGAATTCGGTAAGCCGATCCACTTCACACCCCCTCTGCAAAACGCCAAAGAGAAGTTTGCTAGGGGCCGTTTTAATTGACCGGTGAACCGTATTGTTCAGTGCGTACTCAACATGCGCTAGCTGGCGCACCCAATCGGAATGAGCCAGCGGCTCGCTCAATTTGGCCAGAATCGCTTTAAGCGTCCGATTCACTCTCTCAACTTGACCATTTGCCTGCGGGGACGCAACCGCAACCTTTACGTGCTCGATATTTTTATCCGAAAGGTAAGATGTAAACTCGAGAGACGTAAAACATGTTCCCTGGTCACTCACTATTCGCGAAGGGCGACTATAATACTCAAAATACTTATTGAGCGAAATGCATACTTCACGCGTACTTGTCGATACGACCGGATACAATTTTACATATTTAGTAAAGGCATCGACGACCAGCAGAATATGCTTTCGTTTGGACTGAAGTGACGGCAGGGGACCGAAGTGGTCAATATGGATCGTGTGGAATGGAACGGGCTGCTTCGGGATATTATATAAATTGTGCTCGTTAGTACGAGTAGGGGCGGAATACAGAATGCACTTAATGCAATTGCGGATACATCTTTCAACTTTCGGTTGCATGTCAGGGAACCAGTAATGTAATTTAAGCTGGTCCATAGACTTCATAACACCGAGATGGCCAATCTTTTCATGAATATGCCGCACCACATTCTCCTCAAGCTCACCGGGCACATAGAGGAATAGATCCCCCTTTCGGTCCTGTCGGTAAACAATTCAAACTAACCTTCAATTTAGAGATAACTGGGTCGCGGTTTTGTACGGCCCTCACTTGGAAATCAATATCTTCGGAACCAATGACAGAAACAATATGGCACCTGCTAAGAGCATCCACATGACCCATACGGGCGCCAGGTCGATGGGAAACGGAATAATTATAATTTTCAAATTCAAGGGCCCAGCGAGCGATTCACGGATTCATTTCTCGTTTATTTAATGTTAGAGTTAGTGAGTTACAATCAGTAACAATTTTAAATGGAATGCCTTCCAAATAAGTGCGGAATCGGCGGAGGGCGTAGACAATAGCAAGAGTTTCCAACTCGAAACTGTGATAATTGGCTTCTTGAGGCGTTGTACTCTTCGAGTAGTACGACACTGGATGCAATTTCCCATCATCGCCTTTCTGAAGCAAAACGGCACCGAAGCCTTTTGCGCTTGCATCGTAATGCAGCTCGGTTTCACGCTTCGGGTCGTAAATCGTAAGAACTGGGGCGGAGGTAAGAGCGGTACGCAACATTTCATAGGCCTCTCGGCACTCATCATTGAAATGAAACGGGACCTCCTTCTTCGTATGATTATTCAGAGGACGGGCAATGACCGAGAATGACGGGACAAACCGCCGAAAATATGAGCATAATCCCAAATATGAATGTAGCTCCTTAGAGTTTTTTGGCACTGGGTAATTTTGTTTAGCGTGTATATGGTCCCCACTGGGAGTAATATCAGACGCTGAGACATTGTATCCCAGATATTCAATCTGTTCGTAAGCAAACTTGCACTTTGACAATCGCAACTCTAGTCCATTACGAGCAAGACAGCGCAGGACGTCAATTATCAACTCCATATGCTCGGCAATGTCCCTTGAGGCGATCACAATATCGTCAAAATATACTACAATAAGTCCGGTATCGGTAAAAGGCTTAAGGATTCGCGATATGAACCGCTGAAACACTGAGGGTGCATTTCTCAGCCCGAATGGCATTCGGATGTACTCGTATTGACCACTCGGGGTTACGAAAGAAGTGTATCGCGTCGAGTCATCCGCCATTTTCACGTGGTGAAAACCATTCTTGAGATCAAGCAACGTAAATATTTTCTTATTGCCGAGATATTCAAGGCAATCGTCAATTAATGGAATAGGAAAATTGTCTCGTATTGTCAATTTATTGAGCGCTCTATAATCAACACACATGCGCGTTTCACCATTTTTCTTCTTAACTAACACAATAGGTGAAGCATAGGGTGAATCGCTGACTCTGATTACTTCGCGTCGCAGAAGGTCACTTATGATCGCACTCACTTCATCCTTCTCGCGGTAAGAGAGTCACCGAGGCGAGCAAAAGAACGGCGTATCGGTGGTGAGGCGTATCGTCATATCATAATTCGGGACAGTCACCGAACTTTGATCAAACTTCAAATATTCGGAGGTAATCCCGTGGCGTAAGCAGTCACGGAACGGTGCAGCAAGCTGCGGATCAATGTCAATTTCGTCGGAAGATACAAGAACCCAAGGATTCTGAGAATTTTGGAACTCATCAAGCGCCTCAATGGCACCAGGCCGCGACAATGTTCGACGCGGAGTGGCAAAGAAATTTGAAACAATTCCCTTCCGATTAATGAGAATTCGCCTGGATGAGCCCCCACTTTCACTTACACTATTCAATTGAGCCACTTCGGAAGTCAGAGGTGAATTACAAACACACACGTCTTTTGGTTCATTTAATATGGCATTGCCAGAAACGTTAAATACAGAACTATGTTCAGGAATAGGAATGATTGGGCAAGAATACAGTAGGATTTTAAATGACTGGAGTGCATCCCTGCCAAGCAGCATCGGGAACGGAAGAGCGTCGTCTGACAGAACCAACACAGGAATTATCCGCACACGATCCTGCAGTAGCACAGCAACACCCAGCTCACCGTGAGTGACTATATTAGCCTTGCCCAATCCGCAAAAGTTCGATGGCCTCGGTTGTCCAATCTTGACAAACTCCGGAACCAAGGATATTGTAATAAAGCTAACGGGGCTACCCGTATCAAGAAGAGAATTACAACCAATTACACCTGCTGTTCCCTTCAACTTGCGGCGCGCACAAATGTATCGATCGCGATCATCGCAATCGAGCGTGGCTGAAATGTCTTCGAAGTCGGCAATCCACTTCCGGATGCCATAGGAGTCGTCGCCCGTGAAGTCGGCAATTGCACTGTCCATTTCGGAAAAATCAAATTTACGTCGGCCCGACGTGGACGCCGTTTCTTGTTCTAGTGCGCGCACCTTTGCGCGCAGCTCGAGTAGGGCGGCCCGCTGTTCGAGCCGTTGGATCTCAGCGGCGGCGTCTTCGTCGCATTCCAGTACATCGACCTCGTCACCACCCGAAAGACCGGCCTCCGCGTGGAGCGCCATCAAAGTGGTGCGTGTCGAGTTCGGCGGCGGCGAAATGCCCGCAGCCGTCAGCTCAGCCATCAATTGGCCCTTCGTCGCTCGATTCATGGTGCTGGATTCGTAAGTGGGTGCTCCGCTGTTGGTCGACACTCGCAGTAGGTCTTTTATCCCACTTCTGAACTGTAGTAAGCTTATTTTTTGTAACTTTCAGCTTACTTGCTTTATTTAATAGAAGTGTGTAATACAAAGGATTGGAAAAAACAATATATGAGGTAACTGGCGTCTTGCCGACTCCGCTCGGCACGTCCGTCTCGTTCGCTGTCACTTATTCGTCTCCCTATGTCTTTCGCGCGTTTTTCACTTGGTACTTTGGCTTTTGGCGGCAACGTCAGCCATCATGCCGCGAGTAGTGCCATCGCTCGAGTGTTGCCAATGCACACTGAACAGTGCCACTGCTCGGGTGATGCCACCGTACCATTAAATACTACAATCCGTATATCGTTTCTTTTCATAACACAAACACAACGCACGTACTTTTTGCAAGCTGAAAGACGACCCCAAAAGCACATCTTTCAAACTGTCTTTCATGTTACGGAAAAAAGCTTTCAAGATAGTTGCTAGAATAGCAAATTGTCTTTCGAAAGATTTTTGTACTTCGAAAGATTGAGGTGAGTTGAAAGATAGTTGCCAGAATAGCCCTGTAAGTTATGTCATGAGTAACTGGCCCATGACTGTATTTTTTTCTTTTTTGGGAGCTCGGACTCGCAAATTTCAGCAGCAGGTACAACTTCGCGTCGTAAAACTTCGTCCCGTCCAAGCGCATTGCCATCGCCATACGATATTCTTAACAACTAAACGTTTCTAAAAAATAAAAGCAAAAATTAACTTCAACTTCAACTTTTTTAGAAATTTTTCCATGTCAATTGCACCTGCCGCCAAAACAATTGTTAAACTGTCAACTATTTGTAGTGCACTGCTTTCGAAGTGATGAGAGTGCTACCACATACGGTTTTTTTTGCACATTTTCACTTATAATGTTCAATGCAGCCCTAACATAAATTTTAGAACATAAAGCTCTAATTTACTTGAAGTAATAGGTTGGTTAAGAGAAAAATGTATGTTCCACAAAAATGTGGTCGATTTTAAGCCCTCCGTGGTAGATGTGGTAGAAACTTGATTTTAAAAATAATTGTGGTAGATCTACCACATATGTGGTAGAAGTAAGCACACTGGCTGCTACTCGCGAGTAGGCGTCGCGACGCCTACTCGCGTATACGAATACAAAGCAGCAGTGCTGCCGTTTTCAATTTTGTTTCAGTAGTAGATGTTATGATTTTTGGGTAGTATTTACGGACTTTGAGTAGTACAGTTGCATATTTTCTTCACAGTGAAATCGCAAGGATTCATCAACTACTAAATCAAATACTAAGTTTCAAAACACATTAAACAAAAAATGCATATAAACAAATTTTATATGTTTTTATTTTATACTAATAGTAATTTGTTAGGTGGCAAAGCAATAATCGCGTAAGTCCTAAGCGATAATCGTTTTTGACCACAGATTTAATAATACTTCTTTTTCGATAGACTTCAACGGAAAAAATTTATAAATTTTGATAAAATACTTAATCTTAACCAAAATGCACTTTATATAATAGTAGAATTATATTAGTAGGCGTGGTGTGGCATGATTTACATATTTGCTGATATTTTGCTCAAATAGGACAAAAACTGGCAAGATCTTTTCAACAATATAGTAGCTTTATATTTGCATATCTAGAATACGTAAAAGTTCTTGCCTAATTCAGCCCAATTTATAACTATTTGTCTACGGATATACTCTGAAACCCCCATTTTGAAGATATTTTTATTAAAAAATAAAGAAAAATATACTGTAATTTGTTTTTAAAGGTTTTTTGGTAGACGGGTTTTAAAATACAGTGGCGGACAAAAGTGTTCACAACAAAATTAAATTTCAAAAAATGTTAAATTCGCGGGTACTTGTTTAGAGTACAGCAATCGTAGTTTGCCACATTTTTACTTCAAGCTAGCATGTTATACCATGATAATTTTAGCTGTTTATGTGGTCTGCAAAATACCGTTTTATAAAAAAAATATTTGCAGGCACGTGTGAACAGTTTTGTCCGCGATCGGTCAAAGCTACGTATTAGAGCATTTATCTCGGCAATCGCTATTAGTCCTATTCGGAACCGCGTCGGTGTATTGAGAAGATAAACAATATATAACATTATGCTCCAAAAAGGGGGGGTATTATCACCTCTCTTGTGGGTCTGTGCCATTGACAACATCCTAAAAGAACTTAACCGGAGAGGAGTAAAAACGGTTGCGTATGCGGACGACGTGGTTTTAATGGCATCAGGAATGAGCCCTGATGTGATTAGCGGAATCCTTCAGGGTAGTTTGGACGGGTTAAGTTCTTGGTGTACGGGACGTGGACTAAGCATTAACCCCAGTAAAACTGAACTGATACTGTTTACCACCCGCACTAAGATACCAACTTTTAGACGACCTCATCTTGGGAACGTTACATTACCCCTCTCGTCCAGTGCCAGATACCTTGGGGTAATTCTGGACCCCAAACTGAACTGGAGGCTAAATATAGAGCATAGAATAAGCAAAGCAGGATTTGCACTTTATTCTTGCAGGAGAATGATAGGAAGGAGGTGGGGCCTCCGACCAAGTCTAATGCTTTGGATGTTCAAGATGGTTGTGCGTCCAATACTATCATACGGAGCTCTTGTCTGGTGGAAAGCCCTCAGGAGGGAATATAACATCACCAAACTCGGTAGACTACAAAGAACAGCTTGTGCCGGAACTACGGGAGCGATTAGATCCTGCCCTGGAGAGGCGCTAAACGTGCTGACGCACTTGCTTCCCGTTGATCTGCACATTATGAAAACCGCAACTCTTAGTGCTCTCAGGCTGAGAGAAACCGGTTGCTGGAGAGACAGACCGTATGGCCACGGCAGTCTACTATTACAAGGGCAAAGGAGCCTGCCTACAACTACGGATTACGCTATTCCAATCATTGGTTTTGGGAAAAACTACGACATCCGTACCCCCTCCCGTCTAGAATGGAAGAGAGGGAACATCCTTAATAACCTGCATACCACGATTTACACGGATGGCTCCAAGATGGTATGCGGAGTAGGAGCAGGAGTCTTTTCGGAGCCCCTTAAACTAAATGTGTCTTTCCGTCTCCCGAATACAGCAAGCGTCTTCCAGGCGGAAGTGCTTGCTATTAGGGAAGCGTGTAGGATGGCACTGGCAGACACATCCTACAAAAGCCACATCACTATAATTTCCGAAAGCCTATCTACGATCAAGGCACTGGGATCGCCGATTCTGTCGTCAAAACTAGTGCAGGAAGCTCCTCACAGAGCTGGCTCATAGGTTCAGAGTTACCCTGATATGGGTGCCAGGGCACAAGAACATTGAAGGGAACGAAAGAGCCGATGAGCTAGCTCGGAGAGGCTCCGCTCTTGATGAAAGCGAGGCGTTGACGGTTCACGCCCCACTGGGCTTCATCAAGAGCGAGGTCTCGAAGGACTTCTTCGCCAAAGCCAACACTAGATGGCAGAGGACGGAATCCTGTAAAACCAGCAGACTACTTTGGCCAACATACGACAAGAAAAAGACCGCGGAGCTCTTAAACAAGGGCCGCCGGGATGTGGCAAAACTAACGGCAGTTATCACTGCTCACTGGCCTATTGGCGAGCACGCGGCAAAAATGGGGATCCCATACAATACCAGCTGTCACAGCTGTGAAAACCCGGACGAGAAGGAAACCGTACACCACTTCCTCCGCGACTGCCCGGCGCTATCTAGAAGGAGATGGAAAACGCTGGGAAAACCGACATTCCAGAATTTCGAGGAGATAGCAAAGTGCAGTGTAAACTCGCTTCTCTCTTTCATTAACCTCTCGGACTGGATATAGAGGATATATATATATATATATATGGATATACATAAACATACAGTCCAGAAGACACCGCACAGCATACCCTAGTGTACCTACCGGGAATAGTGGTAACAAAACGGCGCCAACGCGCTAATTGGATGATGGAACATCGCCACTTGAACCAACCAACCAACCATGCTTCAAAAAACTTTTCAAAGTACATAACTTCTAATTAAATTGGCTGATTTGAAATAGGTCGATAATTGTTTGCAGAATTTAAAGAAAATTTTTGCAAAAGACATTGAAAGTAGTTTCACCTATCGGAAATTTGCTGGAAAACAGAAAATATCAATCGGTGTAGCTATAACTCCCAGATCGAGCAAAAATGGTCGCAAGAAAAAGTAGTGGTGGTTCAGCGTGTTGTTCGCAGATTGATTTTAACTGTTGCCACTAACACTGCTGCAGACATCGCAAAAGTACTACAAGCCGATAAATGTATACAAACAGCCACTAGAACCGTCCAAAAGACATTAAACGAAAGAGGATTTGTAGCCAAGATCAAAACATAAAAAACATTGTTGACTGGTCGTCATCTCAAGGTCTGGTTGGCATTTGCTAAGAAGTACGCAAAGTGGCCCGTTGATAACTGGCGGGAGAGTAACTTGGTAGGATGAAACAAAAATTAATCATTTGTGGTGTAACGGTAAACGTTACACTTGGGTAGACAAGCAAATTGGAGTCCCAAACTGCAATATAGAACAAACTCTAAAGTTTGGAAGTTGTTTCTCTTATAGCATGCGGTTGTTTCCGTGGAAGTGATGTGGGAATTTTGCGCCGTATCAAAGTAGAATGATGGTAAGCGACTTTATTACGATTTGAGAGGGTTTCTACCTACCAAGTTTAGATCTCTTTTATAAAAAGCCGGGTCACGAAAAAATTTGTGTGCAGGACAACGATCTAAAACATACAGCCAGAGCCACCAAAGAGTGGATAGCCGAAAACGGCATACACATTTTTGATTACCGGACTTAGAGCCCATTTGCCCAATTATGCCAAAAAAGACTCACCAAAGGATATTGACGGATTATGGGAAAAAACTTCACCAGCGTAGTTGGAAATACCCTCAAAAATACTACACAATCTAGTACACAGCATGCCGAATCATTATAAAGGCCCACGGAGACCACCCAAAATATTAAAGATAATATCAATCGATTTTTGCTTACATGCGTCAAAACTGTTCACACCACTTTTGTTGAATTTTAGTGTTTTTTTATTTATTAGACAGTGCAACAAATTCAAAAAAAATTTCGAGGGACAAGGTCAAACCCATCTCATTCGATAGAGGACCTCAGTAGATGAAAAAGTGCCAAGGGATTTTTCCCGGAATGTTCGAGTTTTTTTTTAAATTGAGTTTAAAGATGGCGGCTTAAAGCCCCTTCCCGAAACTTTTAAAACATCATATCTCTTGACTCAAATGTCAGAAAGGAATAATTTTTACTTCAAATGAAAGCTAATGAAATGAAGTCGATGACACAATATCCTTTTGGTAAAAATGTAATGAAAAAGGACTTCAAGGACATCAAATAAATTTTTATCCTTAAATATCCTGGAACCCGTGAAAGCTAAATTTATATAAGTGACTTCTGGTAAAAAGGCATTTAAAGATCTATACTATACTACTATATCTATACTGCATATTAACAAAGAAAATAAACATACAGAATGCGCATGTCATACAAGCAAAAATTTTGTATGGCGGGTTCTAACATTGGAGCCCGCGCTCTGCTCTCATAGATCACATATGTAGTGAGAGCGTGGATTTACAAGCGAGAATGTAGTTTTATGTGTTGCGCTCTTTGGTTGCGCTCACTGCAGCGAGTGTGCGTTGTGGCGTGAAATGATTGCATGGTGAAGACGAACGCTGTTGTTCTTGTTGTTGCGCTGGCGAAAAGCTGAAATTGTAAAACGATTTCTGATTTTTGGCTGGCTTTTGTTCTTCTTCTACAAGCCTACACGGCGTCGCATATTGCTCCTGAACTTATTGCAGACTGTAGTGTGCGCAAAATCATAGAAAATAAAATAAAATATGGTTGGCATGACGACTTATATGGTCGCTACAAACAGAGTTCCTAAAGAACTTATCAAAAAAGTAGACCTAATATTTGATTGCATGAATAGGGCAATCGGATAATTGCTTTAGATCGGCTTTACAATTGAATAATGAGTCGTACAAATTCTGTGGTCAAAAGCAATAACCGCTTAAGTCGACTTAGAAATAAATTGAGTTATGAATGCCACCACGTTCCCTTGACTGTGCTCTACGTTTGTGTAAAATCGGGGAGTTTGTAACTTAAAAATAAAAAAAGTTATTAATAAAAACCTATTAGTATTCCCATAAAGAACACACTACGCGCTAAAACTTTAAACCGAAATTGCTCGAAACAGCAATTTTCGACTTAGGCGATTATCGCTTTTGACCACAGAATTTATAAAGATTTTTTTAATTATTTGAAAGATGTTAAATGTATGGATGATTAAAGTTTTATTTTTAAAACTAAAATCCGTTTTTCTGATAAAATTAAGCAATAACCCACATAAATGTTTTATAACAAAAAAGTTTTTTAACCAAGATAAACTAGAAAATACTTTTGCAATTTTGGGACAAAATTCAAGTAGTACTCGGTCAAGTCTAATAATTAATTTCGAAGATACACAGGATTCTATGAATCAAATCCTACTACATGCTGAGACAGACGAAACTGTATTTTTTATTATTTTATTTCAGCAGTACTTACAACAATTATTACAACAAATTATTTTCGACGATCGAGTAAAAATTAACATGGATAATAATTGTGGCATATGTTTCCAAAAACTAAGAAATTATGACCTTTTCACTGCGCTAAGTGAAACATTTTCCATAAAAATTATCAATCGGTTACAGACTTTTGCTACCTATTTGCTCCTTCAGATTTCCTGATGAATGCTGTGACAGTAAATTTAAAAAAGGAAGTTCCAAACAATGCAAAACATAAACAATAAAAAAACAACAAAAGAAGAGCTGTTTACATTTTTCTCGAGCTATGTAGCAAAAGCAATCGTCAATACAAATAAAGCATACACACAAAAACTACAACAACAAAAAACAATAGCGTAGTTGAAACGACGATCATTGCGCTGGCTGGTGTCGCTGTGAGAAATTTGCACAAACAATTATTGAGTGACCAAAACAACCACCAACGCCTCAAAGTACACAGGAGAAGCAGTACTTTCACTTCTTGTGTGTTTGTTGTAGCGCGTGCTTCAGTTCACACAGTCAATGAGCGTAAACTGAAGCGCTTGCTCTCCTGCTGGCACCACTCTTTCACTCTTTGTGGCTTCCCCCCGCTCTATGAAGCTCGCAAACAAAAATTTGAATTTTTGAGCTCAGATGCGCCTTTTATACACTTCATATTCTTTGATATTAATTTCATTTCAATCACTTTTACTGTTAAGCCACTACAGCGTTTCAAAACTTATACACTGCTGAATTCATGTTTTTATGTACAGAATATCTCGTAGCTGCTTCCTAAAAACATCGAATATAGCAAAGCACATTTTTTAATCGTTGTAGAGTCTTAACTTTAAAAGTTATTTACATGAAATTTATAGGCAGTATAGATGTTTGAATGCTTTTTCACCAGAAGTCACTTATATAAATTTAGCTCTCACGATTTCCAGGATATTCAAGGATACAAATTTAATTGAGGTCCTTCATACCCTTTTTCAATAAATTTTTCCAAAAAGGATATTTTGTCATCGACTTCATATCATTAGCTTTCATTTGAAGTAAAAATTATTCCTTTCTGACATTTGAGTCAAAAGATATGATGTTTTAAAAGTTTCAGTAAGGGGCAATAAGCCGCCATCTCTAAACTCAATTAAAAAAAAAACTCGAACATTCCGGGAAAAATCCCTTGGCACTTTTTCATCTACTGAGATCCTCTATCGAATGAGATGGGTTTGATCTTGTCCCTTTTTTCAGTGTTGCACTGTGTTATTATATAATTACAATATTTTGTTTGTTGTTTTTCAGTAACCAAAATATTCAATTTTAAAACTATGTACTTAAATTTTTGTTAATGTTGTTAAAAAGTAGAAAAATTAATAAGCTTTCTAACTTACGAAAATTAGTGAACAGTTTTGCCCGCCACTGTACCTGAAGTTTAAAACTCCGTAACAAAAATTATGTGTTATTAAAATTGTTTATTATATCAAATATCGTTTAAATATTGCTTTTAGCACTTTAAGCAAACAAACAAGAGAAACCAATCAACAGCAAAAAAACGAAACATGAACAATATTTTTTATTTATATTTTCCTAAAAATGGCAAAATTTTACATTTTGAATTTAAAAATGTATTTGTATGATTAATAATCCAGCGGGATTTGGCCCTAATTTGCACTGGTTGAATAAAAATGCCAAGCCCAAGAGAAAGCGAACGATTTTATGCACTTTTATCGGCATATTCCAATGATTGCGGACACTTTTCATCTCAGTTTAATTTTTCTGACTTGTCGACGCCCCAACAACCACTTTATTGTCTTTATCAAATTTTAAAAGATTCCTACAAGAATATGCAAAAATATTGAGTTATTTTGTATTTAAATACAGTAATATAACTCTATTATTTCATGATGTTCTTTTTTGGGTATCGCATCCGTTGCGCTGTTTTCAAAGTTAAACAATTTATCAAAAGCTTTTATCATATAATTACAATCCTGTGAAGTATTGTACAAACAGCATTTGGCGACGCGGGTAAAAGGTGTCACCTTGAAAAACAAGTGATAGAGTTGCTCACAAACCAAGGATATTTGGTTAGAAATAAAAAACGGCAAAGACGACTAAAGTCATTGTCGTACATTCTTTATTATTATATTGTTGTTATTGTTAAAAAACGGCAACGTTGCACAGTGATTTGACTCCATACAACCGCGGGACAAAATTAGAAGGAGTGGTCCGTTCTTCATAGAATTTGGTAACTATCTAATCATGGTCAACAGGTTAGTCCGAAGCAACCAGTTGCAAAGCGACTAGTTTGCGAACTAGTTTATACTGGATTAGATTTCTAACCAGTTGATTTTTGTAAAGAAAAATAATCATTGAAATTTATAAATATTAATTTTATTGCAAATATATTATTAAAACAAAAAAAATAATCGCGAATAAAAAAAGTATTGGTGCACGCAAAGATGAACTTCGACTTGTTGACACACTTCTGTCGAAACTGTTTGGGTTCTGACGCAGTTCAACATCCTGAATTCGCCTGCAATTAATAAAATTAATTAAAAAATTACAGGGTATTTCAATTGAAGTGTAACCAACTTTAAACGTCAAAAATACTGCAATATGAAATAGAATAGCAGAATTTTTTGTTCACCATTTAATAGCAATTGAATTATCTGTCAAATGCATATAACGGCTTTCCAAAATCAGAGTAATAGCAAACGCAATGGACCTAAACGCGAAGCGTAATTCTGTGATCCCACGTTTTTGGCTGAAAAATGGACTTCTGCAATGGTTTCAGAGTTAAAACATTTGCGCATAAATAGAGTTTTTGTTCTTCGCACCATAAAACGATACAAGGAGACTGGCTCTATTAAAAAACGGTATGGTGGTGGTCGTCAACCAACTGCGACGTCTGCTGAGAACGTAAAAGAGGTGAGAAGCAAATTATCCCGAAATCCTGTTCGCAGCGGAAATTTGATGGCAAAGGACATACGTGTTTCGCCCGCAAGCATGCATCGAATCTTGAGAAATAAGCTAAAGGTGCAGCCTTTCAAAATTCAAAAGGTTCAACACCTTACGGCAACCCAAAAGAAAATGCGACTCCTTAGAGCAAAAGCGCTCCGTCAGAGTCTCGTATGTGGTGAGTTCAAAAATTGTGTGTTCACCGACGAAAAACTTTTCACCGTGCAGCAGTTTGTCAACAAGCAAAATGACAACGTTTGGCTGAGACAACGCGCAGCTATCAATGAAGACCAACTGCGAGCCTATCGACGCCAAAAACCCGTGACTCTGATGGTTTGGGCCGGAGTAACCGAAAAAGGACGCACACCGCATGCTTTTGTTCCTGAAGGAATGAAAATTAACACTCGATCATACCAAGAAATTGTATTGAAAGGTTGTTTGAAACCCTGAGGAGCCAAGCTTTTCAAAAAGAGATCGTTGGATATTCCAGCAGGACTCTGCACCTGCTCATAAGGTTCGAACTATGCAGTGTTGGCTTCAACGCAACGCCCCAGCGTTCATTTCGACAACGGAATGGCCATCGCCTTCACCAGACCTCAATCCTATGGACTTTGGCATATGGAGCATTTTGGAAAGTAAGGTCTCGCAAAAAAAAATATGAAATCATCGATGCCCTGAAACGTGCCCTGATCCGTGAGTGGACGAAAACTCCGCAGCATGTTATTCGAGCTTCTTGCGATGCATTTGCCAGTCGATTGGCTGCTGTTGTTGAGTCAAAAGGAGGTCATATTGAAAATTAAATAAAAGTCCTTAAAAAGAATATAGTTTCTGACAATTTGAGACCAATTTCAAATAAAAATTACTAATATTGATTAAAGAAATCACTATTTAACATGTTACACTTCAATTGAAATACTCTGTAAAATAAATTAAAAATTAAAAAATTAAATTAAAATTTAAAATTAATTAAAATAAATTAATTAATAAATAATTACATAAACATAATTACATAAATTTATTAACACATACCATTCGACTGCTGCTGCAATTCGTTGCTCGCAAGATCAGCCGTAACAGAATAATGTTGATTATTTCACCTCTGTTTCGTCTTTCGTTTCGTTTCGTATTTTCATGTTTCTTCTCGCCTATGAACGCGCACGCAGAACGTGAACGATTAGACGCGAACTGACCGACTTCTGCATCCGCTGACAGTCACTTGGACAACTATTTCCCAATTGACTACAAAAAACCAGTTGAAAGACTAATGAATTTTGGGAACTATAGTAGTTGTCTCAGGTCCGACAGGGTGATTTAAATACATACATATGCAAAATTTCTTTACAAAAAATTAATGCTACAAAACTATGACGAAAAATAGTGTGAATTCACATTATTACTTTACTTTTCAAAAATTCTTATTAACCCTTTCACTACAGATTTTTACTGGGAAACTTTAAATTTTAAATTTTACGTTTCAGGCTTCTATGTGGTTATATTATCAACAATCCATAAGACATTTTTTAATTTTTATACTCAGACCCTGTATTTTACAGTGTTTTTCTATGAGAACAACCACATCGTTATGGCTGTAATAATTACTTAAACATAAAACTTTTTACGCCTAACGAAAATTTTGATATTTCTTTATTTACTTCAGCCAAAATTAAACAAAATTAAAAAGTTATTTAATTTGTCTGCTTCTTCTTCCTTTACTCTGTCAAGATATATCATTAAAAAAACATGTATACTTCTCTTATACTTAAATATTCAGTTAATTTATTTCGTATTTTTGCTAAAACTTCAAACTAAGTATTCTAAGGACCAATAAAAAATGTAATTTTAATATCACAGAGGGTTCAGACGCCCACAAAGTAACATGTTGCCATATGGCAACAAAATATCGAAAGGGTTAACAGTTTGTGGTAGTTCCCTTGCCGCTTGTCGCTGTGTACTTTCGCCGGAACTATAAGATGGCTCTACAATTTATATGCAGAGGTGCATTTTTTACTTATTGTGAGAATCTTCGCATGTAAAAAGTCTGAACCAAAATATTGCCTTACATGAAAAAAAAATTACTAAATTGCAACATCGACACAAAACATCGAACCAAAACATCGATGTTGAAGAAACATCGGGTCGCAAACATCGATGTTTAAAACACTCGATGTTGATGGTAAACATCGATGTTTATAAAAAATCGTTGTCGATATCGCAGCTCTAGTGTTGAGTTGGCGTTGCTAATTTTAACGGCAGGTCGTACTTTCTACCGAATTGTATGCATCTTGTGATAGCTGAAGTTATGCGCTGAGGCCGTTTTCGAGCTAACGAGTTTTTAACCTTCGTTCAATAATGTGTGTGACTAACAAATTAAAACACATTTTTTTGCCAAAATTCGTTTTTATTCATCAACATAGTCCTCTTTTAGGGAGATACAATCATTACAACGCTTTTCCAATCTTTCGATACCGCCTTTGTAGAACGATTTTTCTTTGCCTTCAAAATAGGCGTTAGTTTCGGCGATTACTTCATCATTTCAGCCAAATCTCTTACCACGGAGCATCTTTTTGAGGTCTGCGAAGAGCCAGTAGTCGCTGGGGGCCAGATCTGGAGAATACGGGGGATGAGGAAGCAATTCGAAGCCCAATTCATGCATTTTTGCCATCGTTTTCATCGACTTGTGACACGGTGCATTGTCTTGGTGAAACAACACTTTTTTCTTCTTCATATGGGGCCGCTTAATCGCGATTTCTTCTTTCAAACGTTCCAACAACGCTATATAATAGTCACTATTGATTGTTTTCCCTTTCTCAAGATAGTCGATGAATATTATTCCGTGCACATCCCAAAATACTGACGCCATAACCTTGCCAGCCGATGTTTGTGCCTTTGGACGCTTTGGGCGGCTTTCACCGGTTGCATGCCACTCAGCAGACTGCCGATTTGACTCTGGAGTGAAATGGTGGATCCATGTTTCATCCATTGTGATGTACCGACGCAAAAACTCCGACTTGTTGCGCGTAAACATGTCCAAACAGCTCTTTGAATCATCGATTCGTTATTGTTTTTGCTCCGGTGTGAGCAAACGCGGCACCCATTTCGAAAACACCTTTTTCATAACCAAATGTTCGTGTATTATGGTGTGTATACTGCCTGCTGATATCTTTAGAATGTCAGCAATCTCCCCCACTTTCACTTTACGGTCGGACATAATGATTTTCAGTGTTTTTTCAACGTTTTCCGAATAACAGCGTCATTTGGCCGTCCAGTAGATGGAATGTCATCGGTGTCTGTACGACCACGTTTGAATTCGGCATACCAATAACAAATGGTTCTTTTTGATGGAGCAGAGTCCGAATAATGTTTTTCAAGCCATTCCTGGCATTGAACAGTATTTTTTTCATTAAAAAACAATTATAAATCAGCACACGGAATTGCTTTGAATTCATTTTTTTTGAAAACTCAAAAGTAGTGTCACTTAAAGCACTGTAACTTGTAAACTAATGGTCGGATTGACATATAATTTTGACAGTAAGCCTAAAAAGGTTCACAATTTCGAAAAAAAATATTGATTTGTGGCTACGAACTTGCCACTCTTTAATTAAAATAAGAACTTAACCTAACAAAAGGACGGTCGCTGATAAGCAACCGTTTGGTACGGAATTTAAAATCAAATTGAATGACGCTGCTTGACTTCTGACAGCTCGTCAGTCCTGCCAAGTCTGTCTTCTCATCTTTACGGTAGGTAGTGCTGCCAAGCAACTGCAGTGGCCACAGGAGCCCCTCCGGAGTGACCTGAGTGTGCACGAAGAGTCACGAATGCTTACTTCCTTTGCCATAAGTACGTAAGTTAGTTGGCCACCTAGATTGGCTTGGCTGCCCTGGCGCTTCCTCGTCGCCCTCTGTTACGTTTCCTGGTTCGGAAGGCTTTGGCGCTTTTGCTTCGATAAACGCCGGTTTAAGCCGCTCTGTTGAGATCGTTGTCGCCTGGCCGTCAACGTCCACCTCGAAAACGCGATCGCTGATTTGCTTTAGTACCTTAAACGGCCCCCGATATGGTTGCTCCAGCGGTTTTTTGACTTCGTCCGCCCGTACGAACACATGTGTACAAGTGTGTAGCGTTTTGTGAGTAAACGCCCTGGCCTTGTTTTGATGGGCGGTAGGTGCGGAGCGAACGTTCCGCATGAACTCCCTGAACTTCTCGATGAATGGTTGCGGGTCAGGAACAATCTCCTCGTCCAAGAAAAATTCGCCCGGTAGTCGAAGTGTGGTGCCGTAGAGCATTTCGGCCACGCTGGCTTTAATATCATCAATAATATCTGGAACGCTCTATACCTGGTTAATGGTTAAGTTAAAAACTTTACTTCGAACAAGCGCCTATCCAATCAGTACAGTGTTTGACCTTGTACTGTGCATACGTGTTTCTGTGCTCCGCGTTTCGTGCCTTATTTCTTTATTTCCAATTCTCTGCGCGTGCGAGAGTGAGGCGAGTCGTTCTGCTTCGCTCGTTTTCACTTGGACACTTTTTCTCTATTTCATTATCGCTAAATGCCGTGTGTTTGTGGTCAAAAAGTTGATCGAGGTCAGGCGAAGCTGCAATGTGCCAAATGCAACGAATTTTTTCATTTGGACGGCGTGAACTTTCAGCCTGCTGACCTCGAGTTTATGCAAAAAAACGGTAGACCGTACCATTGTAATGACTGCTTAAGTGCGCGCCGAAATTCTATTCAGTCGCCCCTAACGTCTACCGCCCGCGCCGATCGAGTGTGCTCGGACAGCGACATATCACAGCAAGTGCAGTGCAATAACCCGAGCTTAGCTTTGCAACAACAACCACAACAGCCTAAGCCGCAACAACAAGCACTACAGCTCAAACCGCAACATCAAGCTCAACTGCCTAAAGCCACTAAGCAAATAAACACATAGAGGTACCACGCAGTACAAAATTTTTCGGTCACGCAAATCTAGCACAGTAGGTCCCACACGTACTTCGGCTATACGAAGTTTTGTCGCTGGCTTCGCCAAACTTCAATTTTCGAAGTTCATCTTCATTCTTTGTGGGATGTTCGACAAGGAACATCAATTGCAAGCTGTGCTGTGCCGATGAGCACGAAACGGCGCGCCGCGGCGTACCGTTTGCAAATTCGAATATGCAAGGGTGTGTGTCCGTGTGAAAATAAATGTGCGTGTTGCTTGTGTATGCGCTGAGGCGAATGAAAACAATACGAGCAACTGCACAAGATGAAAAGCAAATTGAATTTCCATGGCTTTCGGTTCTGCTATGAAAAATGAACCATGTGAATTCGCAAAGGCGTACAGTAGAGTGTGCGTTCCTATTGAAAAAAAACTAAAACCATGAATTTCTGCTGTGCAATGTTGGCATTCATGTAGGCTACGTTGCCTTCTGGCCTAATAAAATTCATACCGATAAATTTTTCAAATTCATATATTAACAGCATCATATTACTATTTATTATTATCATTTCCTTAAAATTTATATTATTTAGTAATTTTATGTGTTCTTTAGTATTTTTATTTTATTCTTATTTTTCGTTTTACTTGCAATTTGCTCTCTTAGGGCCGTTTTCTCATCTTCCCGTTAACTTTAAAGTTCACTTTAACAGGCCGATAAACGCATTTTCGTTTTCTCATCTGCCCGTTACGCTATCCTCCCGATAAAATTTACCGGGAGGATTGAGTGCCTGTTAAACTTTAAAGTGAACTTTAATTGGAAATGGTGCCAAGTACATGCATATGTTTGTTTACAAACAAAAAACAGCTGATAATGAAATTACAATTTGAAATGAAATTTGAATTTGAGATCTTTCGGTATGGAAAATAGGCAGATTTCTTAAACTCATGCACTGGAAGGCGCTTTTGAAGGTACGGAGTCGCAAAATGCGGCAAATTTAACATATAACAGCCAATTGGACTATTTCACTGCTTTGCACTGCTGACATGTCCAATCGCTGCTGGGCGGCCACCTGCGCCAACGATTAAGCGATGTGAAACTGGGAGAGTAAGCCGATTTTTGTGCGTTTTTTGCAATTCACGTACACAGTCCGTGTGTGTTGGCAGTGATCAACTCTTCACTGTGTCTGCTCTTTTCCCGATATTAGGGATTAGGGATTCCTTACAATTATTTGCTTTTTGAAGTATGTTCTCATTAATTTTCTGAATTAAATGCCAACACATGAACTTTTTTGGTTTAATTATGTAAATATTAATGAAAAATATACCAAAGAAAACAAAGCTAAATACATTGAATATGACGGGGTCAATTGTCGTCCTTTGTATTTCGCATTTCTTCATTTAGCGAATCTCTAACGATCAGATATGATTTTTTTGCTAAATGCTGTAGTTTGACCGCAGGGTTGTTTTTTTGAATGCAGCTTATAAAGTCTTAATTTAATTGTATTAAAAGCATACCCAAAGATTATTTTGACGCTTTTGGACAATAATATATTTTTCGACTCAATTTTATACAAACGTATTACGAAATGGCACCAAAAATATACAAATAAAAAGATAAATTTCTTTGGTCACAAAAAATGACTCACACCAGCTACACTGGCAATTTGAAATGAACTAGAACAACAACCCCGTTTTAGAAATTTATATGGAGGAAAAAGTACCTTCCTGATCAAGCTTGGGCCCTACTAGTCGGCCCCAAGGTTGCAATTTTGCAATAATATTAGTGTAATTCTGTGCATGTATTTCTACCGGCTCTCCCAGTTTCACATCGCTTAATCGTTGCCTGCGCGATACGTCTCGCTCTTCTGCGCTGCAAGTTCCAGCTTGGACTTACGCTTCAAGCTGTCAAACTTGTCCCTCAACGATTTCCAACGCCGGGACACGCCCCATTTGGCAGTAAAATCATCAACAAGATTTTGCCAGGCAAAATTTTTATTTTTTCCTTCAAAAATAATTACAATTTTTCACAAACAGCTGATTGCGCCGCCAAGTGCTGCCCAATGCTGACCAGTGATGCCAAAAAATCAGACCTGTTAAATTTATATTTATCAGGAAGATGAGAAAACGAAAATATTTACCGGCCACTTTAAAGTGACCTTTAGCTAAAGTTCACTTTAGCTACCGGTCACTTTAACGGGAAGATGAGAAAACGGCCCTTAACCATGTGCAATTTTTTCTTAGCAAAATTATTAAAAGTAATCTATATATATAAAAGAGAGTGGCAGTATGTGTGTGACCGCATCACGCTCAAACGGAACGGCCGATTTTCATGGGGTTTGTTTTGTTCGATTCGTATTAAGTCAGTTCAGGTTCGTGCCAAAAGAAAATTCCAGAAAATCTATTGGGAAACTCGGAAAATCCATGCCATCTTTGACCGTGAATTTTGCATATTTTCAGATAATAACTTTGGAACCATAAGTCACACATCAATTAAATTCACTACGAACTTACTATTTAGTCATGTCCTGCGACAGAGGGAATGGGGCGGGTATTGGACGAGGGGGCATGGCACCACTTATACAAGCTAAATCTTAATAATGGAATATCTTTGAAATTGTAAGGCGCACAGCATTGAAATATGGTATAGCGTCGACCCATAGATGAGTCATTCTACTGGTAAGATTTGATGGGCGTTGGACAAGGGGCGAGGCACATTTTTTGTGACCCAAATATTTCGCTGAACTATAAGTCGCACAGCAATGAAATTAAGCACGAACCTACCATTTATTCAAATCTTTCGACAGAGGGGATGGTGCGGGTATTGAACAAGGGGGCGTGGCATCACCTATATAACTTAAATCTATATATAAACGTGTCTGGGTATAGTGAACACCCTATGTAGTGAACACTTCAATATACAAGTATTTATTTATTTATTTGAGTCTATTGTACAGTTAAGTAGCTTACAGACTAACTACAGATTAGTTACTTAAAGTAAGTGTTTAAGCTATGTTTAAAAGACAATTTGGAAGATGAAAAATCAATAAAATTATAAAGTGAATTAACTTCAGCCAAAGTTCTAGCCAGGGGCGCAAATTGGGCGTAGTTAGTACGACAGCAGGCAAGATTGAAAATTTCATAATTCCGCAACTGTTTGGCAGGAACATGAAAGTTGATTCTATCAAGCAATAAGGGACAGTCAATACCACCAGTAACTAAATCGAATACAAAGGTCATGGAGAGAATCTTCCTCCTGTCTTCGAGGGACTTGATATGCAATAAGGAGCACATAGAGCCGTACGACGGAACAGAGTCAACAAATCTCAAAGATCGAAGTGCATATTTTAAAAACACTTTCTGGACTCGTTCAAGTCGTTTTATATGCACACTGTGATATGGTCTCCAAATGAAAACCGCATATTCAAGCACTGACCGGACATAAGCATTAAAAAGCGTTTTTACGGTGTAAGGATCAGTGAAGTCAACACTGTTCCGCCTAACAAAAGCAAGCATAGAGTAAGCTTTAGAAAGAGTAAAGTTAAGATGGCTGGAAAAAGTGAGCTTAGAGTCAAAAATAACTCCAAGGTCCCTAATCTCACTGAGAGACTTAAGGGGCGTGTTATCGATACAGTAGGAGGTTTGCAGCGGACAAAGAGACTTAGAGTAAGTAACATGGGAGCATTTATTGATGTTCAATGATAAGCGGTTTCTGCAACACCAAGCAAACACATTATCAAGGTCAGACTGAAGGTTTTGCTGATCAATAAAGGAAGTTATAGGAGAGTAAATTTTTAGATCATCAGCGTAAAGAAGAAACCTGGAGTTTGAAAAACAACGGCTAATATCATTAATGAATATTATAAAAAACAAGGGCCCAAGAATGCTACCTTGGGGTACTCCAGAAGACGCTATAAAAGGCCGAGATGAAACATTGTCAATCACAACAGTACAACTGCGATTGCTAAGATAGGAGGTAATCCAGTTTAAGAAGACCGAATGAAAACCTAGTTTAGCAAATTTTGAAATAAGAATACTATGGCTAACTTTATCAAAGGCCTTCGAAAAATCCGTATAAACACAATCCACTTGGAAACCAGAGTGAAAAGCGGATAGACAGTCTTCGGTGAAAATAGCTAGGTTTGTTACAGTTGACCGGCCAGACATGAAACCATGCTGATTAGGACATAAAATGTTTTTGACAGCAAAATATAGTCTATGTTTGATGATACACTCAAAAAGCTTGGACACAGCGGACAACTTAGAGATAGGACGATAATTGGTAACATTATTTTTGTTGCCACTCTTAAAAACTGGAGTGATTGAAGTTACTTTCCAAGCATCTAAAAAAACCCCAGAAGCAAGAGATCTATTAAAAATCAATAGAAGCGGACGGACGAGGGAAGGACAACGCTTCAACATGGACGCAGATAACCCATCAGCGTCATGTTGAAAAGAGGGTTTAAGTTGACTAAGACCTTCAGCAACATCCTCATAGGATAGTGAAAAAGAACCAATATTGATGGAAGAGCAAGTATCACCATATGCATTCACATCACTATCACGGTCGGACACAAAATTAGAGCGGAAGAACTCAGCAAACAGGTTGGCAGCTTCGTAGGGAGATTTAGCAGTTACATCATTCAGAAACAGGGTAGTGGGAATAGAAGAACAGGATCTCTTGGACTTGATGAAACGCCAGAAAGCCTTTGGGTTCGATTTTACTTCAGATTCGTACTTTAAAGTATAGTTCCGATATAGAAACTTATTCAAACAATTAAATTCTTTGGAATATCTCAAGTATTTGTCCTTGAAAGACAGGAGGTTGGTGGTCTTGAATTTTTTGAAAAATTTATTACGCAAGTTTTTCAAATATTTCAAATTTTTTGTGTACCAAGGTAACTTATAGATCCTTTTGGGAAAAGCAGGGACATGAAGTGAGCAGACTTCACAGAGCTTGGATTTAAAGACGTTAAAAGAGCTACTGACATGAAGATCAAGAAGCAAAGAGTCCCAATCAATTTCATCAAGTAATAAATTCAATTTAGCATAATCGCATAGCTTAAAGTTAAGAACCCTGCAATCATTACGGTTGGCTGTGCACAATGGCTGAAATTCATAAAATTTAAGCTTAAGCACTAAGGGGACATGATGCATATTATTGGGAGAAAAAGAACTTAAGCATTCAGAAACTTTAAAGTTAACATTATCACTTACAAATACCAAATCTAAGATTCTATTTAGCTTGTTTACAAAATTATTAACCTGGACTAAATTCAGGCTATACAAGTTATCAACTAAGTAACCTTCAGAAGAGCTCACTATATTACGGGGGAAAAAAGTAGCACCATCGCAATTATCATCCTCCAGGCGAGTCCAAGATAAATTGCACAAATTAAAGTCGCCCATAACGCAAAAGTGACATTCATCACCTCTACTTAAAGCTAAAGATAAGATGTTGTCGGTATGAGCATTATAGATAACTTCAGCCGAATTCGGCGGAATGTAAGAAGCACAGAGAAGCAATGAGTTGGACAGACCCTGAATGGAAACACAGAGTTGGTCCAACAGCGTGTTAGCATTTTCAAGTAGCACAAGCGATGAGGACAACTTGCTCCGAACTGCAATAAGCACACCACCGCCCCTACACAAGCCAGTCTTAGCAGCGTCGCGGTCTTTACGAAAGACATTGTACAGGTTGGGATCAAAGAATTCCTCACTGTAGAAGGTTGAGTTCAACCATGTTTCAACCAACACAAAGACGTCGTAATCTAAATATGAGCTCATTGCATAAAGGTCATTAGATTTAGTTCTAAGACCAGAAACATTCTGGTACATAATCTTGAGCGAAGAAGTTGAAACATTTGGGATGCTAGGCCGTCACTGTTGGCTGGTCTATTTTTTGAAAAAAACGAAAAGGGCGCACCTTAACGTCGGCTGGCCAAACAGAGGCATCAAGAAGCTTGGCATATGAAGATGAGGCAACACCAAGTTTAAAGTTTACACGCTTCAGAGACTCAGTAGAGACGCCTTTCTTTACTAGTTTATAGCAAGAAAGATTACATTTGTCAACTCCGGCGCGATTTGCAATATAGTCAGTTAAAATATCCTCAGTCACCGACGGTAGAAACGATGACAAGTGCAACCACTTCTTACTAACAGCAACATCCAAACCCGAGCTTACGTTAGAGCCAACAACAACAAGCCTTTGGTTCCTGTGTTTTTTGTTGTGCACAGTAGTCCAGTCATTAGCAGGTAGATCAACAGCAGCAGCAGTATGCGAGTGAGTAGGAGAAGATGGAGCATCGGCAGCACGTGACGAGAAGAGCGAGGCATCAGCAGAACAAGTGAGCGTACTACTTTCATCAGCGGTCGTAGCAGCGTAAGTAACAGGCGAGGTAGCAGGTGCAGCAGCGTCAGCAACAACATCAACGACAGCATTCACAGCGAGAGTATGAGAGCACGGATCAACAGCATGAGCAGCATCAGCAACATTGGAAGCTTTAACTGCCGGAGACTGCGGGCGTTTTGTTTTGTTACTGCCCTTTACTAATAGAGGCGAGTGAGAACGGGCGATGGCAGACTTAGGCACAGCAGCAAGGGCGTCCGCAGCTTTAGAGCGGGCGCGAGTAATGATTGGCAACGGCTTTCCAGTAGCAGGAGAAACAGAGTTCGGCTTGTCAGCACTTGAGTTCTCAGAGTATGAAATTTTAAGAGCGTCGATGAGGCCTCGAAGTTCACTTAGCTTGTCCAGCAATAACGGCACCATGGATGAGCATGATGAACGCGGACTTTTTATGCAGGAGTCACAGGCGAAAATTAAATTTGGGCTCGAGTTTAAAGCTTCCACGGCACCAGAATTTAATTTACAGCACCTAAAGTGCCACTTGACCGAACAGGTGCCACAAGAGACCGAATCGGCAGCGGTGCAGGGCAGTTTGCACTTCTTCTATAGTGAACGCCCAAATTTTTACATGGAGTAGCATGGGCTGAGGACAACAGCACTGAATATGTTGGTATACAAGGGTAATCTACGAAAAAGCGGTTCAAAAATAACTTTGTGAACGCAAGAAGCAAACGCCTATTCGCCATTTCTTTCAATAAGCATACATTAATATTTTCCTACGTGCGGGACGAAGTTCGCCGGGTCAGCTAGTCTAATATAAATTGCTCATGTTCCCAACAAGTAGACGGTTCTGAAAATCCCATTTTGTATTCATCTACTTTGTTACGTTTGCAACACACAGATTGTACAAAAGCTTTTTTATATTGGAGGAATGAGGGTTTTCCTTAGAAAACGTATGAAATGTGTTGTAAACGATTTTTGAAACAAAAAAAATTAGTCGATTGGAGCTTTTAGTTTTAAACTACTGTTAAAATAGTTGAAATTTTTGAAAAATATAAACATTTCGTTTCTTTGTAAATTACAAAGCTCATCTTTTATTAACTTTTTGCAGTTATGACAGTCAAATTTTTCAATAGTTTGCATCAATATGAAACCAGAGGAATAACGAAGGGAACTATCACTCATATGTTCAAACAAACTGGTATTATTGTCAATTATTATAAATGAACCTTCGTCAGTTGGTTCACAATTGAAGGTTCCTGCCTTAAATGCTATTATTTTCATTGAGATCATTAACGCAAGAATATGGTCAAACTCAAAAAGTGAAGGATTATTGTTTGTAACTCCGCTTTTTCTTACCAAATAAAAAAGATTTTCAATAATCAAGATTTTCTTGATTAAGTCTTGATCATAAAAGAAAATTGGATTTTTCCGCCCAGATATCTTGTGAAAGAGACAAAACGGAAGTAATTGATAAAACTATACCTTTTCAACAGTATACAGTTTTAGAATACTGACAACTTTTGACATAGTTTTTCATTTCCTTCAAATAATTTTGGATATTGTTATTCTCACGAAGAGCTGATCGGAAAGGTTTTTTATCAAAAAGAACATGGCTATTCAAACAATCAAAAAGTCTGTTTGTTTTTTCAATAAATATAGCTGTGGACGAAGCTTTTTCTTTGCAATCATTATAACAGCCATTTTCAACGAAAGATTTTATGGCTGCGGATACAGTATTGCTAAATATGAGTTGCGTATTTAACCTTCATTTTTTCAAATGAATTAGGATGAATATGCTTTGTTGTCAATTTGGGACAAAGGCGGGTTGAATTGTTTTTATCCAATTCATATAACCTGCAAATAATCGACCAAGAAATATGTCCATCAGTCGAAGTTTCATCATCAGCAAATTTGTTGAAGCGAAAGCGATCGTCAACGAAAAAAAAGGTATACACACAAAAATAAGCGCGAACAAGTGAAATTGTGTTGTTGCTTTTGTTGGCTTTTTTGGTGGTTGATTATTTCATTGCGTGTGAAGGCAACGCACACAATTTTGCGAATATTTTCGGCTAGCCGAAGTGCGTATGGGACCTGCTGCGCTGAAAGCAAGGCGCATAACAGCAACATCATCACAGCGCACAGTTGATGTGCGACTGACCACATCAACATAAAGCAAATTATGAAAGCTGACTTCGAATTGAGAAGTTTGCCGAAGTCATCGCGAATATGTTCGAATAGCCGAAGTGCGTATGGGACCTACTGCGCTGGTACGCAAATTTGTGCCAGTTGACACCTCTATGTGTTTATTTGCTTAGTGCTAAAGCCCAACAACAAGTGCATCAGCCTAAACCGCAACAACAAGCTCAGCTGCCTAAACCGATTGTCTCTCAACAGCAAAAGAGTGATAAGCAAGAAGTTACGCTGAAGACGATTTTCAGTGAGCTTGTCGCCCTAAGAGCTGACAACGCGCGTTTGCTCTCTGTGTTGAACTCTTTGCAAGATGAAAAAAAGCTTCTAGCCGAAAAACTCGAATGCCTGCAAGAAGAGCTTCATTCAATACAATGCAAGTTAAGTGACAATGATACTGTCCCTAAATTATCTGTCCTAACTAACGATGTCAAAGTCATTGAAAATAACATCTGCGATCTTCTGGATAAGAGAGCCACTTTGGTACCTGACACTCGTACTCTCTCCAACAATAATACTGCGTCCTCGGATGCCCGTCGCTCTGGTGTCGTTGAGCACGCTCAACCCGTCGTTTCCGCCCGTTCCAATGCGCATTGTTCGCCTGCTGCTGCTGCTTCTTCGATTCGTGCTGACCGTTCTCTTCCTGCTGCTGCTACTGGCCACTCAAAGCTTCCTTGCTCTTATGCTGCCACTGCTGCCGCCGCTACCGCTGCCTTCGCTGATTCTGCTGCTGCTCTGCCTTCTGCTGATTCCGCTGCCGTGCGTCGTGAAGTCTCCTCGCCTCCCAGACAGCTCACTACACCTGGCTGGGTTACTGCTGGGAAAAAAACAACAGACTTAAACAATTGCGTGTCGTTGGATCTAATGCCAACTCCGAACTTGGCGTTGCTGTTCGACTTAAGTGGCTGCACCTTTCTTCTTTCTTGCCCACTGTTACTGCTGATAACATCATTGAGTATGTTATGAAGCATGCAAACATCGAGAAGAGCGTTATTTCGTGGTACAGTCTTGTCAAAAAAGACACCTCTGTGGAATCTTTAAGACGAATAAACTTTAAGCTGGGTGTTCCTGAAAACGCAATTGAAAAACTGCTTAGTCCTGAATTGTGGCCGGCAAATGTGACCGTGCGCCCTTTTCAGTTTTTTCTAAAGCAAGGGCAACAACCGGCAACAGGATAGTTTCTTCGTCTAAGGCTGGTCCTGTGCGCAATGGAGTTAAGCTGTATTTTCAAAATTGTTCTGGACTTAGAACTAAAGCTGAATATGTCCGAAAATTCAGCACACAATCGGACCACGACATTTATGTCATTGTGGAGACTTGGCTGGCTGCGAACTTCTTTGACTCGGAATATTTTGATCCTAATTTATTTGACGTCTTTCGCAAAGACCGAGATGCTACTATGACTGGGTGTAGTAGAGGTGGTGGTGTAATGATCGCTGTTCGTCGTAAACTTCGGGCGACTTTCATCCCACCTGCTAATGATAACACTATCCTGGATCAACTCTGTGTAAGCTGGCAAGGTTCGTCTGGCTTGCTGTTCCTGTGCTGCTCCTATATCCCACCTGCAGCCAATGAATCGCTCTACAAATCGCACGTGAACAATGTGCTGGCGTTACAGGACCTTGTCGGTGATAACCAACTGTGTGTTCTGGGTGATTTTAATCTAAGCGGTATCTGTTGGTCTCATTTGGATAATAACTTTTCTCTCACACCGTCTAATGTAAATAGGCCGTTGGAAACATTTGTTATTGATAATCTGTTAAGTATTGATTTGGCTCAGATTAACGGCGTTTTATAATAACTTCAATCGTATTTTAGATTTAATTTTTATTAGCAATAATGTAAATTTTAAGTTATCTCGTAGTTCCTCTGCAATTTCCCCGTCGAACTTGCATCATATTCCATTAACTTTAGACATCGAGTTTTATAAATTTTTTGAAGTGCCTTCTGCCAGCAGGAAAATTTCTTTCAATTTCAATTTGTGTAACTTCGCTTCTCTTGATTCTTTTTTTCTTAATACTGACTGGGTCGCCCTTTTTTTGATTGCTGATGTCTCCAATTGTTATAGCAAATTTAAATCTTTGATCTTCGATATTTGCTTAGCTAATGTCCCCATTTTTGCTACTCGAACGTATAAGCTCCCGTGGTACTCAAAAGAATTAATGCATCTTAAGAATCTGAGAAATAAGTTCCACAAAAAGTTTAAACTAACAAAGAACCTTGTTTTCTATGACAAATATCTTCAATACCTTAATGAATTTAGAAACCTGGATGAAATGCTATATAATAATTACATACAGAGTTTCGAACGAAATATTAAACGCAATCCAAAGAATTTTTGGAGCTTTATTAAATCTAAAAAAACGTGCTCCAATATTCCATCCTCTGTTTCCCTTTAGGGAAATCAGCTGACTCATTGGAGGATGCTGCAAACCTCTTTGCAGAATTTTTTCGTTCTAATTTTGTTACTGATGACGCGTTCGAAGTCAGTGAGTCCATCAATACTAAGGCATCTCTTGACTTTGGCTCTTTGGTGTTATCTTCAGACGATGTAGCAAAGGGTATTCGCGATGTAAAGCTTTCGTCGCAAACTGATATTGATGGTCTCTCCTCTGTCCTACTAAAAAACTGTCCTTCCCTTGTGGAACCTTTGAAAATTATCTTCAATAAGTCTCTTATATCTGGAGTATTTATCGAACATTGGAAAAAAGCCTCAATTACCCCAATTTTCAAAAGTGGTAACAAAAATGATGTGTCAAATTATAGACCTATCTCAAAGTTATCCACGGTTTCTAAACTTTTTGAAACCATAATTAAAGATAAGGTTTATTTTGCGGTTAAAAATATAATTATCCCAAATCAACATGGTTTTGTATCTGGTCGGTCCACCGTAACCAACCTGGCGGTTTTTTCTGAGTACTCCATCTCGGCTTTTCAGAAGGGCTTACAAATTGATACTATTTATACTTACTTTTCTAAAGCATTTGATAGAGTCTCTCATAAAATTTTACTTGCCAAGCTGTCTAGTCTTGGTTTTCATTCTGTGTTTCTTGAATGGTTAAAATCCTATCTTAGTGAACGTCTCTGTGTTGTGTCATTTGACAACACTTCTTCCCAGCCTTTTACGGCGACCTCCGGTGTTCCCCAGGGTAGTATTTTAGGTCCGCTATTATTTGTGCTCTTTATTAACGATGTTTGTACGTGCTTTTCAACCTCCAAATTTCTATTGTATGCAGACGACCTTAAAATCTACTCTGAGATTAGAACCCCTGAGGACTCCTCTGCGCTTCAATCTGAGCTTAACATCTTAAATGAGTGGTGTGTCCGAAATCGTCTCTTCCTTAACACCAACAAATGTTTCCAACTGACTTTCGCTAAAAAAGTATTTATTTTCCTGCCTCCTACTTTATTTCAAACTCGGGGCTTAAAGCGGTCAGTGTGATCAAAGACCTAGGTGTCTTCTTCGATTCTAACTTATCTTTTTCTGCACATATCGACTCTATCATCTCCAAATCGTATTCTATGTTAGCCTTTATTCGTCGCAACTGTTCTCCTCTCTGACCCTTATACTTTCAAGTTACTTTATTCCACCTTTGTTCGTTCCAGGCTAGAATATGCAGCCGTCATTTGGAGGCCATTTTATGCCTTAAGTATAAATCGACTCGAACGAGTGCAGAAGGTCTTTATTCGCTTTGCCCTTCGTTCCCTGAATTTTGCAGACCCGATTCCCTCCTATGACGCACGTTGTCAGCTTCTAAACTTGAAATCGCTACTTAATAGAAGATCTTTTCTCTCATTAAATTTTGTATATAATATCGTGAATGGACTTATTGACTGCTCGTCTCTTCTTGAAAAAATTAATTTTAATATTCCTGCCAGATCTCTACGGCGGTCTGATCTTTTTAATGTTGGCTTCAACAAGACCAATGATGCCAAAAATGCTCCTATTACAAGAGTTCTAATTGAATTCAATAGCCTCTCAAATTCTTTGGATACTGATCTCGCGTTACTTTTAAGCGTATTTTGTACCTTGTTATCTAATTATAAGTATCTTTAAGAATATTTTTCGAATTTGTTTGAATTTACACCCCTCATTTCTCAAAGTCTGTAATTTGATTAGACTTAATTTAATAAACAATAAACAATAATGGGCTGTAGAAGCTATAATATTGGGAATTTCCGCATTTCCGTTCACTCTTACATTCTTAAGATACTATACTTTCGAAATATCGAAAAAGCCAAAAATCGATTTTTTTAAATTTCTAGACCACCGGGTCCCCTTAATCAAAATACCAATACTTTGCTTATTTGTGGTGTTGTAAGACAGATTATGAAAGTACGCTTCGTACTGTTTAGGTGCGGCTGCAGCCACATTGAAGGCTAAGTGCGTCTCTTGTAGTAGGACGGCCGAGGGGTGGTGGGATTTGAATAAGAGTGCTTCATGGAAATGTCTGTTATCTGCTTAGCACTCTCTTTCTAAAGAGGGTGTTGAGGTCATGAGTGAGTTGCAGTGATTTGGAGGAGAATGAGAAATGGGATGAAGAAGTTGAGCGTAAACGCAAACAAATAATATTAAACAGTGAGCTTGGTATGTGAGTCGTCGTCGGAGGTGATTTCGTCAGAGTTTGAATTTCGGTTGGTTTTTTTTAATATTTGCTTGATATAGGTTTTTTGTTAATAAGTGGGTTATGTTCGGAAGTTAGAGAGTGAGAATGATTAGAAGAGGAATGGTGTGCCGGAATAGGTGTAGGATTGGAATTTGATTGCGAGTAATTGTGAGAGGGAGTGATTTGGGTCTGTTTTGTAATTATTATGGTTTTCGATGTGTGTTTGCTTACGGATTTAGTTGTATCTAATGTTGTTGTTGGTAGTTTTATTGAGCGGGACTGAGTGGGTTCTTGAGTGATAGATGAAGGTTGGGTTGAAGATGTTGTGGAAGATAGGACTGATGAGTAACTAGGTGCCGAAGAGGTGTTTTGATTTTGTGCTCTGTGGAGTCGTTGCGCTTCTCGTAAAGGAAATTTTTTTTGGATTTTCACTTTGAGTATTTCTTTGTGCTGTAAAAATTTTTGGCATTGCCTGGACGAAGCAGGGGGCTGTTCGGAACAGTTTGCACACATAGTGCGGGTGCACTGGGTAGGGGAGTGAGGAGGTAAGTTACAGTTGTCGCATGCCGGTGTGTTTTTGCAGCGCTGGCATGACTTGCAGCGCATTGGATTAGGAATATATTCCCTTACGTGAACTGTATACTATGAAATATCAATTTTTTGTGGCAGATTGTATAAGTCAAAGAAAGGAGTACAACCCCGCTTCGTTTTGCTTTACCTTCTACAAGTTTAGTGGCTTCGACCACACCCTGTGGGCCTAGCTCTTTTACAATTTCCTCTTCGGGGACTATGTTCAAGCAAGGGGCAAAGACTGTCCCCTTCGTAAGGTTTAGGTTGTTGTGTAAGCTACAAGTAATCGGACATATTCCATGAAGCTCTTTCATTAATTAATTAATTGATTGGCACGACAGCCCGCTTACGCGAGACTAAGGCCTAGCTTCCCGCAACCACCCGTGTTGTGCGTGTGAATTTTGTACGCGGGTGGAAGGGACCTACAGTTTTATGCCGGTTCCGAACGGCAGGTTGGGAGCTTTTTCATAGGCAATTTTTACTCTCAGAGGTTTGCCATTTCCAGTTGAGAGGACAGCCACCGAAAGAGAAAACGAGTTTCCCGTTATTTTTTTTAGGTGTTACTACATGCAGAATTCGAACTAGCGTCGCTCTGCATGCGACTCGCTTGGACCGCGCACTAACCAACTGAGCCACGGCGGCTGCCGGCTGTGAAGCTCTTTCGCTTTAATAAATTTACCTGCTGTTGATTTGTCTTTCACGAGAAGTAAGAGGTTACCATCACGAAGAACAGATAAATGAACAGATAATTATAAATAAGATGTCTTTGCTAATGAGGTGTAGTGAGCGTTGTATAGCGAAACAAGAATAATTGGATAAGGGCTTGTTATTATCTGCGGACGCAACAACAACGTATTTTGGGTTTGGTTGTTAAACGGTGGGTAACTCAGGGAAAAGCTCGAGGAGTTCGGAATGTTTCTTTTTCTTTGCTTTCGGTCTATCAGGTGATAGTAAATAAAAGCGATTTTCCCCCTTAAGTTGAGTGCCCGGAGGCATGTTCACCACACGAGTACTTGCACAACTGTACTAGTAGGAGTACGAACGATATAAAGACGAATGTAAAGGTACGTTAGAAGTAAAGTTAAGCACAACCGTAAGCGCGATGCAAGCGAGATTTCACAGAGAGAGGTCTGTTCGGCTAAAGAGTTAGTCGAAGTTAGTCGAGTTGGGTTATAAGCGCGATTAACACTAAGGGCCGTTTTCTCATCTTCCCGTTAAAGTGACCTTTAGCTAAAGTGAACTTTAGCTAAAGGTCACTTTAAAGTGCCCGGTAAATATTTTCGTTTTCTCATCTTCCTGATAAATATAAATTTAACAAGTCTGATTTGTTGGCAACACTGGTCTACGATGGGCAGCACTTGGCGGCGCAATCAGCTGTTTGTGAAGAATAATAATTATTTTTGAAGGAAAAAAATAAAAATTGGCCTGGCAAAATCTTGTTGATGCTTTTACTGCCAAATGGGGCGTGTCCCGACGTTGGAAATCGTTGAGGGACAAGTTTGACAGCTTGAAGCGTAAGTCCAAGCTGGAACTTGCAGCGCAGAAGAGCGAGACGTATCGCACAGGTGGCGGCCCAGCAGCGATTGGGCATGTCAGCAGTGCAAAGCAGTGAAATAGTCCAATTGGCTGTTATATGTTATATTTGCCGCATTTTGCGACTCCGTACTTTCAAAAGCGTCTTCCAGGGCATGCATTTAAGAAACACGCCTATTTTCCATACCGAAAGATCTCAAACTCAAATTTCATTTCAAATTGTAATTTCATTATCAGCTGTTTTTTATTTGTAAACAAACATATGCATGTACTTGGCACCATTTCCACTTAAAGTTCACTTTAAAGTTTAACAGGCACTCAATCCTCCCGGTAAATTTTATCGGGAGGATAGCTTAACGGGCAGATGAGAAAACGAAAATGCGTTTATCGGCCCGTTAAAGTGAACTTTAAAGTTAACGGGAAGATGAGAAAACGGCCCTAAATAACACAAATAGACGAGCGCATAATACCGCTACCGTTTTTTTAATTCTTCCTGGGGTCAAATAGACCAAAAGGGACAGGTAGAAGGTTAAACTACTTCTTGTTCTTCTTCTTGATTGGCACGACAGCCCGATTACGAGACTAAGGCCTAGCTACCCGCAACCATCCATGTTGTGCGCGTGAATTTTTACAAGGTTGGAAGGGATCTAAAATTTTATGCCGATTCCGAACGGCGAGTTGGGAGCTTTTTCATAGGCAATTTTACTCTCAGAGGTTTGCCATTTCCTGCTGAGGGGACAGCCGCCGAAAGAAAAATTGTTGCTTTTCTTTTTCTTCGGTGTTTGCAGCAACGGAGTTTTGAACCTGGGTCCGAGCGTCGCATTTGACTCGCGGCCCAACGCACTAGCCAGCTGAGCTACGGCGGCTGCAACTACTACTACAACTACTTGCAACCCTTTAACCCTGCTTAGATAATGTACGTCTGCGAGACGTACGTCTTTTGAATTTTTTGCTCTCTCTCTCTCAATCGTCAAGAGAGAAAATTCTCACTTTCAGTTATCTCAGCCGTTAACTACGTCTTGTCGGTGGTGGTTGTTTTTTTGCTGTGAGTGCAATTGTTTCTGAGATATTAACATAGCGTACGTCTGAGAGACGTATCATTATCTTTTGTGTTAGTTTTGACATTTTTGTGTGCTAGCGTTTTTTTTCATTTTCTGTTGAATTTTAAGGTGGCTCGTTACTTTTTAAATTAAAATTTGTTAAAAACGATGACATGTAAGCGTGGTTTAAATGGCGAGTTGAGTTCTTGAGTCGCTGGATAGCGACCCGGACCTCGTCATGACTGGGCGGTGGCACATCCACACCGTCGTCGTCGATTGGTGCCATCTGGACATCTTCACCACTGGCGGTATTGTTCCTTTCGTCGCCTGCGAGCAGCTTGGTGAAGTGCTCCTTCCACAACCTCAGCACACCCTGCGCATCCGTAACCAGATCCCCGTTTTCGTCTCTGCAAGAAGATGCCCCGGGCTTAAATCCTTCCGTGAGACGCTTAACTTTTTGGAAGAATTTTCGGGCGTCATTCCTGCTCCTGCACTCCTCGATTTCCTCACGCTCGCGCCTTTCTTGCTCCCGTTTCTTGCGTCCAAACAGGCACCTCTCTTTCTTCCCCTCCTCCCGGTATTTTTCTGTCATGGCTCGCGTGGCGGCCGACTGTAGGGTCTTCTTGTATGCAGCATTCTTCGCTGCAGTGGCTGCGCGACATTCTTCATCGTACCATTGGTTTTTTGGTGGAGGGCGTCGAAAACCAAGGACATTTTCTGCGGCGGCGCGCATAGAGTGGGATAAGTGAGCCCATAATCCGCCGATGTCATCAGGTGGAGAGGGGGAGCGACCGAGCTGGTTGGAGAGTTGAGCGGAGTAGGCTTCGGCTACCCCTTGTGATCGCAGCTTACTGATGTCCAGCTTTCTTCGCAAACTAGGTTGTGCGGTCTTCGCTGCGCAAAGACGCATGCGTACCTTGGCTGCAACAAGGTAGTGGTCCGAGTCGATGTTGGGTCCTCGGAACGTGCGCATATCTAGAATGCTAGAAGCATGCCTTCCATCAATCACAATGTGATCAATCTGGTTGCGGGTTGATTGATCGGGGGATAACCAGGTGGCCTTGTGGATATCGAGGTGCTGGAATCTGGTGCTACTAACTACCATGTTTCGTGCCGCTGCGAAATCGATCAGCCTCAGACCGTTGTTCGAAGTGGTCCCATGGAGGCTGAACTGCCCGACTGTGGGGCCAAAGATGCCTTCTCGCCCGACCTTTGCGTTGAAGTCCCCGAGGACAATTTTGACGTCGTGGGCCGGGCACCTGTCGTAGACGTCCTCGAGCTTCGCATAGAAGGCATCCTTGGTCGCATCGTCCTTCTCTTCCGTCGGGGCGTGCGCGCAAATTAGGCTGATGCTAAAGTATTTAGCTTTGATGCGGATCGAAGCCAGCCGTTCGTTCACCGGAGTGAACCGAGTGACGTGGTGGCGAAGTCTCTTGCTGACCACATATCCGCAGCCAACTTCGCGCTTCTCCGCATGGCAGCTGTAGTAGATATCGCAGTCTGCTCGCTTGGAGCAGCATTGTCCCGTCCATCGCATTTCCTGGATGGCGGTGATGTCAGCCTTACACTTTGTGAGGGCTTCCGCCAGTTGGATAGAGGCACCTTCCCTATAGAGGGTCCGGACATTCCAGGTGCATATCCACCAATCATGGTCCTTGAATCGTTTGCTGTGGTCGTCAACATTGTGGGTTCCTTCCGAGGCTTGCTTTTTGGCTTTCATTGGTAGATGATTTTCCGTGGCGGGCACCAAATCCTGCGCACAACCAAAATTTTAAGTCCTGGGGATTGGACTCGCTGCACACATTAGTTCACTATTCAGCGGATGCCAAAAAGCTATCCAGAAGGGCCGCGCGGAGGCTGTGCATCAGCTTGGATTGGACAGGGACAAGGATCGTTCTGGCGTTCGCCAGGTTGAAGGCAATCAGAGACTTTACCTTGTATGTCCGCTCCCTTCCTTCCTTTAACTAACCAAACGCAGTCAATAAAAACCAAAAATCACTTTATTTCACAGATTTACACTTCACTGTCCTTACACTTAATTATTTGCTTAATTACTCCGTGTGGCACCTTCACTTGTCTAAACCAAGACTGACTCGCTGCGCCGCACCCGGCTGCCTTTTATACCTGTCCGGCCATCGCGCAGATCGTTCTCGTACATTCCAGAGTGGACTAAAGGTTTCCGTGATGATCGCGACCATCATTGCCAGGTTGGACTAAAAGTTTCCATTATCGCGGCCATCTTTGCCAGGCTGGACTTAAAAATTCCACCATCGTGGTCATCATTGCCAGGTTGAATTATGGCACGGCGCGTAGCGACAGTGTTGCTTTGCACAGCGATAGACTGTCTTATCGTTACACTGCCCACCACTTAGACTTGTTCGTTCCGAACAAGTGCCGAGGTTCCGCTGTGATAAGGCGCCAGGCGCTCCAAATGGACTACCTTCAGCTTAGCGCCTTTATTGCTGCAACGTTGAATCCTGTATACCACGTCGTTAATCCTAGTCACGACTTCGTAAGGTCCTTCCCATGACGCTTGAAGTTTCGGAGACAAACCTTTCCTCCGCTGCGGGTTGTAGAGCATTACCAGATCGCCTCCTTGGAACCCTGCTAAGTTGGCCCGTAGATAATATCTGTCTTTCGCCCTATCGCTGACCTGTTTGGTGCGGCTCCTTATAAACTGGTGAATTTCCTCCAGTTCCGCCCGCTTATTGACCACGTAGTCCGTCTTAGCGCCTCCCGTCGTGCTGAATACCCCGAACTTCAAGTCAGTCTGATTTTGACTAGTGAAGGTGCCACACGGAGCTATTAAGCAAATAATTAAGTGTAAGGACAGTGAAGTGTAAATCTGTGAAATAAAGTGATTGTTGGTTTTTATTGACTGCGTTTGGTTAATTAAAGGAAGGAAGGAAGGAAGGGAGCGGACATACAAGGTAAAGTCTCTGATTGCGTTCAACCTGGCGAACGCCAGAACGATCCTTGTCCCTGTCTAATCCAAGCTGATACACAGCCTCCGCGCGGCCCTTCTGGATAGCTATTTGGCACCCGCTGAATAGTGAACTAATGTGTGCAGCGAGTCCAATCCCCAGGACTTAAAATTTTGGTTGTGCGCAGGATTTGGTGCCCGCCACGGAAAATCATCTACCAATGAAAGCCAAAAAGCAAGCCTCGGAAGGAACCCACAATGTTGACGACCACAGCAAACGATTCAAGGACCATGATTTGTGGATATGCACCTGGAATGTCCGGACCCTCTATAGGGAAGGTGCCTCTATCCAACTGGCGGAAGCCCTCACAAAGTGTAAGGCTGACATCACCGCCATCCAGGAAATGCGATGGACGGGACAATGCTGCTCCAAGCGAGCAGACTGCGATATCTACTACAGCTGCCATGCGGAGAAGCGCGAAGTTGGCTGCGGATATGTGGTCAGCAAGAGACTTCGCCACCACGTCACTCGGTTCACTCCGGTGAACGAACGGCTGGCTTCGATCCGCATCAAAGCTAAATACTTTAGCATCAGCCTAATTTGCGCGCACGCCCCGACGGAAGAGAAGGACGATGCGACCAAGGATGCCTTCTATGCGAAGCTCGAGGACGTCTACGACAGGTGCCCGGCCCACGACGTCAAAATTGTCCTCGGGGACTTCAACGCAAAGGTCGGGCGAGAAGGCATCTTTGGCCCCACAGTCTGGCAGTTCAGCCTCCATGGGACCACTTCGAACAACGGTCTGAGGCTGATCGATTTCGCAGCGGCACGAAACATGGTAGTTAGTAGCACCAGATTCCAGCACCTCGATATCCACAAGGCCACCTGGTTATCCCCCGATCAATCAACCCGCAACCAGATTGATCACATTGTGATTGATGGAAGGCATGCTTCTAGCATTCTAGATATGCGCACGTTCCGAGGACCCAACATCGACTCGGACCACTACCTTGTTGCAGCCAAGGTACGCATGCGTCTTTGCGCAGCGAAGACCGCACAACCTAGTTTGCGAAGAAAGCTGGACATCAGTAAGCTGCGATCACAAGGGGTAGCCGAAGCCTACTCCGCTCAACTCTCCAACCAGCTCGGTCGCTCCCCCTCTCCACCTGATGACATCGGCGGATTATGGGCTCACTTATCCCACTCTATGCGCGCCGCCGCAGAAAATGTCCTTGGTTTTCGACGTTCACCACCAAAAAACCAATGGTACGATGAAGAATGTCGCGCAGCCACTGCAGCGAAGAATGCTTCCTAAAAGAAGACCCTGCAGTCGGCTGCCACGCGAGCCGTGATAGAAAAGTACCGGGAGGAGAGAAAGAAAGAGAGGTGCCTTTTTAGACGTAAGAAACGGGAGCAAGTAAGGCGCGAGCGTGAGGAAATTGAGGAGTGCGGGAGCAGGAATGACGCTCGAAAATTCTTCCAAAAAGTTAAGCGTCTCACGGAAGGGTTTAGGCCCGGGGCATCTTCTTGCAGAGACGAAAACGGGGATCTGGTTACGGATGCGCAGGGTGTACTGAGGTTGTGGAAGGAGCACTTCACCAAGCTGCTCGCAGGCGACGAAAGGAACAATACCGCCAGTGGTGAAGATGTCCAGATGGCACCAATCGACGACGACGGTGTGGATGTGCCACCGCCCAGTCATGACGAGGTCCGGGTCGCTATCCAGCGACTCAAGAACAATAAAGCTGCAGGGCCGGTTGGGCTACCAGCTGAATTGTTCAAGGCCGGCGGTGGTGAGCTGATTGGGTGCATGCATCAGCTCATTTGCAAAATATGGCTGGAGGAGCAAAAGCCCAACGATTGGAACCTCAGTGCCCTTTGTCCTGTGCTGAAGAAAGGCGACCCAACAATATGCGCCAAGTACAGGGGTATCAGCCTACTTCCCATTGCATACAAGGTCCTGACGAGCGTATTATGTGAAAGACTAAAGCCACTCGCCAAGGCGCTGATTGGACCTTATCAGTGCGGCTTTAGACCTGGTAAGTCCACCATCGACCAGATATTCACTCTACGCCAAATCCTGGAGAAGACCCATGAGAACCAAATCGATACACACCATCTCTTCATCGATTACAAGGCAGCATTCGATAGCCCGATAAGGGATCGCCTATATGCCGCATTGTCTGAACTTGGTATCCCTGCAAAGCTCGTGAGACTTTGCAGAGCGACGTTGAGCAATACGCGCAGCTCCGTCAAGGTTGGAAGTGACCTCTCCGACCCCTTTGATACCTTTCGAGGTTTCAGACAGGGCGATCCTTTGTCATGCGACCTCTTTAACTTCACCATGGAGAGTGTTCTGCGCAAGGCCGGTGTACATCGTAATGGCGAAATTTTCAACAAAAGTGTCCAGCTCCTTGCTTACGCTGATGACATTGATGTCATCGGGCGTAACAAGCGAGATGTCACCGCTGCCTTTGCGGCTATCGAAAGAGAATCTGCCAAAATGGGTCTGGTGGTAAATGAGGGCAAGACGAAGTATATGCTGTCTACATGCAGGGACTCGCAGCGGCTAGGGTCTCACGTCGAGGCCGACAGGTATGCTTTTGAAGTTGTCAAGGAATTCGTCTACCTTGGCCCCGCCATCAACAGCAGCAATGATGTCAGTCTGGAGATAAAGCGAAGGATAACCCTTGCCAACAGGTGCTACTACGGTCTCGGTAGGCAATTGAGAAGTAGAGACCTCTCTCGACCGACAAAACATGCACTCTATAGGACGCTTATCTTACCCGTGCTCCTCTATGGCGCTGAAGCATGGACAATGACACGAAACGACATAGCGGCCCTTGGAGTGTTCGAGAGGAAGGTACTTCGCAAAATCTTCGGCCCTGTTCGTGCTGGTGACGACTATCGTACACGAACCAATAACGAGCTGTATGAGCTGTATAAGGACATGGACGTAGCGCAGCGAATAAACATCGAGCGGCTACGCTGGCTCGGTCATGTCTGCCGCATGGACGACGAAGCTCCGGCGAAAAAGGTGTTCGATGCGATGGTTGGAGGTCGACGGCGAAGAGGGATGCCGTGTCTCCGGTGGAAGGACCAAGTTGAAGAGGCCCTGTCATCTCTTGGTGTTACCAACTGGAGAAGGCGCGCGCAAAGCAGAGGCGCCTGGAGAGAAGTTTTGCGGCAGGCCGTAACCCGATAACGGGTTGTTATGGCCAGTTAAGTAAGTAAGTACTTAATCGCAATTTTGAGAATATGATGATTTACTTTAGTAAAACTCTCATTAATGTAAATAGGAGTATTGGAGTCGAAACCTGCATTGGATAAACGGAGAACATCGTTCGTATTTCGCCTGAAGTCGGCCAGTTTTGTGGAAATGTTGAGGTGGTAAAAATTGTATTGAAAAGATATGTGAAAAATGGCAGCAATATTGGGAGGAGTCCTTTTATAAAAATGGGGTGCATTTCATTAAATCCCACAGCATTTGATTTAACAGACTGAAATGCTTGCCAAACCTCCAACTGATGCACACAAGAGAAGCTAAAAGAATTCTCAGAGCTAGGATTGTTGTGATTCTGTGTAGCCACTGGGCGTTTTGCATTTACCATGGTTGCTGATAAATTCAGAAAATTTATATTTAATTGATTAACATCAATTTCGGAGGGGCTGATTGACTTGGATATTTTATTGTTGATACCAATTTTACGTATATGTTGCCACTTTTGCTTTGAGCCAATGCATGAACTGAATTTACGCTAATATCTTCTTTTTGCTGTTTTAAGTCTGCTTACTACGAGAGCTCTAACCTTTTTGAATAGTGCATACAAATTTGAAGTTTTATATCTTTTCCATTTGATGTAAGCATCGTCACGTTCGCGAATCAGTTTTTTGATGTTATCGTCGAACCACTCCTTTTGTGCAACACGAATTGTTTTGTCTTTTATAGGAACAAACTAATTAAAAAGGTTGCCATAGGTGCCATATGGTATATATGCGACCAGTCAATTGAAAGGGCAGCATAAGCAATGAGTAATTAACGTTTTTGAAGTCACGGAAACTGAAAGATTCTTCGGAGTTTATTAGACTGAAATTGTATTTCAGAAATATAAGGTCATGTTTAGAGAACGCAGGTGCTGAGAGTTGATCATATAACAAAATGTGCTCTTTGTTGCTTACTAGAAATAGATCTAAAAGTGTGCTACTCGTTTTTGTAAAATGCGTCGTGTACGCTGCTGAGTTGGCTAAGTATAATCCGGTTGTCAACATTCTATTCACTAGGTTTCTTTTAACAAGAATATTGCTATTAAAATCACCCGTAATAATTAAGTCACTGTATGAAAGAAATAAGTTGTCTAAGACCACCATGAGTGGATCAAGATCGACATTACGATTTGCCGTGTATGTACAATCAACAAGTATTCTGTCTGCGTTATTATAGACCTCAAGAAAAACATATTCAATATTGTCTCCAAACGACGATTTGCAACATGACTTACATTTGATTCCGTTTTTCACATAAATGGCCACCCCACCAGCATGCGTCTCTCTATTTGCCCTAAATATTTGATACCCATCGAGTTTACAAAGTGAGTCGTTTAGTTCTGGAGCAAACCATGTCTCAAAAACGCATACAATATCTATACCTGAGCATTCAAACAGGTGACGAAACTCGTCAATTTTTTAAGTAGACTTTGCGCATTGATGTGGCATATGCGAGGGCGGGTCAATAAGTCCGTGACTTTTTGAATTTCCCGCCTCTTAATTGAAATGGCAACACTGCTCCCGTCAACAGTCATCTGTCAGTTGACTCTTGTCAAAAATTGAACAAGCTACGACATTTAGTTTGTTTTTGACAGCCGTTAATATCAGACTACCGCGTTGACTGAGAAGAAAATGGAAAAAAGTGAATTTCGTGTGCACGGGTGCACACATGTGCAGTTTCCATGGCAAAAATCCATGAATTGGGCTATGAATTGCTCCCTCAGCCCGCCTATTCACCCGATCAAGCCCCAAGTGACTATTTCTTGTTCCCAAACTTGAAGAAATGGCTCGGCGGAAAGAGATTTGCCTCCAATGACGAAGTCATCTCACAAACAAATGCCTATTTTGAAGACCTCGACAAATCATATTTTTCGGAAGGGATAAAAAAACTGGAGAAACATTGGGCTAAGTGTATAGATCTCAAAGGAGTCTACGTTGAAAAATAAAATAACTTTTTATCTAAAAACCTGTGTTTCATTCAAAAAGTCACGGACTTATTGACCCGCCCTCGTACTTAATCCTTTTCGACCTCTGTTCAAGACACGAATCATTTCGTAGCAATTGCCTTTGGCGGTAGATTCACAGGTATTCAGGCCCATTGTAATAAATGTAACCAAAATTTGCTACTTTAGTAACGCCGTCTGAAGTATTTAGTGTGCAAGCAAAAACAACCTTTAGAGAGTACATCTTAGCTTTGCTCGGAGGTGATAGTATAGTTGAAAATAGTGGGAAACAAGAAGATAGGGTAAAAGAAAAACTAAGTAAAGAGCTGTGCAGTCTAATCGCAGTTGTTGCTGTTGTTAATTAATGCAAGGTGGGAGAGTCATCCGAAATTTTCTTTACATGGACGAGCCCACGCCGAACGAAAGCAGCTGATAGCCACTTTTGCTTTTGTACTTAATCGCAGGAGGAAGGGAGCGGACATACAAGGTAAAGTCTCTGATTACGTTCAACTTGGCGAACGCCAGAACGATCCTTGTCCCTGTCCAATCTAAGCTGATGCACAGCCTCCGCGCGGCCCTTCTGGATAGCTATTTGGCACCCGCTGAATAGTGAACTAATGTGTGCAGCGAGTCCAATCCCCAGGACTTAAAATTTTGGTTGTGCGCAGGATTTGGTGCCCGCCACGGAAAATCAAATATCAATGAAAGCCAGCAAACAAGCGTCGGAAGGAGCCCACAATGTTGACGACCACAGCAAACGATTTAAAGACCACGATTTGAGGATATGCACCTGGAATGTCCGGACCCTCTATAGGGAAGGTGCCTCTATCCAACTGGCGGAAGCCCTCACGAAATGTAAGGCTGACATCACCGCCATCCAGGAAATGCGATGGACAGGACAAGGTTGCTCCAAGCGAGCAGACTGCGATATCTACTACAGCTGCCATGCGGAGAAGCGCGAATTTGGCTGCGGATTTGTGGTCAGCAAGAGACTTCGCCACCACGTCTCTCGGTTCACTCCGGTGAACGAACGGCTGGCTTCGATCCGCATCAAAGCTAAATACTTTAGCATCAGCCTGATTTGCGCGCACGCCCCGACGGAAGAGAAGGACGATGCGACCAAGGATGCCTTCTATGCGAAGCTCGAGGACGTCTACGACAGGTGCCCGGCCCATGACGTCAAAATTGTCCTCGGGGACTTCAACGCAAAGGTCGGGCGAGAAGGCATCTTTGGCAGTTCAGCCTCCATGGGACCACTTCGAGCAACGGTCTGAGGCTGATCGATTTCGCCGCGGCACGAAACATGGTAGTTAGTAGCACCAGATTCCAGCACCTCGATATCCACAAGGCCACCTGGTTATCCCCCGATCAATCCACCCGCAACCAGATTGATCACATTGTGATTGATGGAAGGCATGCTTCTAGCATTCTAGATGTGCGCACGTTCCGAGGACCCAACATCGACTCGGACCACTACCTTGTTGCAGCCAAGGTACGCATGCGTCTTTGCGCAGCGAAGACCGCACAACCTAGTTTGCGAAGAAAGCTGGACATCAGTAAGCTGCGATCACAAGGGGTAGCCGAAGCCTACTCCGCTCAACTCTCCAACCAGCTCGGTCGCTCCCCCTCTCCACCTGATGACATCGGCGGATTATGGGCTCACTTATCCCACTCTATGCGCGCCGCCGCAGAAAATGTCCTTGGTTTTCGACGTTCACCACCAAAAAACCAATGGTACGATGAAGAATGTCGCGCAGCCACTGCAGCGAAGAATGCTTCCTAAAAGAAGACCCTGCAGTCGGCTGCCACGCGAGCCGTGATAGAAAAGTACCGGGAGGAGAGAAAGAAAGAGAGGTGCCTTTTTAGACGTAAGAAACGGGAGCAAGTAAGGCGCGAGCGTGAGGAAATTGAGGAGTGCGGGAGCAGGAATGACGCTCGAAAATTCTTCCAAAAAGTTAAGCGTCTCACGGAAGGGTTTAGGCCCGGGGCATCTTCTTGCAGAGACGAAAACGGGGATCTGGTTACGGATGCGCAGGGTGTACTGAGGTTGTGGAAGGAGCACTTCACCAAGCTGCTCGCAGGCGACGAAAGGAACAATACCGCCAGTGGTGAAGATGTCCAGATGGCACCAATCGACGACGACGGTGTGGATGTGCCACCGCCCAGTCATGACGAGGTCCGGGTCGCTATCCAGCGACTCAAGAACAATAAAGCTGCAGGGCCGGTTGGGCTACCAGCTGAATTGTTCAAGGCCGGCGGTGGTGAGCTGATTGGGTGCATGCATCAGCTCATTTGCAAAATATGGCTGGAGGAGCAAAAGCCCAACGATTGGAACCTCAGTGCCCTTTGTCCTGTGCTGAAGAAAGGCGACCCAACAATATGCGCCAAGTACAGGGGTATCAGCCTACTTCCCATTGCATACAAGGTCCTGACGAGCGTATTATGTGAAAGACTAAAGCCACTCGCCAAGGCGCTGATTGGACCTTATCAGTGCGGCTTTAGACCTGGTAAGTCCACCATCGACCAGATATTCACTCTACGCCAAATCCTGGAGAAGACCCATGAGAACCAAATCGATACACACCATCTCTTCATCGATTACAAGGCAGCATTCGATAGCCCGATAAGGGATCGCCTATATGCCGCATTGTCTGAACTTGGTATCCCTGCAAAGCTCGTGAGACTTTGCAGAGCGACGTTGAGCAATACGCGCAGCTCCGTCAAGGTTGGAAGTGACCTCTCCGACCCCTTTGATACCTTTCGAGGTTTCAGACAGGGCGATCCTTTGTCATGCGACCTCTTTAACTTCACCATGGAGAGTGTTCTGCGCAAGGCCGGTGTACATCGTAATGGCGAAATTTTCAACAAAAGTGTCCAGCTCCTTGCTTACGCTGATGACATTGATGTCATCGGGCGTAACAAGCGAGATGTCACCGCTGCCTTTGCGGCTATCGAAAGAGAATCTGCCAAAATGGGTCTGGTGGTAAATGAGGGCAAGACGAAGTATATGCTGTCTACATGCAGGGACTCGCAGCGGCTAGGGTCTCACGTCGAGGCCGACAGGTATGCTTTTGAAGTTGTCAAGGAATTCGTCTACCTTGGCCCCGCCATCAACAGCAGCAATGATGTCAGTCTGGAGATAAAGCGAAGGATAACCCTTGCCAACAGGTGCTACTACGGTCTCGGTAGGCAATTGAGAAGTAGAGACCTCTCTCGACCGACAAAACATGCACTCTATAGGACGCTTATCTTACCCGTGCTCCTCTATGGCGCTGAAGCATGGACAATGACACGAAACGACATAGCGGCCCTTGGAGTGTTCGAGAGGAAGGTACTTCGCAAAATCTTCGGCCCTGTTCGTGCTGGTGACGACTATCGTACACGAACCAATAACGAGCTGTATGAGCTGTATAAGGACATGGACGTAGCGCAGCGAATAAACATCGAGCGGCTACGCTGGCTCGGTCATGTCTGCCGCATGGACGACGAAGCTCCGGCGAAAAAGGTGTTCGATGCGATGGTTGGAGGTCGACGGCGAAGAGGGATGCCGTGTCTCCGGTGGAAGGACCAAGTTGAAGAGGCCCTGTCATCTCTTGGTGTTACCAACTGGAGAAGGCGCGCGCAAAGCAGAGGCGCCTGGAGAGAAGTTTTGCGGCAGGCCGTAACCCGATAACGGGTTGTTATGGCCAGTTAAGTAAGTAAGTAGTTTTGATTAGTGTACCAAGTAAATTGTAAGGGTTCAGAAAGTGCGCAGTCCTATCGAGCTGCGTATTTTACGAAAAGAGGTCACTTCGTACTTTTATTTATTCTATTACAAAAATCAGTTTATTTTATAGGTTTTTCTAAGTAATCTAGTAGGTATTTATTGCTTTAGTAAGTGTAAAAAAAGTAAGATCCCAAATATAGTTCACTAAGGCTGTAGGATTTTGTTTTATTTCTTACTATGCCATGGCAGCCGCCGTGGCTCAGTTGGTTAGTGCGCGGTCCAACGAGTCGCATGCAGAGCGACGCAAGATCGAATTCTGCATGTAGTAACACCTAAAAAAAAAAATAACGGGAAACTCGTTTTCTCTTTCGGTGGCTGTCCTCTCAGCTGGAAATGGCAAACCTCTGAGAGCAAAAATTGCCTATGAAAAAGCTCCCAACCTGCCGTTCGGAACCGGCATAAAACTGTAGGTCCCTTCCACCCGCGTACAAAATTCACACGCACAACACGGGTGGTTGCGGGAAGCTAGGCCTTAGTCTCGCGTAAGCGGGCTGTCGTGCCAATCAATTAATTAAATTAATACTATGCCATATTTCGTGGTGCCCAAAAACCACTTTTTCGAACAATATTTTAAAAAATGACTTTTGATTATTCATTATGTAGGCTTAAAGAGTAATAAAATGGAAAAGAATGATTTTTAAAGTTAAAAACAAAAAAGAAGTACCGAAAGGGTTAATACTGTTAATACTGTACAATGCATGAATCTACCAATCAGCAAAAGCTCAGTATATTTTGTCGTTGCTAACTGTTACAAAAATACAGTTAGGTCTCTTTTCATGTCAAAAGTTTGATGCTATTTGATTGCTGCAGCTCAATGCAAAATAGTGCTAACTCAAATTGTGTCACTTTTGACGAAAAAAATTTTTGTTAATTTGAATTTTAAGCAAAATTCTGACAATTTTTGTATATTTTTTTAATTTTTTTAATTAGTTATGAATTTTCAAAATTTTTCTTTCAACTTTTTAACTGTCATTTATAATTATTAAATTCAGAAAAAGTGGTATAACTCGAAATAGTTCCGAAATTATTGAATTAAAATATCATCAAAACAGTCACAACTCAAAAATTTGGAATTTTTAGTGTAAAATAAAAAAAAATTCTTGCAACTTATCATAAAGCATAATCTGTAAGGATTTTCTACTGAACGGTCTATTCGTTATTTAAAAAAAAATGTTTATTTAGCAGTTTATTAAACAGTTTTTTGCGTTTCCTGAAAAATCACAAATTTAGAGTTGTCACTTTTGTTGTGCGTGTGCGATATGTGTGCCCTGTTGAACCTCTTTTAACTGAAAAAAACATTCGAGACCGCTTAAACTCTTGTAAAAGGATGATAAAAGAAAAACTTACACAAGATAATGAAATCGGCCGAAACCAACGAGCTAGGATACTTATCACGGATGAATTACCAGCGGAACTGTTTCCTAAGCCTAATCGCCAAAATACCAGGACAAGAACTAGTGATCCATCATCAATTAAACCATTTCCACGGCCAAAACAAGGGTTGAAAATAATGATTGCGTGCGGCATAAGCACACATGGAAAATCTGAGCTAATAATTGTCGATGACAAACGGACTGTTGATAGGGAATACTACAGACAACGTATGCTTCCCGTATATGGAAATTGTTGCAAAAATCCTAAGCAGTTCCCTCGAAGATCTACAGCGATTTTAATGCAGGACGGTGCGCGGTGTCACATGGCGAAACAGTCAATAAGTGTTGCTAAAAGTCTATTTAAGCTAGTATGGGAAGACTGGCCGGGAAATTCGCCAGATCTTAATCCTATTGAACATACATGATCCAGGATTCAAGATTCAGTGTTTCGGAGTCCAAAACCTGCCAATAGACTTCAACCTATTGAAAGAGTAAAGCAAGATGCCATATCATTGGCCGAAACGTCGGTCTTGTACGAAAGTTTCTGAAAGCGAGTCCTAGAGTGCTACGAAAAAAATGGCGCACATACAAAATATTAATGATCAATTGAATTTTGCAAAGGTATGATCAAAAAATATACAATATAAAGAATACGCATCTTCAAAAATTTGTCAAGCGTGTTTCTTGATGCGGGCGGGAAGAGATGAGCGGAGGCATAGGCTGCGGGAAATTTGCTAGTTAACAAACGACACACGGTGTTTGTGTTTTTGCTCAGCACATGCGTACGCGTTTATTGAGTCGTATAGTAAAACTGAATACATGTGTCTCTTAATGTTACTTACGATACCTAATACATTTTCTTTTCGTTATTAGTTTTGTCTGCTAGCAGGTAGCAGATGGTGTTAGTTTAGTGTGCTGACAGATAAGGATATTTTGGGTTAGTTTTGTTTGTTCTATTTGTTTGATAAGAATATTGTTCGTTGCTGGCTGATATGTTGTTTTGGATTTTGAATTTTGGTGTGTCGATGTGATAAGGAATACATTCCTTAACTCTCCTCTGCGTTAAAATGAAATGTCATTTCGAAACATCTACGCTTGAAATCGCTGCAGTTCGGTTGTGTATCCTTTTTCAAAATCCTGCAGTTTTTGATGGTTTCTAACAACTTTCGATATATAAATATACATTAACACTTGAATATATAATTACTATTAATATATATGAATACGTATATATGAATTAATGTAATTATATATGAATAAGAAGACAGCCGCCGTGGCTCAGTTGGTTAGTGCGCGGTCCAGCGAGATGCATGCAGAGCGACGCAAGATCGAATACTGCATGTAGTAACACCTAAAAAAAATAACGGGAAACTCGTTTTCTCTTTCGGTGGCTGTCCTCTCAGCTGGAAATGGCAAACCTCTGAGAGTAAAAATTGCCTATGAAAAAGCTCCCAACCTGCCGTTCGGAACCGGCATAAAACTGTAGGTCCCTTCCACCCGCGTACAAAATTCACACGCACAACACGGGTGGTTGCGGGAAGCTAGGCCTTAAGGCTTGATTACACGTAACGAGTAGAGTGAGAAGACAGCAACTCGAACGAGTACTCGTTTCGTCTAAACGGTAAGGCGAGTTCTTGATTGAGTCAGTGACCAATAAAAGTGGCGAGAGAGCCATTAGAATCACATTTTGTTTGCTAGGGACCACTACTTTACCGTTATATTTGTCTCTTTTTCGCAGCGATTCGCGGAATCGCTCGTCACATGCGGAATCGCTCGTAACATGCGGAATGCGTCACACACCACTTTTCGCTCGGTTGAGTTTATTTGCGCGAGTTGCTTAGTTCATTTTGTGCATTGTAAAACCGAACTGACTCGCCACGTGTCAAAATACGTGTGAACAACTCGTCGCTTTTGCTCGCTATCCCAATTCTTTCGGCCTAGTACCATTTTGATGTCTCGTCACTCGACTCGTTACGTGTAATCAAACCTTTAGTCTCGCGTAAGCGGGCTGTCGTGGCAATCAATTATTATTATTATTAAATTATATATGAATATATATATATTAAAAATAATGTTACGATAGCTAGAATAAGATGTTCCTAAATTGAAATAAGAAATTTTTACATCTCTTGTATGTTGGTAACTTATAATTAGATTCAAAGCTTAAAAGGTATTTGTTCGTTTTAATGATTTGCTCATGATTTGCATATATCTTATTAGCTATTGTAGTACTGTAACTGTAATTGTACTGTTATTGAAAGATGTGGACCATTTATTTTTTGTCCAGGCTATATGGTATGTTCATTGACCTCTATGACAATTATATTTTATACGTATTATTATTAGATTTTTTAGATATTGTTTCCTTGAATAATGTTATATTGAACTTTTTGTTTGGGTACTGTTCCCTGTATCTAATGGTCCTTTTATGCAAATATTTGTTCTTATATAATTCTGACAATTTGATAATTTATAAAATTCGTTATTGCATTTAGCAATTTTTTGTTTAAATTCAAAGTTTCTGTAATAAATAATAGGTAGTATTTAAATAATAGGTAATAGTAGTTTAATAGCTAGTGGGTTAAAGTATACATCTGTCATCTACTTGTCATTATTCGAAATTTATAGATTGTAATAACTGAATTGCTAAAGATACATACATGGAATATTCAAATAAGTATATTTATTGCTGGAATTCGATATGACTGATTACTGAATACTTGAATTACTTCGTCTATACCTTTAAGATTAAGTGTTCCAGGGAACAAATTTGTTTGTTTCGCAAAGTTAATTGTGTTTGTAATTGCCTCTACTTTTGTAATTTTTAATTCTTCAGATATTGATTGAAGGTCTAAAGTTTCAAATATTTTTAAAGTTATTGAATTTATTTCCCTATATATTTTTTTTATTTTTGATACATTCGTTAATTCCTGTCCTCTTTATTAGGTAAATATAAACTAAACCGTTGTATATGTATACACATCGTCTGTTTAGTAGGTAAACATTTTTTGGTTGGGTGTGTAACCCTTTCGGAAAGTCCAAGTGCAAATATCGACGAGATTATGAAATCTGTTCCTGTGAGTTGCATGTTTTGTTTTGTTTTCGTATGTTGTTCTTATGCATTGTCCTCCCTCTCAGTGTTAAAGTCGTGTCCCCGCGATCTTCTTTCACTTTTTGTGTATTAAACTTTGCTACTTTGCTATATATTATATCTCCTACTCGCGTTTTATTACCCGTTGGTTGCTCATTTGGTTGTTTCTCGTACCTGTGTTGTAGACATATCTCACAACATATTGCCTCCTGTTTACACATTTCCTTAATGTTAGGCCAAAAATATGTCAATAATATTTCTTGTGTGTTATTTTTGTAGTTTCCATGTTCACGTTTATGTACCTGCGTAACTATTTCTTTTTGTTCGTTAATAGAAGTAACGTCCGTCAGTTGGTTCTGAGGTAATACAAAGGTGCAATTTGGGAAGGTAGTGATAATTGCATCTTTTAAATGGAAAATTATTTCTTCTGCTATTTTCAACGCATTAGTGACATTTTGTCTAACAACATCTCTTAGTTTTGTTAATAAGACTGGTGTATCCTTAAAAAATATTATGTGTCTAAATCGACCGGGAAATATTGTTTCGGTTAATGCTTCGTCTCGGTCATTATCCTGTCTTAAAATTATTTGATTCTTGAATGAATTTAGTGGCTGCTTAACGTTTTTAATAATATTATTTGGTGAACTTTTTTGTGGAATTGGATGTTTGTCAGTAGTCGTATGAGCGTTAATTTCCAAGAAATCATCAACTATCTGTCTTTTGGGTCTACCTTGGTCATCGGTGCCCTTTTTTGATACAGTTCGTATAGGTGAAATACATGGCCTTTTGCTTGGTTGGATGTTTTTGTCGTTTAACGGTCTCTCAATATCTTTCCTAACAAATTCGCTATTAGACGGGGATATTGATATCCTTTTGTGCACATCGGATCAGGCAATGTTTCACTATAATTATGTCTTATCATAAATGTATCTACCTGGTCTGTAATGTTTTGATTATTAGAAGTATAATTAGTCTCTGGTTTAACTCTTGGAAACTTCTTGTATTTTAAGCTATAGTCAAACAAGTTTATTTTTGCCTTCATTTGGCGTAATCCTTGTTCACCAAGAATCATATCATATTCGCTTAGTTCATTAATTTCAAAAAATGTAATATTAGATTAGATTAGATTTGGGATTCGGACAACACCTGCCCGAGACACTGCGTCCAAGTAGTGAACTATTGTGTCATGTCCCTCTACGTTACTGAAGGAGTTCTTGTCCTAGGAATTCCTTTAGTTTCCTTAGATGCATTTCAGACAAATCTCTCGTCTGTATTACCTTCTTCCCTAATATTCGCTTTCTTGCGTGTATTAGGGCAGGGCATTCAGTTATAATATGTATAGAAGTCTCTTCTTCTTCTTCCTTACAAAATCTGCAAAGTTCGCTGTCCGTTAGTCCCAGACGCGCCCTATGCATATTTAGCAGACAGTGTCCACTTAGCATCCCCGTCATGACCTTGAGCTCCTTTCTGCTTAGTTCAATTAGGTACCTGGATTTCCTTTCCGAGTAGGCTGGAAAGAAAAGCTTGGAGCATCGTTGCCCCATTGTGTTCGGCCATTTGTGGTTTGCTCGATTAATGAATTCCTGTTTCACACAATGTCTGTAATGAGACTTGCTAACACCTATGATTGGTTCAGGTCCCTAGGGCCGGCTAGCAGCCCCATCCTTTGCCAATCTGTCCGCTTCATCATTACCATCGTGCCCACAGTGCGCAGGGATCCAGTGTATTATCACTTGGTTTTCCATTGAGAGATCCTGGAGAACATTTGCTGTCTCCCAGACCAGTTTGGAGTCAAATGTCATCGAGCCTAGGGTCTTGATTTCCGCCTGGCTGTCTGACATTATGATTATCCTTTACCTTCTAACATTGAGTGTTAGTAATTTCCCGGCACACACATTTATGGCAAAGACCTCAGCCTGAAAAATCGAGGCTTTGTCCCCAAGACTTACAGAAGACTGGAAACCGGAGCTAAATATTCCTGCCCCTGTTCCTTCTTCTGTCTTGGACCCATCAGTGTACCGGACAATGTCATCACACGTGGGACTGATCTTTTTATCAGCCCAGTCCAACCTGTGAGGTATGTAAGTTGCGTAACTTTTTCTGAAGAGGTGCTTCTGAGGCATCTGGTCCAGAGGCATCCAAAAGCCTCCATCCCGCCTCCTGTCTCTCAGCAGAGATCGGTGGCCGATTGCCTGTGCATCCCTTGGTATGGATCCATTATGCATCAGCCTGTGTGTGCTATTGGTTGCTGCCATCTGCACATTCAGTTCCAGCGGTAGCATTCCCAATATAACATTGAGAGCTGCAGTTGGAGTGGTTCTGAGACATCCTGTTATGCAGGTATTCGCTAGTCTTTGTAGTTTCTCTAGCTTAGTCACAGTTGTTACTTCTGTGGTTTTCTTCCACCAGACTATCGCTCCATAAGTGATAGTTGGCAGAATTACTAGGGTGTAAATCTTCTGAAGCCATTTCGGCATCAGACCCCAGTTTTTCCCACAGATCCTCTTGCAGCTCCAGAGAGCATTACCTGCTCTTGTAAGCATGCGGTCTACGTGGGGTCTCCAGTTCAATTTACTGTCTAGAGTTACCCCTAGGTACTTAACCTGCTTCGAGTAGTTAAGTTCTTTACCAGAGATCCTGACCTGTCTTAGGTTTAATTTCCTTTTAAGAGTGAAAGGCACTACAACGGTCTTGTTTGGATTCACAGACAGTTTCTGTCTGACGCACCAGCACTCCACTGTGTTCAACGCATTCTGGAGCAAGTCTAAAACGGTATGTCCATCTCTGCCCCTGACTGCGATTACAAGGTCGTCTGCATATGCAATGACTTCATGTCCCTGCTCTGTAAGAGAGCGGATTAGTCCGTCAACGACCACAGACCACAGCAGCGGGGATAGGACCCCTCCTTGGGGATACACCTTGCTGTTTTTGCAGAGAGCTCTACCCCCCTGAGCTGGACCGAATCACCCTGCTTTCGAGCATTGATGATATCCATCTAATGAGAGTGGTAGGCACCTGGAAGTCTTCTAGCGCTGTTTCTATCGCTTCGAAGGTTTTGTAGTTGAAGGCCCCTTCAATGTCTAAGAAACCTGCCAGGCAGATCTCCTTCACTTCCAGTTACTTCTCAATCTTGCCTACCAGCACTGATAGGACCGTTTCTGTGGACCTACCTTTCTGGTAGGCGTGTTGATTCGTGCTAAGGGGACACCGGGTTAGAATTTCTTTCCTCAGGAAGCGGTCAACAACCTTTTCCAGGCCCTTTAGCACGAAGGGCATTAGGCTTATTGGCCTGAAGGATTTTGGGTCCTTTTTGTTGGATCTTCCAGGTTTTGGTAAATAGATCACATTTACTGCTCTCCAGGCCTCTGGAATATATCCATATGCTAGACTGCATGAGTATATCTTTGTTAGAATAGGCGCTAGTGTATTCATTCCCTTCTGCAAGAGTGCCGGGCAAATGCCATCTCTTCCCGGTGCTTTGTACGGGGCGAATGATTCCAGCGCCCATTTCACTATTTGCGCATTGCACACGGCTTTGGCCGTTCTCCAATCTCCCTTCTTGGACAATACGTCAATCAGAGGATCGGCTGTCAATATGTTCGATAGGGCAAGCGATTCCATCTCACTTTTTGTGGAGTTCCGATTGGACAGGATTTTTCTATCGAGAGGATCTTCTGTAGCCTGCAACTGGAGGACATATCTGATACGTCCTCACAGAACCGCCTAAAAGATTATCTCTTGGCCTTCCTGATCTCTTGATTGTATTTAGTGAGGGTCTGGGAGTAGGTCTGCCATTCATTATTGCGCTTAGCCCTGTTGAACAGTTTCCTTACTTCCTTCCTTAGCTTGCTATGGTGACCGTTCCACCATGGCGTCTGCCTCTTAAAGGTCTTGGTCTTTAGGGGACAGTTTTCTTCTTAGGCATTGAGGATGGATCCCTTGAGCGTTGCCGAGGCCCTTTCCAATCTGTCTATGGTATCAATCCTATTCTCTATTCGAGAAGGAATAAGCTGTTCCAACTGGATGCAGTAACTGCCCCAGTCGGTCTGTATTTTTGGTCTAAATGACACCTTTTCAAGCTCCCGATTCCCTAATGTGAACCTGATCTGCTAATGGTCTGAGCATGACGGCTCATCGGATACCCGCCAATTACTGACAAGGTCTGTTGTCATTGAGGTTGTCAAGGTCATATCCAAGACTTCCTCTCTGACCCTAGTTACAAACGTAGGACTGTCACCAACGTTACATATATTTAAGTCTAAAGCGAGTATAAAGTTGAAAAGTGACCCACATCTGGCGTTTACGTCGGAGCTGCGCCACATGGTGTGATGGGCGTTCGATCCGTATTGTTGCCCCTAGCATAGGCAACTAACTGTTCTGCTAATCTTGGAGGGCAGTGTTCGTCATCCCCAGGGAAGTACGCGGACGCTATGATGACCTCCCTGGAATTCAAGACATAATAGCAAGTGTAACATAATCTGTTAACGGGAAAAAGGAAACATTATTGAATATGATGCAGGCTCTGGCCCTCGTGTCCGATTGGCAACATAGTACCTTACCTGCTTGGGATAGCCCTCGAATCTGTCCATTGGTGCTGGTCCATGGTTCCTGCACCAGGGCTATACTAGGACCCAAGGTGTTCAGGGTCCTGGTTAAGACAGCCGAAGCTGCCACCGCCCTATGGAGATTGATTTGGCCAATCTCCATTTAAGCTTGCGGTCCCTTCGTGTGAGATCCCGCACGCTTACCTCCTCTACCCCTCGTCTGCACCCGTTCAATACTGCCCGGAGTATTTGCAGACTTATCCAACAGGCCCAGTCGTCCGGACGGATTTGCCACTCCAGTCAACCTTGTCTGTCGGACGGGCTTAGCTGAGGTAGGCTTTGCGGGCCCCACCAATGCCTGTCTTGGCGTCCTGTCACTGGTCTGTTCGACTGTTTTGTCGGTCCGTGTGACGGTTTGCGTCCGTCCGCCAGCCGGCGGTCGGTCCCCGCTTACCCTCGCCAGTGCTTGTGCGCTGGTGGATGGTCTTGCCTCATCCACCCTAGCGTTTGACGTCGTCTTGTCCGTGCCGCCGCCCCTGGTCGCCGATGACTTGGTCCCCTGATCACGCTTAACCCTGAACTGAACCTTTCCCAACTCAAAGAAAGGAAGGTCCTTTAGCGCAGAGAGTTGCGCAACCGAGGGATCATCGATGGCCAGTGTCAGCGTTGTTCCCTGCGCCGCGACAGACCTGTTCAGTACCTTCCAGTTGCCTGTTGGTAGTGAACTGTTCTGCGTATGGAGCATCCGAAGAATATCGTCGGCTGGGAGAGAGCAGCCGGGGAAGAACGCAGTGGGTACGCTGGGCTTGGGAATGTCATTACCCTTCACCAGTTTCACCTTCTTCTCCGCCAGCTGGGTTTCGACATTATCCCCCTCAGCCAATTCCTCGATGCCTCATCGGCGCAGTTCACAATTATCCACCTTGGCTTGAAGGAGCATCCTTGGAACCGAATTTGAGGGCCATCAACGGCCAGCTTACGCAGCTCCTCCTTGATAGCCCCCTCTATCGCCCTCTGCTCCTCCAATTGTAAGTGGACAGCCGGGAATTCGTCCGGCAAAATCTCTACCTTGATCGCTGCAGCAGCTTCAGCAAAGGACGGACTAAAGTTCGTCCTCTTCGGTGCGGGTTGCGCCGCTTCGATTCTGCTGCAGCCGTCAGCTTCGACCACCTTCGCTGTCTCAGCCAAGACAGCTTTGGGAGCCTCCTCGTAGGGCGTACCTGCCGTCATCAGCTTCCTCAGCCCCTTCTTCTGAGAAGTCGTTAACCGCTTTCTCTTCAGAGAGATGGCTTCGATAGCTTCTACCAGCGCAGGTAGACCCTGCCAACTGCCAAAGTTGACGTGGTGGTCGAACTACCTTGTGAACACTCACTGTTCACCCTGCTCCTAGTCGGTCGGTCTCTCCAACCGCTAGGCAAAATTTCAGCAGATTGCTGATCAATGGCGTCAGTCTTTCCGACGTCCATACCATCCGAGGCTAGTGTAGAAGAGCTCATCATCTGATTCGTGCGGCCACCTACTCCGACGAGGCTTTTCGGTGGCAATTGCAAAGTGTGGGGACGGGAAGGTCGCCCATGACAGAGCCCCATGCCATGGGAAGTCCAAAATACTACCCGAGGTGGACAGGTATCGGGTACGCTCCGTACTACTACAGCCGGTATACCAACACCCTGGTCACATAACACCCTGGATTAGGGGGAGGAAAGGAGATAGGGGTAAGACGGAACTTGGGCATAGGGATGTATAGGAGATTGGGAAGTGACTAGTTAGCCAGCCACCAAGGGCATAGACAAGACCGTACCCCGGTGGCTGTTTCCAGCGGCCACCAGAGGAGGTCTAGTCACATTCCGCCAGTTCTACCGCCGCCGCCAGCTGGTCTACCAAGCTGGTAGCAGCAGAAGAGTAGGCAGCAGACCGCCAATGTAATATTATGACCGTACATTGTAATTATTTTTTTGGAATATATGACTGAGTAGCCATGTAAAGTTTTTGTTTGAAATGGTCTTATTTCTACTGATTTACCAATTTCACATGTTGTATTAATATAGTTATTGGTAGATCCTGTGTCTACTAAAAGGGTAACGGGTGTACCAGTTAAACCGCAGTTTGTTTGAATGCAGGGCAGCCCATTTACTCGCTTTAAAAAGGTACTGCCTGATTCATATTGTTCTTCATAATTACAAAAATCTACAGATTCTAATTCTTCGTGTTTAGTCTGATTAATTTGCATTATATTTTGTGTTGTAGCCACATTCTGATTACCAGGTATCTTATCTCTTCTATACATATCATTTGCATTGTTATAATTACTATTTACGGCATTGTTGTTCCTGGTTGTCCGTAAGAACTGCCTGGAATTATCCACGTCCATGGGGATTGACGCAGGTTGCTCTTGCTCTGGTTCATTGTTGAAACTCCTTGGTTGTTGAAGCTCATTTCTCTGCATTCTTATATCTGGTCTGTATTGTTGCTGCTGTCTGTCCTCTCGGTGTGAATGTGCATTACGATTATCGTTGAATCGTTGTCCACATCCTGGACTGTTGTTAAATCTCACTGGAGTTGCTTGTATCTCGAACTGATGATTCAGGTTGTCATGGTGAATTGTGCAGGCTATCACATATGCAGATTCCACATTTTTCGGATTGTTTCTGTATAATGTTCCGCTAGTAAATTTGGAGTTTAGCCGAAGATAAACGTTCGCACTGCTTCCTGGTTTGCATAGTCCTTCATTGCTTCGTTGTTCTGGTCTGCTGACATCTCAATTTTCGACAGTGCCAAATTTAGTGCTTTGGACACCTTGCTGTGAAACTCTGCAAGCGTTTTCCTGCCTTGCACGATCTTCTTCATCTCATCCAGCAAAACGTATAAGGGCCGTTGATCCGCAAAGGTGTAATCCAACCGACTGATGATCGCATAGCAATTCATTTTTGTGTTATGATTTGTGAGGATATCAGCGGTGGGTCCTGTAATCTTTGTCCTCACGACTCCCAGGGCGCTATAGTATCTGGGATGTTGACTATAGTTTTTAATAGCCTCCATGAAAGTCGATACTTGTGACCTCCATGACCTATATTGGCTTTTATTTCCGTCGAAGTTTGGCAAGGATTTATATAAATCCAAATCAATTTCTTTTGGATCATTAATATTTAATTAAACTTCCTCGTGTTCACTAATTCCTGTTGCCTGTAGAGAATTGTGTCGTTCCACTGATGTTAACCTTTGGGTTAAATGTTGCTGTTGCTCTTGCATAGCCGCGATCATCGTAGTTATTTGTGCGGTAAGTTGGGCCATTCGCTGCTCCATATTTGTTTCTCATCATTTTTGTTTTTTTCTGGTAAATATATTTCCTTTGTAACCGTCGAGAACTCTTGGTATCTTCGATGTCCGTCCGCTTCGTGATGGATCGACGTTTCTGCTTAGGTTATCAAAACCTTGCTGATGAATTAACTGTCCAATATTCCAGGATCTGTTAATTTTCCAAAAGTATTATCCGCTGTTTCAGGACTTATACCTTGGTGTTTTGTTTATTATTTAAGAACTTTTTCAAACACTAGTGCTGGAAGTCCTACTTCCCGTGGAATTTTTTAAATTTTATTCTATCCTTTTTTCATCACCGTAGGATACAAATGGCTTAAAGACCGGCTTGAGCCCCGAGTTAACAAACGACACACGGTGTTTGTGTTTTTGCTCAGCACATGGGTACTGCGTTTATTGAGTCGTGTAGTAAAACTGAATACATGTTTCTCTTAATCTTACTTACGATACCTAATACATTTTCTTTTCGTTATTAGTTTTGTCTGCTAGCAGGTAGCAGATGGTGTTAGTTAGTTTAGTGTGCTGACAGATAAGAATATTTTGGGTTAGTTTTGGTTGTTTGTTCTATTTGTTTGATAAGAATATTGTTTGTTGCTGGCTGATATGTTGATTTAGATTTTGAATTTTGGTGTGTCGATGTGATAAGGAATACATTCCTTAACTCGCTCAACATTTTGCGATCTTGTTCGTCGAAGCGCAAGCGGAGAGTAAACAACGAACCAAAGCATCGTAATCGTCGTTTCAACGAAGATGATTCGGGATTCGCTAATGTTTTTGGTGTTGTCGTTTATTGTGTGTATGCTTTTTTGTGTTGCCAATTGGTTTTGCTGCACAGATTGCTGTCAGCTCACCATCAATCGAATCTTTGTGGTGTATGGCATTTTGCTGGCCAATGCTTTGATTGATTTAAAAATTTGGTTGTTGATCCCAATTTAAAATGTTTACAAATATTTTTACGTGACGAGTTTGAAGTAAAATTATTTGTTTATATTTTCAAATGATTGATTACAATTTTGAGAATATGGGAAAACTACGAAAAAAAAATGAACTGATGAATGAACTGGCATATTGACTTCAAAATTCGTGATACACTTGAAATCAAAAATAATTAGATGCGTGTTTTAATTTTGTTTTTTTTTTTAAATCGAAATCTAACGGAGAAACCAAGAGTTAAAAGATTGTATGGAAAAATAATTTAATAAGTGTATTGACTTTCAATAGGGCGAAAGCACTACTAAAGCACTAAATAAAGAAATTAATAATAAGACAAGTATTTTGTGATAAGAAAAATTTTATTACGGCATGCGTACGTTTAAAAATACGCATGCCTACGTTTAATATTCTACACCTGAATGGTTCCATGGCGTATGATGTGATCATAAATTTACAATATTAGATTTTCTTATTTTAGTTCTTTTAAACAAGCATTATATGTGGGCCGTAAGAAAAGTTCCAAAGAACGGGACGAAAAATTATAACGGGCTAATAAAAACGTTTTCTTTTCTTTCCAATTCCATTTTTATTTAATTGTCTTTTTTGATTACTTATTATATATTTTTTAATTGCCTGGCAATACACTGCATTAATAAATTTTCTATTAATTTGTTTATGATTTTAAAGGACTATGTAGCTTGTGAAAAAAATTGTACATGCAAAAGTTCAAACATTTCTGCTTTCGATATGCATTTATGTGCCAAACCTATGTTTGAGGAAATGTAATTAAATTAAATGTAATTAACTTAATGTAAATGTAAATTAAATGTAATGTAAAAATGTAAATGTGAATGTAAAAATGAAAAAAGCAAAATGTCAGAAATTGTGTTAAATTTAGGTTGGCTCGTTGAACTTTACACTTATCATATTGTCCTTTTCTAACATATACAAATAGTTAAAAGAAAATAATCTTAAAAGCGTTTTTCTCAAAGTTTCAGTTTAAATTTAGCAGATTTTCGAGCATCGTGCGCTCTTATTCATTCTGTCAATAAGGAGCTGTAAGAAGACGAAGAAAATATTAATTTTTATTTGTATTTAGATATGTAAAAAAAAGACCCGAGAGCTGAAGCACTGCCAAGTGAAAGCAACAATGATAACACAGCACAACAAAAAAACACTTTTGTTCTGTTGCATGGAGTTTTTCAACTGTTTCTTACTAATTTGGGTGCGCTGATTTCGAATCTAACCATAGTAGTACAGTAAATAGGTATATTTTACTGAAAAAAATACTTAATGGCTGAAATTTTGAGGGTTTGTTCGGGGGCATGTCCTGAGTTTAAAACTGAGTTTTCGTATTCGAGGGGGTGGGGGAAGATACTACCCCCTGTTTATTTAGGGGTGAGTTCGTTTTAATTCCTTATCTCCGGTGCTATTGCTCGTACCGTCAAGTCCGAGGGATCAAATTTGTGGGGAATAAAATTATCTATCTAATGATAATGAAATCAAGGTCATGGATCGATTAGGTGAATCACAATGGCCGGTCAAAGGTCAAAAGTAAGGGATAGTTTTTCGTTTTTCGTGAATACCGTGAAACCGGTAGGTTTTTTCGCATACTGCTTCGATACCATTTTAAAGTACTTGAAATTACCTACAAAATGAGTGCTCGAACACTCCTCTACTATAAATAGTTTGCCGTCAATCCAAGGACCGTTTTTAAAAAATTAAAAGGCAAGAGAATTTGGGCGATCTGACGCTACAAAAGGGTGAAATCAGACTGACTTTATTTTCCAATTCTTAGTTTCTACCAAGCTTACCATAATTACAAAATTGCTTAATCGACACTTATTTGCTTACACACTAACTAAATGCTTTTGGTCACAATATTGTTAACCAATATTGTGATTCTTGGAAATTTGTTTCGCTTTTGATTTTGTTTTATGTTTGTTTGCTAAATTATTTCAGAAATCGGAAATGTGGTTTCGCATTACATTCGTTGCTGTTGGCTTATTTGTTTTAACAGTTCATCAATTTTATCGGGTGCAACGTTCGATGTAGCAATGTTATTACTATACGTAACTCGCGGCGTACGTGCGAGCCGCGCACGGCGCGAGAAGTACTCATTGCGCGTACATTGCACTCTCTACGTGCTATTAATAACTATGGTTACATTATTTTCTGCAACTTCAACAACTTGTCTATTTATAGTAGATGAGTCTTCGAGCACTCATTTTGTAGGTAATTTCAAGTACTTTAAAATGGTATCGAAGCAGTATGCGAAAAAACCTACCGGTTTGGCGGTATTCACGAAAAACGAAAAACTATCCCTCACTTTTGTCCTTTGACCGGCCATTGTGATTCACCTAATCGACCCATGACCTCGATTTCATTATCATTAGATAGATAATTTTATTCCCCACAAATTTGATCCCTCGGACTTGACGGTACGAGCAATAGCACCGGAGATAAGGAATTAAAACGAACTCACCCCTAAATAAACAGGGGGTAGTATCTTCCCCCACCCCCTCGAATTCGAAAACTCAGTTTTAGACTCAGGACATGCCCCCGAACACACCCTCAAAATTTCAGCCATTAAGTATTTTTTTTAGTAAATGTGATTTATTTGTCTCTATTTACTGTACTATAGATATTCTCCAGCAGCTCTAGTTAGGGAGATGTAGGTACCGTGTCATTTTTTGTTTTTCCCCTACTTTTTCCCTATTTTTGATCGTAATTTCTAAACCAAAAAACCGATTGACATGATTTTCACCTTATCGCATTAACAACACCGCACAGCTTCTTTTCCGATGCAACTTATTGTTATAAGTTTTAAAATGGCGAGGTAATTGGACATCAAAGTCGGAAAATATGGAATTTTAAGGCGTTTTCTTTGATGGTCAAACACATGCACATTTTTTGTAAAAACAATCAACGAGTTAGGTGTATAATTGGCCGGCAAAAATCCTCCTCCAAACCCTCCACGTGGGTGCCGGCTGGTAATGGCTAAACAGTTCACCTTGGTGATAGCCAGCTAAGGATGTGGGCTTCGCCCCACTGACCCCACTCTTCAATAGTTCGGTCGGTAGGATAGGTTGTTGCTCCTTCCATAGGATCGGGGTAAGGGCCGGACCAAGGTGTCATACGACCCGTGCCGATGGTCAGCCTGGCTGGGTGGCCTTTCAAATAGCCCAGTCGCGAACGGAGTATCCGGATACCTGGCGCCCTCCGGATTATTAGCCTTACCTGTGCACTGCGGATCTCTGCACAGGTGGACCACCCCTTCTCCGCCACTCGTGGGACTCAATTATGGACACCTTAACAAAAAACACAAACACAAAACCAAAAACAAACGTACGAACATTGACGGAACCAGAGGCCGGCCCTCTTAAAAAGCCGGGGATGGGTGAAGCAGACAAGCCAGCGCCCACCGCCAAAAAAGGAGCATCCTTGGTTGATCAGAAGATCCCATGCCAAGGCTCTGCCTCCGCAACTAAAGCCACAAACATTAGTGCTACAGCTGACCCCAGCAACGTTGTGGTTGCCAAAGCCGGACCTCCGTCCAGCAACAGCAACAAACATAGCGGAGCTGCGGTAACAGCAAGCACTCGACAAATCAGGGACTCCAAAGTCCGCTATAGAGAACGCCAGAGTGCCAAGCGAGTACTCGAACGGATACAATGTATCCCAGAAAAAGAGTCCTTTACCTGGGCCACTGCTAGGTTAGCGGAGCTTGACGGGGCACCGACCACTGAGACCGCCGCCAAAAGGCAGCGTTCTACAGAGGAAGAGGCCCCGACTGCCAAGAAGGTGCGCAGCTCGCTCAGAACAGCAGCCACCTACAGCGACATGTTGAAAAGCAGTCTCATTAAAGCGGTCGTTGACCGCTCCGACCCTGACGGAAGTATTACTCCGGCAAACTGGTGGAAGATTTCCTCGCCGACATCTTTCTGGACGTCATGAAGGAGAATCCGGGCCCGGTGCCACAATACCAGATGTGCGGTTGGCATCAAGGCCACGTAAAGCTGGTTGCGTGTGCGGACAAGAGGGCCCTGGATCTCTTCTGCGTGGCTATTTCCAGAACGGGAGAGATCTGGCCGGGTGCTAAACTCGAGGTAGTACCCAGGGGATCGATCCCCAGCAGGCCAAGGACTAGAGCCTGGATCCCATTAAAACCCACGGATCCGGCTAAAGTCCTCGAAACCCTCCAATTGTCCAACCCGATGATACCCACGCACAATTGGAAAATTGGCAAGTTGGAGGAGCTCAAGGGGTCTCGTTGTGCCACAATAATTGTGAACAAGGAGTCCCTTGAGCACCTTTCAAAGTCCAATGGTGTCCTGGCCTTCGGGTTTGGGCACATTAAACTGAGGGTATACAGGAAGGACGAGCAGACTGAAACCGGCGAAAGTGGCCCCCAGGGCTGCTAGCCTCAACAGACTCTGGCGAAGGCGGCCAACAAGGGCTGCCAGCCACGACGGACCCCGGCAAAGTTGGCCCGCAGGGGCTGCCAGCCGAGATGACTACCCTGGCAACAGAGGCGATAGATGACCAACCGTCTTCCTCAAAGCCGTTACGTCGCCTATCCCGGGCGGAATCAATCTCCTCGGGATCGGAGATGGCCACGGCTTTCGGGAATTTCTGGAGGGAGTCCGAGCTTCTCGCCGAAACGGACGATGACCTCGACGCTACTGTAGTGGAGGTAGACATGAGCGAAATAGACAGTGGTCCGAGTAGTTCAGATAAACCTCCACCACTCTAAAGCAGCTTCGGCTGCACTACTCCTCCGCCTTTCTAAAGGCGGAGACGACATCGCTCTCATCCAACAAGGTTTGTGGATTGAGAGCGACGAACTACAGGCTGGTCCATGCTAACAGCACAGGTAGACCCAGATACTGTATCCTTGTGAAAAAATCACTAAATGCATATCTGCTCCCTAATTTCAGCGACGACGATCTGGTCTCCATCTCCCTGATGCTTAAGGGGAGATGCCACTGGTTCGCGTCTAGCTATATGGCTCATGACCATCCAGAGCCTCCACCGCCGGATCCAGTCAGGAACCTGGTAACTGAAGCCGCCAAGTCCAACACTGCGCTCGTGATTGGATGCGACGCAAATGCTCACCACTGCATCTGGGGGAGCACAGACATCAACGATAGAGGTGAGTCACTTTTTGATTACATTTCTACCTCAAACCTTCTTGTGTGTAATATAGAGCGCACTCCCACCTTTGTAACCAGAAATAGGGAGGAGGTTCTAGACCTCACCCTTGCCTCGGTGAATATAGCCGACAAGGTTAGGAACTGGAGGGTCTCCAATGAACACTCTTTTTCCGACCATAGGTATATAGAGTTCACTCTTGACAGCGGCCCCCGGAGGGTTATAGCAGTAAACAACCCCAGGAAAACAAACTGGGAGCTGTTTACCCGCACAGTGGATAGGCACATCAAAACGATTCATATCTCTGAAATAAACACACAAGCGATGCTAGAATCGGCTGTTAATCAACTTACTCTAGCATTTTCTAAGGCCCAAGACCTCGCCTGCCCTAAGTACATGCCCAGAGGGAAATATAAACCCCCTGGTGGAACCATGATCTTAGTGAGCTTAGAAAACACTCTAGGACTCTCTTTAATAGAGCAAGGAGGACCAAAACTGAAGAAGACTGGGACCTTTATAAAAAATCCCTCAAGACCTACAAGAAAGGCCTCAGGGAGGCTAAGAGAAGCTCCTGGAGCGACTTTTGCGGCAATATTCAAAGTGTCTCCGAGACTGCAAGACTCAGGAAACTACTCGCCTCTTCCTCCTTTATTCCAAGTGCTTTACAAAACCCCGATGGTTCTTGGACATTATCAGAAAGTGAAGCACTTGAACTTTTTACAAATACCCACTTTCCGATCAGCCAACATGAAAGGCTGTTAGGAACTCAGGCCAGCACCAACTGTGTCGCCTCTATAAACGGTATCGTATCGATTGACAAAATCAAATGGGCAATCGCTGGTTTCCACCCGTTTAAATCACCAGGACCAGATGGCATTTTCCCAGCACAACTTCAACATGCCGGACCGTTAATTTTAACACTCCTCAACTCAATATTCTCAGCCAGTATTGGTTTAAACTACATACCGGAACACTGGCGCAAAGTACGGGTGGTCTTCATCCCCAAAGCGGGCAAAAGCTCCCACACTAGCCCTAGGGATTATAGACCAATAAGCCTTTCTTCTTTTTTGTTAAAAACACTAGAAAGATTGCTGGATCTTTACTTACGACGAACGATCAGGCAGGATCTCATTTCGAAGGATCAGCATGCCTACATTAAGGGTAAATCTGTAGACACAGCTTTACATACCCTGACTTACACGATCGAAAAATCACTCGAACACAAAGAGTACACCTTAGCAACTTTCCTGGACATAGAGGGGGCTTTCAATAACGTAGAGCTTACAGCCATCACGGGCGCGCTCGCCAGGCTTGGGGTGGAGGGTGGCTTGGTGATCTGGGTGGATAATCTTCTGCAGAGCAGAGTTATCTGCGCTGAACTGGGCGACTCTTCCACCTCGAGAGGGGTGAACAGGGGCACTCCCCAGGGCGGAGTCCTCTCCCCCTCCTTTGGAACCTGGTAGTTAACGAACTGCTCCAGTCCCTGGGAGGGGGTGCGGCAAGGTAACGGCGTATGCAGACGATATAGTTCTCACTATCTCGGGTAAGTTTCCCAACTCCATCAGAGATCTAATGCAAGTACTGCTTAACAAGGTAAACAGCTGGGTTACCAGTCGGGGATTAGGCATCAACCCTGGAAAGACAGAGGTTGTCCTATTCACGAGGAAGTACAAACCCTCACCCATACCTCCTCTATCACTAAACAATACAGAAATCCCTTTCAAGAATGAAGCACAATTCCTTGGAATCATTTTTGACAAGAGATTGAGCTGGAAACCGAACATCCTCAATAGGGTCAAAAAGGCAACGATTGCCTTATACACCTGCAAAAGGGCACTGGAGAAAACCTGGGGCCTAAAACCAAATATGACGCACTGGGTTTACACGGCTGTCGTACGACCCATCTTAACCTACGGGTGGCTGGTTTGGTGGAATGCTTTGGAAAAAACATTGCTCCTCCAACACCTCCACAAAGTTCAAAGGGCAGCCTGCGTCATCATCACGGGCGCTCTTAGGACAACACCAACTTCAGCTTTAGAAGCCCTGCTTCACCTTATTCCGCTAGATCTGCATTGTAGGAAATTAGCGGCTATAACAAGCTATAGGCTATGGGCTAACGACCAATGGTCGGAGTCTAACCGAGGTCATGCCAGGATACTTACTCTCTTGAAGGAGTTCGGGGAACTGGATTCTTCACCCCCCCCAATTGCAATTTAACAAAAAGTTCACAAGCACCATTCCAGACAGGAACAACTGGGAGGAAAGCTCAACATCCTTAATAGGAAACTCACACCAGATCTACACCGACGGCTCCAAGTTAAACGGAGCTGTTGGTGGAGGCGTCTTTTCAGACTCACTTAGTATAAATTACTCTTTTAGACTGCCGGACCACTGCAGCGTATTCCAAGCAGAGGTTTCAGCCATTGAAGCTGCCCTGAATTTGATCAAAGAGGGCAGTGTCTCTAGGCGAGATATTAGCATTCTCTCTGACAGCCAAGCGGCTATCAGGGCCCTAGGGTCTCATGTTCTGACTTCCAAAACAGTGATCAGCTGCCGCAAATCTCTTGACGAGATGGCTGAGCAGCTTAAAATCCACCTTATATGGGTGCCTGGTCACAGAGATATCCCGGGGAACTGCAGGGCAGACGAACTGGCTAGACAAGGAACGACTAAGGAACTATCCTCAGAACTCGCCGGCTTAAGTATTCCATTGAGTACCTGCAAGCTAATGATAGAGGAAGCGATGACCAAAGCCGCTAACAATGCATGGGCGGCCTCAGAGACAGGCAAGACAGCGCAACAGATCTGGCCAAAGCTGGACTGGAAGCGCACCAAAAGTCTGCTAAACCTCAATAGGGGCACGCTCAGGGTTGTTGTGGGAGTCATCACTGGTCACTGTATCCTTGGTAGGCACGCCATTAGATTAGGGCTGGGCCACCTGGCCAACGACTTCTGCAGAAGCTGCAGAGACATAGAGGAGGAAGAAACAATTCTCCACCTGCTTTGTACTTGTCCTGCTCTTTGTAGGAAACGGAAAAAACATCTAGGGTTTTACCATACAGCCAACCTCGCGGACTTATCGGAGGTTGACGCCAAGAGCCTAATACGCTTCATCACCTGCTCGGGCTGGTTTGAGACATCCTAACAACAAATAAAAGGGGTTAGAGATCCTGTGGTATCACAATGGGCCTAGCTTGGCCTAAGTGAGCTCTCATATGAGAGCTGCCACTACCACCTACCTACCTACCTAGGTGTATAATGAAAGTCGACACATCAAGCAATACAACACAGCCTAATTATTTGGCGAAATACACATTCGCATCGAAATAATACCAAAAAAATATCATAGCCATTTTCATCACTTTTCATACTTTTTCCTTAAAAAAATAGGGGCCTCAAAATATGTAAAGTTTTTAATTTTTTTTTTGTTTCGAGCATTTCAAAATCTTTTTGTTTTTTGCTTGTATTCCAGACTATACAGGAACATAAAAAGGAGCATATTTTGAGGACCCTAATTTTTTATGGACAAAGTATGAAAAGTGATGAAAATGGCTATGATATATTTTTGGTATTATTTCGATGCGAATGTGTATTCCGCCAAATAATTAGGCTGTGTTGTATTGCTTGATGTGTCGACTTTCATTATACACCTAACTCGTTAATTCTTTTTACAAAAAATGTCATATACTTCGTAACTTGATTTATGAAACATCTGTACAATTTTCGCCATCAGAAAAAACGCCTTGAAATTCAATATTTTCCGACTTTGAAGCCTTATTACCACGCCCATTTAGAACGCATAAAATTGATGAATGTCAGAAAAGATGGATGAAATGTTGTAAGTGCAACAATATAAAAGTCATGTCGATAGGGTTATTGGTTCAGAAATTACAGTCGAAAACGAGAGGAAAGCCGAGGAAAATTCGAAAAAGTGACACGCCCATTTTTTGCGAAAACTAGAGCTGTTACATAAAAACGGAGTATGGTTTTGAAAACAGCGTGGAAAAATATTCAGATTCATGTAAAAACCTCCATGCAACAGACATGCTATTGTGTAATTCTTGCAGTAAAAATATATAAAACGAACTGCTCTATTTTTTTAAGTGGAAAATTCATTACAGTGATCAAAATGCCAAAGAGCCTTAACGAATTTATTTTGGTAGGCTGGGATTGATTTTGGACCAATTGTGGTAGGGGAAAAAAATTCTTAGTGACAACACTGTTGAGCACAGACGCGGCATTCGTGTTTCTATGATTTGCCCTCAGAGCATTGTGCTGTAATTTCAAGTGTTTCCTCTTGTTGTCTACCCCCCCGCATCATAAAGACAGGTGGCGATATCAGCACCCGCATGCAAATTTTTGCTTGTACGTGATGCACACTCCTTATGTTCCATACTTTTTGGTATGATTTAGTAGTTTAAATAAAAAAAATCTTTGAAAAGTAATACCAAGAATCCTTAACGGTTTTTTTTGTTTATGCAGAAACTTTCCGTCCACCGTGTACTAAGTTAGCAAATTTACCATCTCAGCACTACAGAATATATCAAACTCCAGCGAAATCATCACAACCAGAAAAACTCTGATCCAGCACAGGGAGAAAATCACCCTATTCTGGCAACCGTAACAATATTCACCTCGGTAACAATTGAATACTTGGTAACAATTGTCACTTTTTGGTATTCTGGAGCAAATTCAAAAGCTCAAAAGGCGTCAATTGATACGAAATTTGTAACCTCCGTAGCAGCAGGTGACAAGCATACAAAGCTTATCATATTAAAATTTCGTGTTCGAATGCGCCTTGACAAACTGCAAAAAAACTGCAAACTGCTTAAACTTAGGAACTCTAGAAACGAAAAGTATATTCTAACGATGAGACAGTCTGTCGCTGTGCAAAGCAACCCTGTCGCTACGCGCCGTGCCATAATTCAACCTGGCAATGATGACCGCGATAATGGAAACTTTTAGTCCAACCTGGCAATGACGGTCGCGATCATCATGGAAACCTTTAGTCTGGAAGTGTAAACACAGTGAAGTGTAAATCTGTGAAATAAAGTGATTGTTGGTTTATTTTATTGACTGCGTTTGAAAAACTAAGTGTGTTTTATTTTCAAATTACGCAATCCAGAGATACGTACTAGCTAGGGATCGCAATTTTTTGCCATTTTACGATCCCGGGATTTTCGGGATTGAAAAGTCAAATCCCGGGATCCCGGGATTTAATCCCGGGATTCATATAACACATTTTTTAATAAAACAATTTTCCCGAATTGCATAAATACTTGTTTATAATATATTTACCATAAAAATGGACACATTTTAATCACATTTGGGTAGTTTCAAGATTTTTTATCTTGAATTTAATCACATTTTGTTCAACCCTTCCATTCCCATGTCCAAAATAGTGAAAAAGAAAATTTTCTTTTTAAATAAAATAGCTTAGATACGTTTGGATAAGACAAAAAAATACATAAAAAATATTCAAACTACCCTCATTTTTATATTGAAAGAAACCACACAAACTCGCACTGCTTTAATTACGCCTGAAACAAATGAATAAATTTTACAAATGACGTATCGCTGGTGTTGCTAGGAAAATTAAATAAACAAGTACTACTAATTGACTTTGCTATACAAGTGTTAGAATTTAAAAATAAAAACCTATGTGGTAAGAAAACAAATATTAAGCATCTGTCACCTACAGGTGACACTGGGAATTGAAGAGTTAACTTAAAAGTTTTTCATTTGACATTTAACTTAAGTTTCATAGCATTTTGTTTTATCCAAAAATGACACTTAAACATAACTTATTACTTTGCAACCGACTTTATGATAGTGCATATATATGCATATTTAATAAGAAAAATAAAATAGTTAATTTGTTTGTGCTTTTAGTTTTACTTCAATTATTTCGATAAAAAAGTTAAGCGTTTTGATTAACTAAAAACTGAGATCTTAAAAATACTAAGGCATTAAGTGTTCTGTCCTCTAATCTAGTGCGAAATTTATTGCAAATAAACCCTGCTGAAGAGAAACATCTTTAAGATTCAACACTTGTTGGTTGAATGCATAGTAAATAATTATAAGCCTTTTCCAAAAGACGCCCTCTATCCCCTCCCACCTCCCTAAGAAAAGCAATTGGGTTTTTGTGTTTTTAAATTTATTTCATTTGAACTTTGAAGCATCTTTTGCAATCCCGAAAATCCCGGGATTAAAGGGTTTGAATCCCGGGATTTTCGGGACTGTCCGGGATCCCGGGATTGCGACGCCTAGTACTAGCCCACTAGAACTAGCATTCGTAACAATATACATACTGTAACGAAGACAGTCTGTCGCTGCGCAAAGCAACCCTGCCGCTACGCGCCGTGCTATAATTCAATCTGGCAACGACGGCCGCGATAAAAACTTTTAGTCCAATCTGGCAACGATGGTCGCGATCATCATGGAAACCTTTAGTCCACTCGGGAATGTGCGAGAACGATCTGCGCGATGGCCGGACAGGTATAAAAGGCAGCCGGGTGCGGCGCAGCGAGTCAGTCTGATTTTGACTAGTGAAGGTGCCACACGGAGTAATTAAGCAAATAATTAAGTGTAAAGACAGTGAAGTGTAAATTGTGGAATAAAGTGATTGTTGGTATATCCTATTGACTGCGTTTGAGAAACTGAGTGTGTTTTATTTTCAACTTACGCAATCCAGAGATACGTAGAATAGAATAGAATAGATACGGGAGCCGAGCATCAACTGCCCGAGACACTGCGTCCAAAGAGAACTATTGTGTCGTATCCCTTTTCTTTATTGGAGGAGTTCATCTCCCCCAATACTGTCCAGGAACTCCTTGATTTTTCCCAGATTAGTTCCAGACAGCTCGTTTGTCTGAATTAGTTCCCTTCCCAGTATACGCTTCCTTGCGTGTAAGAGAGCGGGACACTCGGTTATGATGTGCACGGATGTTTCATCATCTTCCATGCAGAATCTGCATAGTTCGCTATCTGTCAATCCCAGCCGCTCTTTATGCATATTTAGCAGGCAGTGCCCGCTCAGAATTCCCGTCATGAACTTAAGCTCCTTTCTGCTTAGGTCCAATAGGTATTTAGATTTGCCTTCCGAATAGGCCGGAAAGAATAGCTTGGAACAGCGTTGTCCCACCGTATTGGACCATTTCTGGTTGGCCCGATTTTTGAATTCCTGTTTGACACAATGCCTGAAATGAGCTCTACTGACACCTATGATTGGCTCAGGTCCATAGGGTCGTTTTGCCGCCCCTTCCTTTGCCAATCTGTCCGCTTCCTCATTTCCATCGTGCCCACAGTGCGCAGGAACCCAGTGTATTATCACCCGGTTATCCTTTGAAATGTCTTGGAGAACATTTGCTGTCTCCCATACTAGTTTGGAATCAAACGTCGTCGAGCTCAAAGCTTTTATTGCAGCCTGGCTGTCGGACATTATGATTATCCTCTTTCTCCTGACATTGAGAGTCAGTATCTTCCTGGCACACTCGTTTATGGCAAAGATCTCAGCCTGGAAGACTGTGGCCGTGTCTCCCAGACTAACTGCTAATTGGGAGCTAGTATTAAATATTCCAGCTCCCGTTCCGCCTTCCATCTTTGAGCCATCAGTGTACCAGACAATGTCATCACACGTGAGACTGATTCTATTAGCAGCCCAGTCTTCCCTATGCGGTATGTACGTAGAGTAGTTCTTCCTGAAGAGGTGTTTCGGTGGCATCAGATCCAGAGGCATCCAGAAGCCTCCATCTCGCCTCCTATCCTTCAACATGGATAGGTGACCGATTGCATGTGCATCCCTATGTATGGATCCACTATGCATTAGTCTGTGTGCGCTGATGGTTGCAGCCATTTGCACATTTAGTTCCAGTGGCAGAATCCCCAATATAACATTTAGGGCTGCCGTTGGTGTAGTACTGAGACATCCTGTTATACAGGTATTCGCTAGTCTTTGAAGTTTTCCCAGCTTAGTCACAGTTGTTATTTCCGTGGTTTTCCTCCACCACACTATCGCCCCGTAGGTGATAGTCGGCAGAACTATTAGGGAGTATAAACTCTGAAGCCACTTCGGTCTCAGTCCCCAATTTTTTCCACAGATTCTTTTGCAACTCCAGAGAGCATTGCCTGCCCTCTTGATGATGCGATCAACATGAGGTTTCCAGTTCAATTTGCTGTCCAGGATTACCCCTAAATACTTAACTTCCTTCGAGAAGTTCAGTTCTTTTCCAAAGATCATAATCTGTCTAAGGTCGATCTTCCTTTTAAGTGTAAAAGGGACTATGATTGTCTTGTCTGGATTCACAGACAGTTTCTGTCTGATACACCAGTGCTCGACTATCCTCAGCGCGCTCTGAAGCACATCTGAGACGGTATGTCCGTCTCTGCCTCTGACCACAATGACTAAATCGTCTGCATATGCGATGACTTCATGTCCCTGCTCTTCAAGAGAGCGGATTAGTCCGTCAACGACTACAGACCATAGCAGGGGGATAGTACTCCCCCTTGAGGACATCCTCGCGCTGTACTTGCTGACAGCTCAGCCTCCCCTAAGTTGGACTGAATCACCCTGCTCTCCAGCATTGATGATATCCATCGTATAAGGGTGGCAGGCGCCTGTAGTCCTTCTAGCGCCGTTTCTATCGCTTCGAAGGTTGTGTAGTTGAAAGCCCCTTCTATGTCCAGGAAGCCTACTAAACAGATTTCCTTTTCTGCCAGGGACTTCTCTATCTTACCTACCAGTGCCGATAGGGCCGTTTCCGTGGATTTACCTTTCTGGTAAGCATGTTGGTTCGTGCTCAGGGGATGCTGAGTGAGTATTTCCTCCCTCAGATACCGGTCAACGACCTTTTCCAAGCCTTTAAGCACAAAAGACATCAGGCTTATTGGCCTGAAAGATTTTGGGTCCTTCTTATCAGCTCTTCCAGGTTTCGGGAGATAGATCACGTTAACTATTCTCCAGGCTTCTGGAATGTACCCAAAGGCTAAACTACATACGTAGATTTTGGTTAAAATGGGCGTTAGTATTGCCATTCCCTTCTGTAAGAGCGCTGGGAAAATACCATCTTTTCCCGGCGCCTTGTAGGGAGAGAATGATTCCAGCGCCCATTCTACTACAAGTGCATTACACACAGCTTTGGCAGTTCTCCAGTCTTCCCTACCTGGACGATGCACCTGTCCAGTACTGCCTGTCAGAGGATCATTTGTGTATACTGACCCCGGGAAGTGGGTACTGGTGAGTAGGACAAGTGTTTCCTTTTCACACTTTGTGGCTGTCCCATCTCCATCCACCAGTGTTCCTATCGGACAGGATTTTTCCATCGAGAGAACCCTATGAAGCCTGTAGCTGGAGGACAGATCTGATACGTCCTCACAGAACCGCTTGAAGGATTCCCTCTTGGCCTTCCTGATTTCTTGGTTGTATTTGGTGAGAGTCTGGGAGTAGGTCTGCCAGTCGTTGTTTCGCTTGGCTCTATTAAATAGTTTCCTTACTTCCCTTCTCAGTTTGTTAAGATGACTACTCCCCCACGGTGTCTGTTTCCTACAAGTTTTGGTCTTGAGGGGACAGTTTTCTTCATAGGCATTCAGAACGGAATCTCTAAAAATTGTAGAGGCCCTTTCTAGTCTGTCTATGGTATCTATCCTATTCTCGATTTGAGTTGGGACGTCCTGTCCTAACTGGAAGCAATAGCTGTTCCAGTCAGTCTGTCGTTTTGGTCTGAATGCCACCACGGTTGGCATCTGATTCCCTAGCGTGAATCTTATCTGCCTATGATCTGAGCACGACGGCTCGTCAGATACCCGCCAATTGCTGACAAGTTCTTTTGTCATCGAGGTTGTCAAGGTCATATCCAAGACTTCCTCTCTGACTCTAGTTACAAATGTGGGGCTGTTCCCAATATTGCAAATACTTAGGTCTAAGGAAAGTATATAATTAAATAGTGACTCACCTCTAGGATTTATGTCCGTGCTCCCCCACATGGTGTGATGGGCGTTCGCATCACAGCCCATTACGAGCTCCATGTGGTTGCCCCTAGCATAGGCAATGAGCTGTTCTGCTATTCGGGGTGGACAGTGGTCGTCATCTCCAGGGAAGTATGCGGAGGCAATAATGATTTCCCTGGAGTTCCAGGTAATCTTACCCGCGCATAGATCCGGCGTAACGAAATCTGTCAACGGGAAGAAAGATATGTTATTAAACACGATGCAGGTCCTGGCTCTGGTTGTGGTTGATTGACAACATAATACCTTACCTGCCTGGGATAGCCCTCTGACTTGACCGTTGGTGCTGGTCCATGGTTCCTGCACCAGGGCTATACTAGGACCCAAGGTGTTCATGGTCCTAGTTAGGACAGCCGAGGCTGCCGACGCTCTATGGAGATTGACTTGTACAATCTCCATAGTTACGCCTTTGGTCCCTTCGTGTGGGTTCCCGCACGCTTACCCCCTCTGCCCCTCGTCTGCACCCGTTCATTGCTGCTCGGTGTGTGTGCAGACTTATCCAGCAGGCTCAGTCGTCTGGATGGATTCGCCAACCCAGTCAGCCGAGTCTGCCGGACTGGCTTAGATGAGGTAGGCTTTACGGGCCCAACCGATGCCTGTCCTGGCGTCTTGTCACTGGTCCGTTCGGTCCGAGTGACGGCTTGCGTCCGTCCACTTGTAGGTGGACAGTCCTCGCATGCCTTCGCCAGTGCTGGCTTGCTGGTGGAGGGTCTGCCCTCTTCCACCACTGTCTTCGGCGTCCTCGTCTCCGTGCCGCCCCGGCTGGTCACCGACGACTTCATCCCCTGATCAGTCCGCACCCTGAACTGAACTCTTCCCAACTCGAAGAAGGGAAGGTCCTTCAGCTCAGAGAGCCGACCTACTGAGGTGTCGTCGATGGCCAACGTCAGCGTTGTTCCCTGCGCCGCGACAGATCTATTCAGTACCTTCCAGTTTCCTGTCGGTAGTGAACGGTTCTGCGTACGAAGCATTCGAAGAATATCTTCGGCCGGGAGGGAGCAGCCAGGAAAGAATGCGGTGGCCACACTGGGTTTGGGAATGTATTTTCCCTCCACCAGTTTCACCTTCATTCCCGGCAGCTGGGTTTTTGTTATGACCTCCCTTAGCCAGTTCCTCGATGCCTCGTCGGCGCAGTTTACAATAATCCATCCTGGCTTGAACGAGCATCCTTAGAATCTGATCTGAGGCCCATCCACGGGGAGCTTACGCAGCTCCTCTTTGATCAGCCCTTCGATCGTCCTCTGCTCCTCCAGACCCAGATGGACAGCCGGGAATTCGTCCGGTAGAATTCCAACTTTGATGGCCGCAGCAGCCTCAGCAAAGGACGGACTAAACTTCGTCCTTTTAGGTACGGGTTGCGCCGTATCCGCTCTGCTGCTGCCACCAGTGTCGTCCGTCTTTGTCGGCTCTTCCAGCACAGTCTTGAGGGCATCATCGTATGATTTACCCGACGCCATTAGCCTCCTCAGCCACTTCTTTTGAGAAGTCGTCAGCCGCTTTCTCTTAAGAGAGATGGCCTCGGTGGCTTCTACCAGCGCGGGTACGCCAAGCGAGGGTGCCTCCTCAACCGCGATCGTTGACATGGTTGTCACGCTCGTATGGGAACATTCACTGTTCCCCCTACTTCTTCTTGTCGGTTGGTCTTTCCAACCGCTTACTGTTAGTTCAGCAATTTGCTGATCAGTGGCGTCAGTCTGTCCGACGTCCTTACCATCCGAGGCGCGTGTTTGAGAGCTCATCATCTGGTTCTTTCGGCCACCTACTCCGACGAGGCTTTTCGGTGGCCTTTTCAAGTTGTGGGGAAATAAGGTCGCCCATGACAGAGCCCCATGCCATGGGAAGTCCAAAATACTACCCGAGGTGGACAGGTATCGGGTAGGCTCCGTGATATTACAGCCGGTATACCCCCTGGCTGCAAACCATCCAATGGGCACGGGTCGCATAACACCCTGGATTATGGGGGGGGGGAGGGGATGTGGGGCAGAGAGGAGACCAGGTATAGGCAGTTGGATATAGGAAGTGACTAGTTTGCCAGCCACACAGGGTAAGACAAGACCATACCCCGGTGGCTGTTTCCAGCGGCCACCACGAGGAGGTCTAGTCACATTCCGCCAGCCCCTCAACTCCCGCCAGCTGGACATCCTAGCTGGCAGTGGCTGAAGAGTAGGCAGCAGACCGCCGGGGCGGTTCGTTACCTCTCAGTTGAAAAGGTTGGCGGCACTCCCTTTAATTGCAGCAAAATATACTGCAATGATGAGTATCAAACAAAACAAAAGTTTCCAACACAAAAATCAGAGATACGTAACTAGAGCTAGTATTCGTAACAATACATTGTGAAGAAAATCCAAAAAAATTCTTACTACGCCAGATTTTCTGCATTTGCCATATTTTGTTTGTTTATTTTTTGACAGTTTGACAGAAAAAACAACTGTTTTGACAGTAAAAGAGCTTTCACCTCGAGTGGCAGTGGCCACACCCCCTAATCCGAGGGAGGGGATTAGGGGGATGGATCCCCCCTTGGGCTATAAATTTATTTATGCAATTTAATGCAACAATATCGAATTGTGGAAAATTTATTATTTGCTTTGTATCTTCTGTGAGCATCCACTTAAAACCTCATAGTTTAACCTCTCATTGTCTGGCCATGAGTATGGTGCAAAAAAGAAGATAGTCGAGAATTGTTTTTAAAGATATAAATAAACCAGAAAGTCTGAACACAATGATTTTCCTTGCTTGCTCATATTTTGTTTAGGTAAAACGGCAACAATATATGTTCAGACGAGTTCAGTGATTGTTAGATCCCATCACTAATCCGAATCTTTCATTCTCTTTTTGTACTCATGTTCTCGCAATTTTCTGGTCCCCGGCTTCGGTCGTTTGTTTGATTATTTTAATACTTGTTATTCCTTATTCAACACCCGACGAATAAAAACCTACAAGCTGAACCAACCGTGTACTTATTTTCCCTGCTTCGCGGCGAACTTTAAAAATATTTGAATAACACAGCGCAGAGCTGTTAAAGAATGCAATCAAATGCGAATTAAATCAGTTGAAGTCACAGTCAATGACTTCACTTTTTGATTGCAGTCTTTGACTAACATTTTGACTAAAGACTAAAAATTTGAAGTCTGAAGTCATTTCTGTTATTCTGACTAATTAGTCATTTGGTGAAGTCACTTAATGACTTCATTTTTCAGTGAAGTCACTAAATTAAGATCAGCGCTTTTTGAAAAATATTTCATATATTAACAAAATTAAAATTAAAATAATTCATTCTAACAAAAGGTAGCAATCAAATGAATGTAAATTCATTTAAATGACATGATTTACTTTCAACAATAATAATTTTTTGAAATTTTTGTCCGAAAGGAAACCTCGACGAGGCGTATTTAATAGTGTTGCAAACGAAAATAACCGTTTCACGGCAGCTGAAGAAGGTAACGGTGTGTTATATTTTACATACGCTTTTTTAATTGTTGGATAGCGATTCAGCATTGTTATCGATGAAGGCTTATGTCAAGCATAAAGTGAATTGACTTACGGCCAACTTTTCAGTGCGAGTTTAACTCAGTTTCTAGTTTAAACTTAGTTTAAACGCAAAATCGAGTTTTTCAGTCAAACTTGACTGAAGTTTAAACTCAGTTTAAACGCCCAACCTTGCATGGTTAAAATAAGTTTAAACTGTCAACAGCTTCTGACAGTTCATTTATTTTTGGTTTTGGTCAGCTCTTGCCTGTCGTGAGCGAAATTCTTTGTTTGCACTATTTTAGATTCTTATACTTTGTGCGCAACGTTTTCGCGCACCGGAACTTATCAACAAATTTTGAATCGAAATCGTCCTCAATTTCTTTCTATTTGGTTTGTTTTTCCTCGGTACTCACGCGGTCCTTCTTGCACTCGAGCACTTGTATATTTTTTTTCAAAAGTGCAAGAAGACATTCGATTTCCCGAGACGAAAAATGTTGAATTTTTTAATTACATAAATACATTATTTGAGCGCAAAGAATTTATTTACGAATGACAATCAAAACAAAGGAAAATTATTAGCTAGATAAAAGTATGGCCATACTCAAATGACAAAAATTTGCTCCAGTTAAACTAGCACTGAAAAACTACTTTGTCGTTTAAACTTAGTTCAAATTTAAACCAAGTTCAAGCAAACTCCGTTTGAACTGGGTTTAAACTCGCACTGAAAAAGTGGCCCTTAGGGTAGCTGGCTTTAGCTTAACTGCAGATGACTTCAAATCACTTCACATGACTTCAAATGACTTCAATTGACTTCATTTTGATATTGCAATCAAATGATTGCAATCAAATGACTAGCAAAAAATGAATGTAAAAATGAATAATTATTCATAAATTTTTAGTCTGAATAATGACTTCATTTTTTTATTCTTATTCATTGAATACAAAAAATGAATGCACTTTTTTGCCAAAAAATCAACTGACTAATTATTCGCAAATGATTGCATTCTTTAACAGCTCTGACACAGCGCAACAAAAAAACACTTTTTTTCTGTTGCATGGAGTTTTTCTACTGTTTCTTACTAATTTGGGTGCGCTGATTCCGAATCTACCCTCCGATTTTTTCTAGCAGCTCTAGTTTGTGAGATATAGGTACCCTGTCATTTTTCAGTTTTTCCTCTACTTTTTCCATATTTTCGATCCTAGTTTCTAAACCAAAAAACCGATTGACATGATTTTCACCTTATCGCATTAACAACACCGCACGGCTTCTTTTCCGATGCAACTTATTTTTATAAGTTTGAAAATGCCGCGGTAATTGGACCTCAAAGTTGGAAAAAATTGAATTTTAAGGCGTTTTCTTTGATGGTCAAAATCATACACATTTTTTGTAAAATCATTAACGAGTTAGGTGTATAACGAAAGTCGACACATCAAGCAATACAACACAGCTAAATTATTTGGCGGAATACACATTCGCATCGAAATAACAGGAAAAATGCACCATCGCGATTTTCATCACTTTTCATACTTTTTCCTTAAAAAATTAGGGGCCTGAAAATATGCAAAGTTTTTAATGGTTTTTTGTTTCGAGAAATTCAAAATATTTTTGTTTTTGCTTGTATTCCAAACTATAAATGGAACATATAAAAGAGCATATTTTGAGGCTCCTAATTTTTTAAGGAAAAAGTAAGAAAAGAGATGAAAATCGCTATGGTACAGTTTTGTTATTATTTCGATGCGAATGTGTATTCCGCCAAATAATTTGGCTGTGTTGTATTGCTTGATGTTTCTTCTTAAGATATTCATATACTTCGAAACTTGATTTATGAAACATCTGTACAATTTTGGCCATAAGAAAAAACGCCTTGAAATTCAATATTTTCCTACTTTGAAACCTTATTACCACGCCCATTTAGAACGCATAAAATTGATTAATGTCAGGAAAGATGGCGTGAAATGTTGTAAGTGCAACGATATGAAAATCATGTCGATAGGATTATTGGTTAAAAAATAACAGTCGAAAACGAGAAAAAAGCCGAGGAAAATTCGAAAAAGTGACACGCCCATTTTTCGCAAAAACTAGAGCTGTTACATAAAAACGGAGTATGGTTTTGAAAACAGCGTGGAAAAACGATTCAGATTCATGTAAAAAACTCCATGCAAACAGACATGCTGTTGTGCAGTGTAATTAAATAAATAGCGAATTTCAACTTCAATGAATTAATTTGGAAATTAAAAAAATACGTCAGAAAAGTAACAGTCAAACCTAAATTGGAGCGTTGAGCGTTGCGTTTTCTGACGCAACGCTCTCGCTCAGTGCGGCATACCGAAATTGAAGCGTTGCGTTGGGATTGTCAAAATCATGAAATGAAAACAAATGTCAAAAAAATATCTGTTTAGTTGCCAAAAAACCAACAAACTATTATTATTTTGCAAAAGTTAGCTCTTGTTTGAATAAATTCCTCACAATTTAAATCAAATCAAATATAAATCACAGGCGTTTTTGTTTCTCGCAGCCAACTTCAACTGCTAACGCGCTGTCAAAATTGGAAATTCGAATAGCTCAGCATCAGAACGTTTCGATTGCGGTTTGCCCCATACAATTTGTATGGGGATGAAGCAATTTTGACAGTTGCTTGCCGCTGACGCTCCAATTTAGGTTTGACTGTAAGAAAATCAAAACATATATATAAATGTAAAATACGTTGCTAATGGATTTGCTTCAACTGCTTCACCAATGCAGTCGTTGCAATGAGATTTTACATTGGACACATACAAATTGTGTTTTAAGATATATCTATTATTATTTCTGGATTCCTTTCACTGTTGGCAATCATGCTTCGAAGTCGAAAAGGCAGCTGACTAATACAGAACAGTGTGAATTGTTGGCTATAAATAAGGGAAAAATCTTCTATTGACCACTTAGTTCCATCCTAATCCTATCCTAAAGTTCCTCTCCCAAAGAAAAAATTAAAATGAAATGGTCGGACATCGACTTAATTATCGCATTCATCATCGCTGCCTTCACGTTAAACTACCATATTTTGACATAAGTATCGAAGGTTCGTTTTGTTCAGGGTCCAAAAGATAATTAGCAACATCGGCGTTATTTTCTCTAGTTTTGTTACTTTAAACGCATTGGTTTCTGCTACTGCTTTAACTATTTTTTCAGAGAAATCATCCTCTCTGATTCAACTCCAGCATTTCAGTTAAAAAATAACGTCCACCTTATCCTCAAAATAGCATTCCCTTCCTTCCATCTTTGTCACAGAAAACACCACATAACTTCTTTCACTTCAGGAATGTAATTAAATTGACACTAAAACACGGATATAACCATGAATGCAATGGATAAATATTAACTTTGAATATGTTCAGACATTATTTTGCAACGAAAATTATAATTTACTAACCCAAAAGGAAATAAAAGTCAAGGCGAGTGAAAAACACTTGGACCAGGTAGATTTTGCGCCAACTAACTTATGTCAGTTTTATATGGAATGACACGAGAAAAAGGCTTCAAATCGGGTCAGATGGAAAATCTGAGTTGAAGCATTATGCTGGGTAAGGGACTGCATAAGGAAATAACGCAAATAATGTTATAAACCATTCTGACAACAATTAGGTGGGAAATAAGAGAAAATTGTAAATAACTGTCAAATTTGTATGAAAATACACGGTGTTTAGAAAGGATCAGTTGAGGTTATCATGAGCTCGATAGCTTAACTTCAACATTTCTAAAGTGTGTTCAAAGTTCTTTATGGTCTGGCCAGAACCGGATGCCTGCAGTAGGGGTAAGAATAAATGAATACAAAAATCAGCATTGCATTTGTTTTCGCAGAATAGTTGTATCGAAGTATCGACTATTTACCAAGGTAGTAATCAAATGCAGGTTAATGCTAACCGTGCATCAGCTGTTGAAATTTGAAAAAAAATCACTACGATTTTCTGTTTTTTACATATCACTTGAATTTTTTGTTTTAAGAATTTTATGTAAGCATACCTATGTATACATTAGGCATCGCAATCCCGAGATCCCGGGATCCCGGACTTTTTCCAGTCCCGAAAATCCCGGGATTCAAATCCTTTAATCCCGGGATTTTCGGGATTGCAAAAGATGCTTCAAAGTTAAATGAAATAAATTTAAAAGCACAAAAACCCAATTCCTTATCTGAGGGAGGGGATAGAGGGCGTCTTTTGGAAAAGGCTTATAATTATTTACTAAGCATTCAACCAACAAGTGTTGAATCTGAAAGATGTTTCTATTCAGCAGGGTTTATTTGCAATAAATGTCGCTCTAGATTAGAGGACAAAACACTTAAAGCCTTAGTATTTTTAAGATCTCAGGTTTTAGTTAATCAAAACGCTTAACTTTTTTATCAAAATAATCGAAGGAAAACTAAAAGTACAAACAAATTAACTATTTTTTTTTGTTTATCAAATATGCATATATATGCACTTTATGATACATCTGTTGCAAAACAATAAGTTATGTTTAAGTGTCATTTGTGGATACAAAACAAGACAAAATGTTATCAAACTGAACTTAAAAGTCAAATGAAAAACTTTTAAGTTAAACAAAATGTGATTAAATTCAAGATAAAAAATCATAAAACTACCCAAATGTGATTACACTGTGTCCATTTTTATGCTAAATATATTATAAACAAGTACACCTATCCCCCGATTTACACGGTACTTGTTTTACACGTTTTCGCTTTTACACGGTTTTCCAAATAAGTTTGTTTTTTGTTTTTATCGCACTCTACTAAATGCTACTTTTTTTGTTTTTATCGCACTCTACTAAATGCAACTGTGTTTGTTTTTATCGCGCTCTACTAAATGCAACTCTGTTTGAACACGTGCGCTGTGTACACATCTCACGGGGAATCCCGAGCTTATGTGCTGACTTGCTGCACATGCATACTGTGTCTGTATTTCTTCGCATTAAATTAAAGTTTTATCTACGGAAAATTGTATTTGAGTGAAAGTTTCACAGTTTCAGAAAGATTTAATTTTCCATATTCGTAAATTACAAGTGAGTGCATAATTTAGATTATTATAAATTAACATAAATTAAAAAAAAATTACATATAGGCTTATAATGTCGAAAGAAGTTAAAAGAAAAGTTATTTCTTTGGAAACTAAAATCGAAATTTTGGATCGCTTACGAAAGGGAGATAGAGTAGTAGATGTTGCAAAATCATATAGCATGAACGAAGCTACAATAAGAACTATTAGAACAAATGAAAACACAATTAGAAAGAGTGTTGCAGCTGGCAATACCACGAGTATGGACACAACATCATACACCAGAAATATCGCAATGGAAAAAATGGAGAAAGCGTTAATGCTTTGGATAGAACATGGCACAATAAACAAGGTAGTGGCAGGAAGGAGCGAATTTTATTTTTTTCTCGTCAGAGTTCGGTAGGTTGTCAGAAATTTTTGTCTGTTTTGTTTACATTCGGCGAACAGCATTGCCAGTCAACTCTTTTTCTGTGGAATTTTAAGCATTTTTGCAATGACGAAAGAATATTATTTTTCCAACTTTTATGAATTAACGCAAAATCGGCGAACTATGGACTTAGCACTTTTGCCCCTAATTGTAAAACAACAGATTAAAACAAAGAAGCTGTTAATTGGTGTATTCTTACGTTTTCGAATTGACCAAGTGGTCCATTCGATGCTGGCAATACTGTTGGCAAGAGAACCGTCCGTCCTATTTGACAATGAACCGAACAAAAACACTAACAAAATACACGTGAATTTTTTCGCTCCTTCCTGCCACTACCTTGTTTATTGTGCCATGGGATAGAAGATCAAACACAAAAAAGAGTACCCATTGATACGGCCGCTATGACAAATAAAGCATTACGAGTTTACGAAAAAATTGTAGAGCAATTACCATCTTCTTCTTCAACTGAAAAGAAGCCAAATTTTTTGGCAAGTCATGGCTGGTTTGAAAGATTTAAAATAAGACATTCTTTACACAGCTTAAAATTAAAAGGTGAACTGGCTTCTGGCGACGTAGATGCAGCCCAAGAATATCCAGCAAATTTTGCAGAAATTATTAACGACAATTCATACACCCCTGATCAGGTTTTCAATGCTGATGAGTCAGGGTTATTCTGGAAAAAAATGCCTGAAACGACTTATGTCTCAAAATTTTATAAATCGGCTAGTGGTCATAAAGCAGCAAAAGATCGCATAACAATTCTTTTCTGTAGCAATGCTTCAGGAGATTATATTATGAAACCATTAGTGATTAACAAATCAAAAATGCCCCGTGCCTTTAAGGGGGAAAGCCACTGTGACGGGTAAAAATTTTTTTGTTTTAAATCAAAGCTTATATATTCACAAATATGTGTACAAAATTTCAAGTCATAATTTCAAAAATTGACTAAGTTACAACTATTTTAAAATTTTAAAAGATACATGATTTCATTACGAGAGAAATGGACTCAAAACTTTAAACGCGTTTTTCTCGAAACGACTTTTTTTGAACTGGCGGCATCAATAACTCGAACAATTATGAACCGATTTCTAATTTTTTTTTTTTCGTTTTGTTCGTCTTAGTAGTGGTTAAGGTTAAGCGTAGCCGATTTGGAAAATTTTGCTTTTTACTATTTTTTAAACTGTCTCAAAACCAAAAAAACAAGGTCGAAAACATGGAAATATTTTCAATCGGTCGCCATTTTGTGAAAAATCAAAATTAAAAAAAACGGCTACGTACAAAGATAGCTACAGTCATACAGATTACAATAAAATTTTATTTTTTTTTCTGAGTACGGGTGTTTGAGAAATCGATGCCGCCATGGAGGGGGAATTTTTTTTCAAGCGCTACGGGATCATCTCTATTGTTTAAACTATTTAATATTTTTTAATACAAATTTGTGGAAATATTATTAGATATCTGCTTAATAAAATAAAAAAAATCCAAAAATTCCTATATTTACTCGGTCAAAAAAAATGTTTAAAATCACTAATTTTTTGACCCGTCACAGTGGCTTTCCCCCTTAAAGGAGTAAACATCAATAATCTTCCCGTTTATTGGAGGGCTAATAAGAAAGCGTGGGTTACTGCTGCAATGTTTACTGAATGGTTTCATGAATGTTTTATCCCAGATGCCAAAAAATATTTAAGTTCAAAGGGATTGCCTTTTAAAGTGCTTTTGTTAATTGACAATGCGCCGGGTCACCCACAAGATCTAGAATATGAGAACGTTGAAGTAAAATTTTTACCAAAAAATACAACTTCATTATTACAACCATTGGACCAAGGCATAATTTCTACTTTTAAAGCTTTGTACATAAAACGAGCCTTTACACATATTTTGGAACAAATGGAGAACAATGAATCTTTAACAGTTATTAGTGCTTGGAAAAATTTTACAATATTAGACTGTGTGAAGCATATCGCCTTATCATACACTGCGATTAAGCAAACAACGCTCAATAGCTGTTGGAAAAAATTGTGGCCAAATGTAGTCAAAAATGAACATTCCATTTCAACGTTAAATGATGAATATTCGCAGATAGTACAGATGGCGCATTCATTGGGCGGAGAAGGTTTTGATGATTTTACTGTTGATGATATCGCAGAGTTAATGGCTGATAAAGAACTAAGTGAGGATGATTTAGTTAACTTAGTTTGCGAAAGTGAGTCTGACAAATCTGATGAAGAGGAATTAGTACCAGTAACATTCACTGCTAAAGTCATCCGCGAAGGACTCGCATTGGGAAGAAAGCTGGGTAATCATTTTATACAAAATGACACAAACGTTGAAAGGGCTTTACGATTCCAACGTGACATAAATCGCTGCTTGGCTCAATATGAAGAAGTTTACAAAGATCTTACAAAAATTCGAAGCAATTGTTAGTAACCGATTTTATTACCATCTCTCAGAATGAAAATATTTCTGCTTTAAACATCGAATCGGCACAAATAACTTCGAGTGATGAAAGTGAATTCCAACCTTCGATTCCGAAAAAAAGAATGAGAGTAATTTCTGATAGTGATGAAGGATAATAAAACACATATGGTTTTATTTTTTGTTCTTCTGTTTAATGTATTGTAATTAAAAAAAAAAACAGTGTTTCCGTAATATATTACATATTTAAATCTGTCAATGAATTTTATTTTTATTTCTGTGTACACCTAAAAATATTGAAAAAAATCACAACTGTTAAATAGCAAAATTATGCATTTTCTGCAAGCTTTTCGATTTACACGGTTTTGACTTGAAAATTTTTAATTTTCGATTTATACGTTTTTCTCAGGAACGTATCTACCGTGTAAATCGGGGGATAGGTGTATTTATGCAATTCGGGAAAATTGTTTTATTTAAAAAATTTGTTATATGAATCCCGGGATTAAATCCCGGGATCCCGGTATTTGACTTTTCAATCCCGAAAATCCCGGGATCGCAAAATGGCAAAAAATTGCGATCCCTAGTATACATACATATATGTACAATTTTATGCAACATGTATTGAAAACAATAGGCAAAATTAAAAGTATAAAAATTACGTTAAACTGGATTTTTTTCATATCCCCCTTCCCGAAATCCTGGGAACTTTGAACTTGCTTCTTGTTCTTTCCAGAATTCGGTAAGAATCAAATTCAATCCAATTGTTCCGGGGGGTAACAATTGTTACGGTAGTGTCAGAATAGGGCTGTTAATGGTAACGGCGTACGAATTTGCCAATATTGCAACAATGACGCAATGTCTGTGAACCACTTGCTTACCACCTGCTCTAAATTCAACATTGTAAGAACCAGCACTTTCCTTAACTCAGATCCTATCCAAATGCTCCAATCCGCAAGCACCGGTAACATTAAAACATTGTATAACTTCCTAAAAGAATGCGATCTCCTTAAAGTGATTTAAACCTTAATTATTAATTAACATTTAATTATTAATTATTTTCGATGGGTATACTGAGTTCAGATCCACCAGGCGTTTGGCTGGATTGGCTCTAGTTTAAGAGAAATCCGACTTTGAATTTTGCTCATTTCAGTCGGGTTCGTCGCTTAAGTCTTCGGAAGTTTACATGCTAATTGGTCCTAAATCGTTCTAAATATTGCTTCACTGTCTTCGGCAAGTTTGTAGAAATTTTAACGACCAACAAATTTGCTTAGGATACTAATAATAATAATAATTGAATAATTGACTGGCACGACAGCCCGCTTACGCGAGACTAAGGCCTAGCTTCCCGCAGCCACCCGTGTTGTGCGTGTGAATTTGTACGCGGGTGGAAGGGACCTACAGTTTTATGCCGGTTCCGAACGGCAGGTTGGGAGCTTTTTCATAGGCAATTTTTACTCTCAGAGGTTTGCCATTTCCAGCTGAGAGGACAGCCACCGAAAGAGAAAACGTGTTTTCCGTTATTTTTTTTAGGTGTTACTACATGCAGTATTCGAACTTGCGTCGCTCTGCATTCGACTCGTTGGACCGCGCACTAACCAACTGAGCCACGGCGGCTGCCGTGGATAGGATACTAATACAATACAAAAAAAATACATTCAAACTGTGTTTCCGACAAAAACCCCACTTTTTCGTCGATTTATTGAAATTGTCCGTCTATTAATGCCAAACTATAAACGCATAATCTTAATCCGAATCCTCTTGGTGGATAAGCTGGTTAAGGGGTTACCCTTAACGCTCCTACCAGACACTTTGCACCTTTTTTTCAAAATTTGAATTGCACATTCAAAAAATCAACATTCCAGAATTAACACATCAAAAGTGGTACAATTTGATGTGCTAATTCTGACATTACTAGTTATGATATTTCCTGTGAAAGCTTCATTGTTTATTAGTGTTAGAACTTCAGTGTTAGTGTTAGAGCTTAATTTAATAAATATTGTTATGTTTGTGGAAAGCACACTATAATGTCTAGCAATCGCACAGTAACCTCGGAAATTACTCAATTGTACTTGCAATATTTCAACCAAACTGTAATCCATGATGTGGATTGGGCTCTACCAATCATTTGTACAACTTGTTTGTTGAGATTAAATCAATGAAAAAAAGGTAAATGAAATCATGTATGGTATTAATTCATTTGTAAACTATTTCAATTAATTCATGTTTTTTATACACGGAAAATTTCAATAAATCTACGAAAATTTGGGGTTTTTGTCGAAAACACAGTTTGAATGTATTTTTTTGTAAGCAAATTTGTTGGTAGCCAAAATATCTACAAACTTGCCGAAGACAGTAAAGCAATATTCAGAACGATTTAGGTCCAATTAGCATGTAAACTTCCGAAGACTTAAGCGACGAACCCGACTGAAATGAGCAAAATTCAAAGTCAGATTTCTCTTAAACTAGAGCCAATCCAGCCAAACGCCTGGTGGATCTGAACTCAGTATACCTATAGAAAAGTTGCTCAGCAGTCGCCCGCTTGTTACTATTTTTGAGAATAAATTTCTAGCACAGTGTTATTAACCTCCAATCGCCCACCCTGAGTCCAGGGGACTCACTACGATAAGTTGGTACACGTTGAGGTTTTATGTTTAGGCGCCCAGCTTTCGTATACCTTCCTACAGGGTCGCTCTGAACGTGAAGACGATCGGAAGTTAGCGCAATACAATACAAGGCTGAGTTTTGGCACAGAGTGGGTCCCAGGGACTCAGGGTGGTGTTTTGTGTTACAAAAATTGTACTTGTAATTTTTTTTAAATCGTGTTAATTTAAATTTAGGATGCCAAAATGGCCGCGAAAAGTTTAATAATTGAGAGTGTTAACCCTTTGAGAAGTTTTGCTACTAACAATTTGCCTTAGTTGTGCTGAAAAAGTATGTGAGTATGTGATGTGCACAACATATGAAATTCAACCTGCTGCACGTTTTCTTTTTTGACATTGATACGATGAGAAATTCCGTGTCGCACTGTACGGAATGCTATTCTCCGCACGAATGTTTTCCAAGCATAGTTTTAGGCATGCACTTTGAAGTACGACAAATTTGGTATAATTCGCTTGGTATAGTCCGATATGGCAAGGATGGTTCTCGAAGAAATAGGCTGTGCGAGAATGGTCGAGCGCTTTCCAATTGGAAGTTGCAAGAAACTTCGGCGCGATAAGAAAACTGGTATAAAAGCAGCAGTGTGCAGCGCAATGGGAGAGTCTGTGTTAAGCAAGCAAAGTGGTAACAAGTGTAGATACAAGCGAAGTGTAAATCTGTAAATAAAGGGATTGTTGATTTTCGCTGAGTAATTGAAGTTGTTTTATTTTCAACCACAATCAAAACGAACCTTGGAAAATAAACTTGGATTTTCGTAGCATTTGGTGTCAGAAGTTCGGATTGTGTTACTGAAGATAAAAAATAAATAAAATTATAAAAACGCAGACATGGTTAAACTCGAGCTGCTGAAGGTGGACCAGCTGAAGGAGCTGGCTGCCTGGAATTTGCCGACTGCTGGCGGTAAGGTGGAGTTGCAGCTGCGCTTGCGAGAGGCGTGTGAATCACGAGGCATCGATTGGGCTGCACACGAGTTCGGAACGCAGGAACAAGAGGCGTCGGCCAAAGTGGAGGAATCGCCTGCGGGTGCTGCGTCGATGCAAAGTACGGCTGCAGCGGCTGCGCCACCACAAGCAATGGACATGAGCCAGCTTATGGTCGCAATGAAAGGCATGTTTGAGGCTTCCAACCAGAAAATGGAAACTGCGAATCAGGAAATTTCGACGAAACTCAAAACTACGAATCAAGAAATAGCGAAAATGGAATCGGCGAACCGAGAAGTAGCAGAGCGAATGGAGACCAAGCTGCTGGAAAATTCTGCGCGCTTGGAGCAGAAAGTGGAAGAAATCTCCAACAAGCTAAATGTAAAGGTGGAGCACCTGGGAGCTCAAGTGGAACACTTGGACAAACGAGTCGACGACCTGGATGATTCCCTGAACAGACGAGTTGACGGTCTGGAGGATTCGGTAAACAGCAAAATCGACGAGCGGCTTAGAGAGGTACAGCCACGAGAATGTTTGCAGCCGGTTCCGGAAAGTTTCGCCACCCGAAAAGAAGTGCCTACTTATGATGGTGCTACGCCGTTCGATACATTTAAACTGCAATTCGACTTAGCTGCTTTGGAAAATCAGTGGACCGATATCAGGAAGGGTCGGAGATTGGCACTGGCGCTGAAAGGTCCTGCGGCTGAGGGAATGAAATCAGTTCCGGAATGTTCGAGAAGCGATTATGAGGCCGTCATGAGAGCGTTGGCAGCGAAGTACAGCAACGAGCACAACCATACGCTATACTACTGTGAGCTGAAGAACCGCAGGCAAAGCCAACAGCCAACAAGCGCAGGGCTGAGGACGAGGAGTCGTTAAACTAAAACGGGTCAGCCCAAAGGGGCGTGAGCTGATCCAGACAATCTGCCGCCCCACCGTCCTTGTCTCACAGCTGAAACGGCAACCCAGCAGCTTGACGATTGAAGGAAAGATAGGTGGAAAGTTGTTCGTGTTGACACTGGATACTGGAGCGTCATATTCGATCATAAAAAGGAAGCTTCTGAAGAACTGGGAACCGCTGCATGGCATACAGCTGAGGACTGCGACTGGCGAACGTGCGCCGGTAAGAGGAAAAGTAACAAAAAAGATTGCTATCGGCACCAGCAGCCTGGAGCATGAGTTCATCGTCGCGGATATAATGGACGACGTGATTATCGGCGTGGATTTCATGATTAGGCACGGATTTACGCTGGACCTGAAAGAACATGTGCTGAGATATGCCAACGTTGAATTCCCCCTGCACACTGGCTATGACCGAAGCGTGGCGGTAAGGACAGCTCGGATCGATGACACCCTAGACACACTGTCAGGCGCTCAGTGGGTTTCCACACTCGACTTACGCAGCGGCTATTGGCAGGTGGAGCTTGCAGACAAGGACAAGGAGAAAACGGCCTTTAGTGTTAGCGACGGTTTGTGGCAGTTCACCGTCATGCCGTTTGGACTCTGCAACGCACCAGCGACATTCGAGCGGCTAATGGAACGTGTGCTAAAAGGGCTGCATTGGCGGATATGTCTGGTCTACCTGGACGATATAATCGTGATGGGTAACAGCTTTGACGACCACCTGGGAAAGCTAAAGGAGGTACTCGAGCGAATACAGAAAGCTGGGCTTAAACTCAACCCAAAGAAGTGCTCGCTGTTTCAAAAGGAGGTCAAGTATCTGGGTCACACGGTTTCCGCCCGCGGAGTAAATACGGATGAAGGCAAAATCATGGCGGTGAAGGAGTGGCCCCGGCCACGCAATCTACACGAACTCCGCAGTTTCCTGGGCCTGTGCACATACTACCGAAGATTCGTTCCTGGATTTGCGAACATAGCTGGCAGCTTGCACAAACTGACGAAAAAGAATCAAGCCTTCGCGTGGGGCGAAGAGCAGGAGCAGGCTTTTGCACGACTGAAGGAAAAATTGTGCACTGCTCCAATTCTGGCCTTCCCCGTGCCTGGAGAGATGTTTGTGCTGGATACAGATGCAAGTGGGCATAGTATTGGTGGTGTGCTATCACAGATAATAGATGGCCAAGAACAAGTGATAGCCTACTACAGCAAAATTTTGTCAAAGCCGGAACGCAACTACTGTGTGACACGGAGGGAGTTGCTCGCAGTATTGGAATGCGTGAAACACTTCCATAAATACCTGTATGGGCAAAAGTTTCGCCTGCGCACAGATCATGCGGCATTGAAATGGCTGCTGAACTTTAAAGATCCGGAAGGCCAGTTGGCGCGGTGGATCGAGCGACTGCAGAGCTACGACTACACGGTAGAGCATCGCAAGGGTAGCAGCCATGGAAATGCCGATGCCTTGTCACGCCGTCCGTGCAAAACCGAATGCAGGCATTGTTCGCGAGCCGAAAGCAAAGAGCAGATAGTGGACGTGCGATTGGTCAGCGTTATGCCAGAGTAGGAGTGGTCTGCGGAGAGGATACAAAAGGACCAGCGTGAGGATACGGATCTTAAAAAAATTATTGAAGGCAAGGAGCAAGGCGCACGTCCAGACTGGCAGGAGATGGCCGGTGAGAGCCCAATCGCGAAGTCTTACTGGGCGCAGTGGCAAAGAGTGCGGCTGTCTGATGGTTGCCTATACCGCGAGTGGGAGAGTGAGGATGGCCGGACCAGCAATTCCCTAATTGTAGTCCCGAAATGCAGGATCAACGAGGTGATCGAGGCATACCATAACGACTCCAGCGGAGGGCACCTAGGCATCACAAAAACTGTCGCCAAAATAAAAAGACGATTCTACTGGGTAGGACGCCAGGATTCTGTCGCCGATTGGATTAAGAGCTGTGATCGATGTTCGGCTGCGAAAGGGCCGACAAGAAGATCTCGGGGCCGCATGCAGCAGTACAACATGGGAGCGCCCTTTGAGCGAATTGCCATGGACGTCGCCGGGCCATTCCCACTTAGCACTCAAGGCAGGGGCGTAGCCAAGGCGGGGCGGGGGGGGCTTTGGGTGTTAGAACCCCCCCATAGCCTATGATTTGTCAACATTTTCAATCACTATACATCGTATGTACGTTAAACATTTAAAAGAATAATAACAAAAAAAATTTTTGGCGAAACTAATTTGTTTTTTAATAGTCTCGTTTACGCTCAATACAGCGATTTGTATAATCTAAAAATATGTCTAAAGAGTAGTTTAGTTCATCGACCAAAATGTGCTTCAGGATGTCGGTACAAGCCTTTTGGATTGTTTCTACGTTCTCAAAACGCGTTTTTTCATCGGCAAATGCATTTTTTGAAAAGGTGAAAGTCCACGGAGCCGCATCAGGTAAAAACGAGGAGTGGTTGATGGTTAAAATTCGACTTTTAGTAAACAAAAAAACAATCAAAACAAGTGTCGATAGATGAGATGGCCCAATGTTCAGTTAAAATGCGATAAATTTATGCTATTGAGATGCTTAACCTTCGCCTTACCAAAGATTTTTGTATATGTCGTTTACCCATGTCGTTCACTCAAATGACCCCAGGCACTTCCGCCGCTATTTTGAGTAAAACTCACAATAAATAAGTATTAGATTTCTTTCCAGAGGGTTTATGAACACATAATTAGGTACGTAAAAAAAATTTATTGTGAGTTTTATTCAAAATGGCAGCAAAAGCGCCTGGGATCACCCAGGTAGGTATTTTGTATACAAAATGACATAATTCAATTTTAAACATGAAACAAATTTCTAAACAAAATATGTCTTCATGTAATTGAAAATTATCAAATTTGTGGTTAATTTGAGGATTTGATCGAATTTTAAGAATTTCAATGAAGATTTAGGCTAATCTTGTATGAATTACTGCCAAGTTTTGATGGAATCTGCGGTGATCGCGGAATTCAGTTGGCTAACACGTTAGCCATCATTTATGACCAGACAATCGTTTTTAAATCGCGTTTCCCACTTATGAACTCCAGCACGGTATAAACAATCATCATTATAAACTTGGTTCATTAATTTAAATGCTTCCGTTATAGTTTAAACATTTTTAAAACAAAAGTTAATATTTGATCTTTGTTCGATGCTCATTTTTGTACGACGACACAAACACACTTACTTCAGATGCAATAACTTCGCTTTCAGTGCGCCAAATTTCATGAAATGTTTACTAAAAATCGGGAAATATATATAATTTAATATATAATTATAATTTCCAATGCAGTAAGTCACATAAGCCACCACAAAATGCCCTATTGGGAAAGTGCACTTTACTTTAAAAAACTCGTAATACTAAACTGGAAAACAAAAATTTTAAAACCCCCCCCCCATGACCAAGTTCTGGCTACGCCTCTGACTCAAGGCAACAAATATGTGCTGGTGGTGATGGACTATTTCAGCAAATGGCCCGAAGTATATCCTATTCCTAACCAGGAGGCCTCGACGGTCGCGGAAATGCTGGTAAACAACTGGGTGGCCAGATTTGGAGTTCCACTGGAGTTGCACTCGGATCAAGGCCGGAATTTCGAGTCTCTAGTATTAAAGGAAGTGTGTGAGCTACTGGGAATAAGGAAAACGCGTACGATTCAATCGAACGCTGGAGGAATATCTGCGGAAAGTAGTAGGCAGGAATCAAAAGGATTGGAACACGCATATTCCGCTGTTCTTGATGGCGTATAGGTCAGCCCCGCACGATACGACATCACTCACTCCAGCACGAGCAGTGTTCGGCACGGAGCTGAGGTTGCCTGCTGACTTGAAGTTCGGAGTGGTCCGCACGACGGAAGGCGCTAAGACGGATTACGCAGTTAATAAGCGATCGGAGCTGGAAGAAATCCACCAGTTTATAAGGGACCGTATCCAACTGGTCAGCGATAAGATGAAAGCCAGATATGATCTACGAGCTAACACAGCGGGGTTCCAAGAAGGCGATCTAGTAATGCTTTACAACCCGCAGCGGAGGAAAGGTTTGTCTCCAAAGCTTCAAACGTCATGGGAAGGACCGTACAAGGTCGTGACCAGGATTAATGACGTGGTGTACAGGGTTCAACGCTGCGGCAACAGAAACGCCAGGTTGAAAGTAGTCCATTTGGAGCGCCTGGCGTCTTACTCCGGCGGAGCCGCGGTACTTGTTCCGGACTTACAAGTCTAAGTGATGGGCAGTGATACGATGAATAATTCCGTGTCGCACTGTACAGGAATGCTATTCTCCGCACGAATGTTTTCCAAGCATAGTTTTAGGCATGCACTTTGAAGTACGACAAATTTGGTATAATTCGCTTGGTATAGTCCGATATGGCAAGGATGGTTCTCGAAGAAATAGGCTGTGCGAGAATGGTCGAGCGCTTTCCAATTGGAAGTTGCAAGAAACTTCGGCGCGATAAGAAAACTGGTATAAAAGCAGCAGTATGCAGCGCAATGGGAGAGTCTGTGTTAAGCAAGCAAAGTGGTAACAAGTGTAGATACAAGCGAAGTGTAAATCTGTAAATAAAGGGATTGTTGATTTTCGCTGAGTAATTGAAGTTGTTTTATTTTCAACCACAATCAAAACGAACCTTGGAAAATAAACTTGGATTTTCGTAACAATATAATGAAGTATTAGTTTAAGTTTTTTTCTGAACAGTAATTTTATTTTTAGGTTATTTAAAAAAATTTGTTTTTGTTAATTTATTTATCACAGTGCGAAAAGAACTTTGAGCGTAGACAGACGTACAAGGCAAACGCGTTGTCACCTTACATTCTTTGATCTACAAACCGGTTTTACAACAAACACGCGCGAGACAATAAAGTGCATTACAACAAAGTAAATCGTTACATTCAGCAGTGAAAACTGAACTGAACTGAACAGCAGTGAAAGAAGCACAAAGCAAAATCACAAACTAACATCAGACCACACTGCAGCTAGCAAAACCATGCTAGACCCACCTCATATTTGGAGGAGAAATCCCCCTAACCCGGACGAACCAAAATTCCTTACAATCACCAGAACTGACAATGAAAATCTCACAAGACTATCCCCATTCATAATCAAAAAAACAATAGACTACACTTGCGGCGGAGAGGTAGAAATGTGCAAAAAAACACGCTCTGACACACTACTAATAAAGACAAAAAACATAACTCAAGCAAATAAACTCCTAAAACTAACATCAATACATAACAACATACCAATCACCGTCGCACTTCATAAAACATTCAACATTAGCAAAGGCGTAATTTACTCCAACGATCTACGCGAAATAGACGAAACAACAATTCTCAATGAATTAAAACCGCAAAACATAATCGAAATAAAAAAATCCTAAAAAAACATGACAACATATTAACAGAAACCGGACTCATAATAATCACCATCAACTCCCAAACACTACCAGAATATATAAACATAGGATACGAAAAGGTAAAAGTTCGTCCCTACATCCCGCTGCCCATCAGATGCAACAACTGTCTTCGTTTTGGGCACATCAACAAATCATGCAAGAACATTAAACTATGTAACAACTGTGGCCAGGCTTTCCATCTAAACAAACGAAATTTGCTATGCCAAAAAAAATGTGTCAATTGCACGGATAACACTACTCGACACGAAAAATGCTCCTAAAAATAAAAGTATTTTTTAGACTAATCTTTGGCTGCTGAACACGAAACTGAAAATCAAAAAATTTTCTTAAGAAGCGTTTTCGAAAAATCTTCGAAAAACACGTTTTTCTCCTCTTATTTCAGTTATAAGCACATATCTCGTAAACCAACCATCCGACTAACACATGTGGCCCGTCGTTCAGAAGGTAATTAACTAGCCTTTAGGACCAAAATACATTGTGACCGAAAAGTTTCCGGAAATTCTCATTTAAAATTCGCGCGCTGTATATTTTTCGATATTTTAAGTTTCTGTAGGTTGATAGCACTGTCCTTAATTACTATGCCAAAAATGAGCGCGATCTGTCAGACAGTTTGTATACGGCAGCTGTTGAAACCAGTTCACCTCAGTAGTGCGTTGCGATTTTGTTGAGAATTTTCTTCAAAATGAGTACCGTGAACAGGTCTCTTTGGACGTGCTTGATCGTGCCAATTCCAATCCAACTTTCATGGAACGCATCATAACTGGTGAAGAGACATGGGTCTACGAGTACGACATGCAAACAAGCCAACAATCATCGGAATGGAGAGGAAAAGACGAGCCGAAACCGAAAAAACCACGCCAAAGTCGCTCGAAAATCAAGGTAATGCTGATTGTTTTCTTCGATATTCGTGGTGTGGTGCATCATGAATTCGTCCCTGAAGGACTAACAGTCGGTAAAGACTATTATTTGACTGTTTTAAGACGTTTGCGTGAAAATATCCGCCGTAAACGGCCTCAATTGTGGAAGGATAATTCATGGATTTTTCATGACGATAATGCTCCCTCGCACCGAGCCAACATTATCAACAATTTTAAGGCCAAACATTCAATAAATACCATCGAACAGCCACCGTATTCACCTGATCTTGCACCGTGTGACTTTTTCCTGTTTCCCAAACTCAAATTACCACTCAGAGGAACGCGTTTTGAATCCATAGAAGACGTAAAACAGAATTCGCAGAGGGAACTCAAAGCCATACCGGAAAGCGCCTATAAAAAATGTTTTGATGATTGGAAGAAACGTTGGCATATGTGTATCGCTTCTAATGGAGCATATTTTGAAGGAGATAAAATAAATATTGATGAAGATTAAGAATTTTGCGTTTTATTTAAAATTTCCGGAAACTTTTCGGTCACAAGGTATGTCAGGTATGCGAAACATAAATGTTTTGGATCTCAGTCTGCAGATTCATACATTTAAAATTTTTTCTCTTTCAAAGTTCTGAAAGTTCAAAATAGAAAATTTAGTTCAAGGAGACAATTTTTCTCTTTCATTTGATACCCATATCTTCATCATTGCACCATCGAAAATATTTAAAAAATATTTTAAATGTGTATATCCTTAAAGTTTTAAAGTCCTTTAAGAAGGTTTTTGGGTCAGAAAATGAAAAACTGACTATGCCCGGATATTATAAATGGCCTCTAGTTTCACGCCTGTATCAACATTTGGATGGATCTCGGAAAAATAAAAAAAATTTTTCGCACGGTGCTACAAATGCAAAGTTGGTGTTTTCACTGAGTGCATCATAACTTTGTTATTTTTCTTTCGATTCCATTGATGTTAGGCTTAATATTTGCTCAAATAATATATCTTTCATCTTAGATCTTAAAACCAGAGGATCTAATTTTTTTTATCTATAAAAAAACCATTCGAAAATGTATAATTTTTGAAAAAGGTAAAAAACTTAAATTTTTTTCAACTTTCATCGTTAGTAACTTTCCCAAATCTCATCGGTTTTGGACAGTCCATATATCTTTGGAAAGGCTAGTTAATTACCTTCTGAACGACTACATGTGTTAGTCGGATGGTTGGTTCACGAGATATGTGCTTATAACTGAAATAAGAGGAGAAAAACGTGTTTTTCAAAGATTTTTCGAAAACGCTTCTTAAGAAAATTTTTTTATTTTCAGTTTCGTGTTCAGCAGCCAAAGATTAGTCTAAAAAATACTTTTATTTTTTGGAGCATGCGATGAACCCAATTTTTGTCGAGTAGTGTAATCAACTACCATCAACCAATCACGCCTTAACTGACAAAGGATGCCCATATTTATAAAAGAACGCGAAATCCAAACTATTAAAACCATAGAAACAGTGAGCAACAAAAAAGCCTACACAATATACAATAACCGACATCCAACCAACGACGCATTATACTCCACCGTTACTAAAAACGAATCCTCTTTCCACACAAATGTAAACAAAACAAACACCACTACAAACACAACCAATTCAACAAACGTCGTCCAATTAAAAAGAACGCAAACATCATATCTGTGGTCAAAAGCAATAACCGCTTAAGTCGACTTAAAAAGAAATTGAGTTATGGATGCCACCACGTTCCCTGGACTGTGCTCTACGTTTGTGTAAAATCGGGGAGTTTGTAACTTTAAAATAAAAAAGTTATTAATAAAAACCTGTTCGCATTCCCATAATGAAAACGCTACGCGCTAAAACTTTAAAACGAGATTGCTCGAAACAGCACCTTAAAATCAAAACTAAAGGCAAAAAAAACTAATAAATCTAACGAAATAAGCACAAAACCTCAATTACCTTCAACTGAACCCTTGGACGTCGACGACACCTCGGATTCGATGTCCTTCGAACAATACCCATAAATAGCTGTCAAATTAGTATATTCTGTATACTTCTTAGTTACAGCCATCCCAACTTTTGCCGATGAACCTCAAAATTCTCCAGTGGAATTTGAATGGCTTCAACAATAACCTACACGAACTACAAATTCTAATAAAAACACACAGCCCTGACATCATAGCTCTACAAGAAACACACCTCAACCACAATAACATAAATATCAACAACTATACTTCAACAACAAGCAATAGCCAAACAACACGCGCAAAAGGTGGTACCGCCATCCTAGTTTAAAAAAATCTCAGCCACAAATTTCTTAGCCCACCAAACTCCCTTCAAGCAACCATAGCGGAAATAAACATAAACATAACGATCACTGTTGTATCACTATAAATCCCTCCGTCCGAGAACATTTCGCAATCAGAAATTACTGCATTATTAAACAGCATAAACACACGAATTATATTGGTAGGGGATCCCAACGCGCATAGCACTTTATGGGGATCCAATAAAACAAACTCAAGAGGCAAAATAATAGAGTCGCTATCAACACAATCAAACCTAATAGTGCTAAAGACGGGAGCACCCACACACCTATCCACCCATTCAACTTTCACACATGTAGATATAGCACTCGCTTCATCAAATCTGGCACCCTTACTAACCTAGAATGTAGTAAACGACATACATGGTAACGATCACTATCCTATCATAATAACGTATGACAACAACACTCAGCTTACAACTAGAAAACATATCGCACGCTTTAAGACGACAGAAGCAAACTGGGCCAAATACCAAAATTTACTGAACTCAAAAATAAGTAGCACTACAGTCTCAAACAACACCAACAAAGAAGCAGCCAAACTACACAAATGGATAATTGCCGCAGTAAATGAATCCATTCCACACACACATCCACAACCTACACTGAAAAATAAAGTCTACTGGTGGAACAACAATTTAGCACAACTACGATTAACTAAGCAAAATCTTTGGCGCAAATTTAAAAACAACCCCAACACACCAATCAAAACTATCTGGCACAACATAAACAAACTATAGGGTGTTTTTTTTAGAGGTATAGAACTTCGAATTGAAATAAAACACAAGAAAATCGTTTTAATGTCCATCAATTTGGCTTTATTGGAAGGATAATTTTATGCCATTAATGTTTAAATATGATTTCGGGCATGTGGCCGCCGCGGCTGGCTCGAATAAAGCCAATTCTACAGGTCCAATTTTTAAAGTTGATGGACAAAGCTCCAATTGCTTTGCACGGTAGCGAATCGATTCATTCGGGTCCTCTTCAACATTTTGCTCTACAGCGGCAATTGTTTCTTCGGTGCGCACTGTTCGACGTCTCTGCGGATGCGTATTATCACATAGAGTAAACGTAGTGCGAAAACGACCCATGGTTAACCGATGGATGGACCGATTTTGCTCTGATGGACGATTATGTCGACCATAAAATGGACGGAGCTTGCGGTAAACTTCGCGAACTGAACCATTATTTTCGAAATAAATTTGCACAATTTGCAAGCGTTGTTCTTTTGTCAACCTGTTCATGATGAAATGGCAAACCAAACTGAACATAAATGACATTAGAGTTGCCAGATTTGACCACAAAATGCCAGTTTTATCTCTATTCGAAAAACAAACCTCTAAAAAAAAACACCCTATATATGGAAAATACAATTCAACAGACATTAAAATGATAAAAAACAATCCAAACAACACTCTAACTGAACCAACTCAAATCGCCACATGCTTTGCAAAAAAATAGTCCCATACTCCAACGATGAAAACTTTGACAGAACTTTTTTAAATACAAAATACACAGAAAACACAAAAAATGACATGAACTACTCATTAAACAAATACGCAAGCAAAACGGAAATGAATATTAGTTTAAGGGGTCATTCTCATGTGAAATTTTGTAAAAATCAATTTTTTTTTTAACATATTTGGAATGTATCATCCTTGAAGAAGGTGCTGTCAGAAGAAGGTTTATTGGAAAATTTCAAGTATTTCGGCTTCTACAGACATTTATATAACGAGCGGTCAAGGATTCTAGCGTGTTTAACGTGTTTCTAACGTGTTTTTCTCGGAACGCCTTTTTTTGAAATGGCGGGGATGACTTAAAAAAAAACATTCATCCGATCTCTCTGCAATTTTGTCACGTCATTCTACATACTGTTAGCTATCACCCCTAGTAAATTCACTCCGATATGTTAAAAATTTCATATTTTTTTTCATTGATAAAATATTCAAAAACAACCATTTTTTACTGCTCTAACTTCCAATGCCTGCCATTTTGTGAGATTCTTATGAAAAAATTCAAATTTACTACGGGTGAGAGGTACGTTCATACTGATTAAGAATTTCTTTGAAATTTATGTTTCAGATAATCCTGTGACTCAAAACAATCCCCGCCAGCTGACCATGACGCGGCAGAAGCCGTGCCTTTATCCGAAAAAAGTGTTTGAAAAATTTTTGTACCATAACAATGAATAAATTAAAGTGGAATATATTTGTTTGATAATTCCTCGTATTCACAAAGGAAATAATTTCTGAAGAATGTCCATTTTTCCTGTCCGCGCATGAGAATGACCCCTTAACCGAGCTGAATGCTGCATTAACCACACTGAAAGGAGATACCCCCGGCCGCGACAAAATAAATTATAGAATGCTTAAAAATCTTCCACACATAGCCAAACAAAGACTACCAAACATTGACAATACCATCTTTAACACTAGCATTATTCCACAGCAATGGAAAACAGCCACAATCATTCCTCTACAAAAACCACAGAAACAATCAGATTCACTAGACGGTTACCGACCAATTTTACTCCTCTCTTGTGTAAGCAAACTAATGGAAAAAATAATCGCAAAACGACTAGTCTGGTTCATGCAAAGAAACAATTTACTACCACAAAACCAAATTGCATACAAAAACAAAAAAAGCACACTTGACGCACTCTTGTTTCTAGATCATATAACAACAAAAGCATTATAAACCCGCAACCATATGTCAATCATTTCAATTGATTTTGAGAAAGCGTTTGACCGAATCGGCATACACACAATTCTGAACCAATTGATAGAGTGGAAGGTAGGAAAAAAGATAATATCCTATATAAAGTCTTTTCTGGTGAATAGGAAATTTAAAGTACAGGTAAACGGACATCTTTCCGAAATTCACTCCCTGCAAAACGGGATACCACAAGGCTCGCCCTTATCGGTAGTATTATTCCAAATTGCTTTTGAGAAGCTCAACAAAATCATTCTCCACCATAAACAATTCAGACACGGAATATATGCAGACGATTTGTATATTAGGGTGGGTCGATTCCGGACTTTTTTCGATTCGAGATTTCTAATAGTGCGGAAAAGTTGCCTTAGTACTTCCTGATTCCAAAGCAATTTTTTGTTTTGAGATCGGACTGCATCTTCAACCCCAACTCCGGCCTTGAAATTTCGGAAATTTGCCTAAAATCGTGAAATTGCCTACCTAGCGCCTGAAATACGCCTCTCATGGCAAAATGTATAAAAGAAAAGTTGTTTGTCGCATCATTAGCTACCGAAATTGCATTATGATCATGGCCGTAGGACGAACCGTTCCCGAGATACGAGCGAAAAGGCGGCGCGCCGCAGCGCAAGGTGAAAATTGTTGCAGCTCTCAGCTAACCTGTGTTGGTTACCCAGAACCCACCACGTGGAGGTGGCTGCACTTCGGGTTCCTCCCAAGCCCAACCCAACCAACCAACCATATGTCAGGCTTGTTTTAGTCTGAATCTGTATCAAATTTATTGATAAAATCAGATTTTGTACTAAACTTTGGCAGTTGTTGCCTAGATTTCAGTGTAGAGCGTATAAAACGATCACGAGACTGGGGGCCAATAACTTTAGAAGATGCCTCTGTCACCAGTTTGACGGTTCTCTCGACTGCCACGATGTGAGAGGGGAATTCACTAAATTTCCATATCTCTGCAGTGTCTCCCGACAACCCTTTTATGAGCTCTTCGTTAGAAACTGAACGAAGAACTGGTGGAACAGTCAAGGTAATAGTCTTCCAGTTAATCATATCGTAATAATTATTAGCTTTGAAATTCAGCTTTGGCACTTTATTACATCTAACCCATCCATTTACAGTGTCAGTCTCTGCTTCTCTGGCTGCCAGAAGACGGTCAATGGCCAACTTTCTGACTTCTACCCGTTCGTCAGTCATCATACTAAGGATAATGTTTTCTGGAAGAGCAAAGAAAGCATTCTGTTGAATGGATGAATCGACAACCTTGCGCAGTTTGGCAGGTAAGTATCTCGACCTTTGGATTGCAGCAAAGAGATGGCGCGAGCCATCTTTGATTGAACTGTGGAATCATATTGAGAACCACAAAGGTGAGTAAACTGTAAGTATGTACTTGACCAAAATCTTTATTTCCTTTGTTGGTTTGTCTGTAGAAATGTATAATCTCAGAATTCTGTTTGCACAGGTGAGCCAGCGAGATTTGCACATGTTACCTGGATGCATCGACGCTAATTGTAAGTCTGAAGAGCATTGACCGGAAATAACAGCTTCTGATATTTTGTAGAGGTAAGCTTGGTCTGTGCTAAGTTGGGTCGGATTAATAACCTCAGAAGGTAATTGGCATGATGGAAAACTTTCAAATTTGACGACAGGCAACTTCTCACAATCAGGGAGCAGTTTACCTATGTCGCCAGAGAATGTATTTGGACTCTTTGAGACACCATCTATGTGTTCGAAAAGAGCACGAAATGGAAGTTCGTTGAAATGTAGAAGACAAACAACCCACTGTAATGGCCTACTTATTTTTTCTTCTAGTTTCCGAATGATTCCACCTTTCCAACCTGTGTTCGTGTTGGTGCCATCAGCACCGACAACTTCTAGATGTTCCACATCTACTGAATTGTCTTGTAAATGTTGCCATATAGCTTGCATCTCATCCTCAGCTGACCCGGAAGGAGAGGTGACGTGGCCAAAGTAATGAGACCCAGGTTCCGCTACAAGAGAAATATGTTCCTCTTTGACAGTGTCGCGGTAGTACTTTTCACCTTCGCGGACTTGTGTGAGTGTATTGTCTTTGCGGCCGTCAAAATACAGCCCATATACAGAGTCAATACTTTCGGTGTTTTGGAGCTTAATTCCAACACTTTTTTTTGCTCGACTAATCTTGCATTTGTCAGTGACAAAGCTAGCCTGATCCTCTGTTATCAAAGCTGCTTTTTTGGCATCCAGAAAGGCAGATGAAACCATCAAGGCCGCTGCTCTGTCACTTAATCCGAATCTAAAGCAGTGGGCTAAAGCAGCTAAAGCAGTGTGTTCTAAGAATAGTGTGTTTTGTTTGATTTTAGAGGATGGAAGAGAAAATTCAGCATCAGCATCGTTTTTGGAAGAATGTATGTGCGACGCACCGACATTGTTGTCGTCTGTGTGAGTGTCTGGTTGATCTGAATGGTCACGTGTTGTAGCTGATACTTTTCTGGTAAGTGTTGATGTTGAATGACGTTTTGAAAGCTTTTCTTTACGTTCATTTCTCTTTGCAATCTTTTTTGTTTCAGGTAGATCAACACTTCCAATGCGACCAGTTCTTCTGGTTCTCTGGTCCAAGAGAAATGGTTGTTCAATGATAGGAACTTTCCTTTCCTTTGGACAATTGCATGAAGAAAAATAAATGCATTTACAAGCAGCGATGTCAAATAATTCTGCGGCAGAAAAGACAAAGTCGTCTCTTTTAGAGCGCAAACCTATTTGGTTCCTTAAAAACATTTGTTTAAGTGTCAGAAATTTCTTATGGTATGTGGTGAGCATTTGTAGAACTCTGGTGTGTGAGACTATCGGAATAGATGACTTTTTGAAAATATTTTCAACCATTTTTGCAACTATTTCTGAAGCCTCTTTACTCCTAGGTTCATAGTTGTCACCTCGGAGTCGCCCTATACGAAATCTTTCAAACTGATAATACAAAAGAACATCCTGGTAACTGGGACTCCGTGAGATCGTACGGATATATGCCAAACACAGGACATTTCTGTCTAAATTTAAATTTAGATACAGACATGTTGAGTTTTGTGTTCTGTTCAGAGAATGTAAGTGATAGCACTCGGCGAAATCAACGACAAGAGTGAAGGAACTCGATGAAAGAATATTTGTGTGGGGACCTGTTCGAACGTGTCGTATGGCGCAGGGGAATACACGACGGAGCAAGCTGGTGGCGCCCGGCGCGCAGCGGGAGTCTAGTCTAGTGTCTGGCGGGGAGGGGAGAGGGATGGGGGAAGAGCGAGACGGGACGGGGGGAGCGGCCCGGCCGGTCCGACCCGACGCGTGAAGCACAGAACACATCTCCGCAGCGCCGGCGTCATTGTTGGCGCATTCAGGGAGAAGTGTGGCCGCAAGCCGATTTTTACCTGGCGCTGTGGCGCGCCGCCTTTTCGCTCGTATCTCGGGAACGGTTCGTCCTACGGCCATGATCATAATACCATTTCGGTAGCTAATGATGCGACAAACAACTTTTCTTTTATACATTTTGCCATAGGGGCGTATTTCAGGCGCTAGGTAGGCAATTTCACGATTTTAGGCAAATTTCCGAAATTTCAAGGCCGGAGTTGGGGTTGAAGATGCAGTCCGATCTCATTGGAATCAGGAAGTACTAAGGCAACTTTTCCGCACTATTAGAAATCTCGAATCGAAAAAAGTCCGGAATCGACCCACCCTATTGTATATCAAAGCCAAATACAGATCAAACCAATCTCCACAAAACGAATTTAATAAACTTAGAACGGACATCAACGAATGGTGCAAATGGAATGGAGCAAAGATCTCGACAACAAAATGTAAAATTTTACACATCTGCAAGAAAAGGGAATGCAACCCCCCCAATACTTCACCTAAATAGCACAACAATAAATTACGTCGACAAACTAAAAATCCTAGGTCTTACTTTCAACAAAAAATACAACTGGACAGAACATATTGAATACTTAAAAAAAGAACTAACGAAGAGACTAAACTTAGTAAAATGCCTCACTAGCTTTCACAGCAATACACACATTAACACCTCCATAAACATTTTAAAAGCGATTCTAATATCCAAACTAGACTACGGTTTAGCTATATACGGACGTACAACCAAAAATAACATAAACAAACTAAAATCAATTTACCATGCTGCAGCAAGATACTGCTTAGGCGCATTCACATCTACACCAATGCAAACGTCCTAACGGAGGCCGGCCTACCTACAATCGAACACAGAATAAAAGAAGCAACAGCTAAATTGTCTACCAAAATAATCAGCCCAACTGAAAAACCAAACTACTACAATTTCAAAAACAAACCAAACTAAAACTTCCATCCGCCATTAACAACAGCATAAACGTCGCAACAAACTTTGGACTCACTCACCAGCAAAAGACGCATTATGTACCAAAAAACCCACCATGGACTTTCTCCAAGAAATGTATAAAAGACCAACTAACTTGTTTAAAAAAAGACAGCATCAACTCCACAATATATCTGTGGTCAAAAGCAATAACCGCTTAAGTCGACTTAAGAAGAAATTGAGTTATGGATGCCACCACGTTCCCTTGACTGTGCTCTACGTTTGTGTAAAATCGGGGAGTTTGTAACTTAAAAATAAAAAAGTTATTAATAAAAACCTATTCGCATTCCCATAACGAACACACTACGCGCTAAAACTTTAAAGCGAGATTGCTCGAAACAGCAATTTTCGACTTAGGCTTTTTGCTTTTGACCACAGATATATTAAATCATTTTTAGGAGTAAAAAATTCATACAAGGACTGGAAATTCCACTACACGGACGGATCAAAAACAAATACTGGCGTCAGTTACGCAATAATTAACAACAATTACCAAATTGAACGCCTTGCACACCTAGACGACAACTGCTCGATCTTTACAGCGGAATCAGAGGCAATATTATATGCCCTAAAAATCTTTCAACCACGAAATGGCAAACACATCATCTGCACCGATTCACTATCGGCAATTCGAGCAACTCTCAACACAATTCACCAAAACAACACAATAATGGAAATTCGTGATATCCTCACACAACACCAACACAAATTAAAACTAATGTGGGTTCCCAGTCACGTTGGCATCAAAGGCAACGAAATCGCAGACAACCCTACAAGAACAGTGACGGTCATATGATCAGCCATATGACCGACATGCCTGACCGAAGTTTCGGTCAGCTCTCCGAACAAAGTTTCTATCATTTTTGTACAGGCGGTGTGAAAAAAATTACCGAAACTCTCGTGTACGTGTGATTTTTTGTTTCACTCTAACACACACCTTTTGCATATTAAGAAAAGTGTGTTTGCTTCTGCTCTAACGCATACGTATTCCAACCTCCAAATATTTAGTTTTTAATGACTATTTTACCGCCGCCGCCGCGGCAGCCGCCGTAGCTCAGATGGCTAGTGCGTTGGCGGCGAGTCAAGACTCCGCGAGTTCAAATCACCGTTGCAGCAAACTTTTTTTTTCGGTGTTGCAGCAAACACCGAAAAAAAAATGGAAATGCCAGTCAGTTGACCGGTCATGTGCCGAAATTACTGACTGAAATGCTGATGCAAATATTGGTCACAATGTGATGTATAAATCGGTCATTCATGACCAATACTCAATATTGCAAAAATGCAGGTTTTTATCGAAATTTTTTGGAAAAACCGTTTGCTTTTACTTCTGTCTGAATTTATTTTAAATTAATTTAAATAAAATAATATAAAAAAATTGAATTAAAAAAAAATTAATTTGCGGTCCTGCTTGGATGACCCCAATATTGTCGCAATCGAAGGCGTTTGCTTAGCGCGACATCATTGGCATCGGCTTCCTTGGTCTTGCGCTTCGGTACCTGCGCTATGGCCCAAATATTGAAGTTACTGAAAGTGCAGAATTATTTAAATATTCAAATAATATTTATTTAAATTAAATTTCAATTCGATTTGTTACCTTCTTTCTGTTTTTCTTTTTTTCGGCAGCCGACGGCTCTTAATCATTTATATCAACTCCGATGCGAGTTCTTGTCAGCAGTTGTTTCTATTGTTGTCTCATTCTTACACATGCGTGTATAAGCAATTAATATTGCTATGGTTGTCAAATGGTTTGTTTCTGTTTAAATGAAAGACAAATTGCAGCGATATGTTGTCTCATATGGGCCAAATTTCATGCAAATGTATTCGTAAATCCAAAAAATGTTGCGAATGTAGTGGAGTTTAGGTCAGTCGCGTCTTGTAGGGTAGTGCCTTAGTTTTAAGTTTGTTTTATAATTTATTCATTAAATAAACTGTAAATAATAATAATAATAATTCAGTCATCGACTGATACTCGTTGCGTTCGGTTGTGTCTACAGCGATCTCGGTGATTATTTATTCATTTTGCGAATTTCCATTTTCTTCTCTCTTCATCGTTAACATATATTTTGTTCTTGTGCTCGCCGTATTCTTACCTAAATTTCGCATAGAAGTACAACAACAAAATGTCCCCCGGGGGGCCCCCTCTTGGGGATAATAGGTTCGCCGTACTCGCGACGAGCCCCGATCGAAAACGTAAAAAAGCTACAACAATCACTAAAGAAGTATTTCCAACATTACCGGAGGTAAAAAAAGAGAACCCGAAATATTTAGTGGCAAGTGCCATTGATTCAAGTAAACCACTCAGCAAATATTCTTGTTTCGCGGTTCACAAAGCATTAAAAAACATCAGCGCAGACATCCTAAAAATTTCCGAATTAAGAGATGGTAATCTACTACTCTTAGTCAAAAACAACAATACTGCAAAAAAATTTCTGGCGACTACAAATCTTATCGGTGTCTGCCACGTGAAATTTGAGCTCCACAATAACCTCAATTCCTGCAAGGGCACAATTTATGCCCCTTGTCTAAATCACATCTCCGACGATGAAATCGTGGAGAATCTCAAAGAACAGGGTGTCACATCTGTCTTTAAATTTCCCAAATATATTGACGGCAAACCTTTTCCCAGCGGAGTAATATTACTCACATTCGATCTTTATCACCTTCCACGAAAAATTGAAATTTCTTGGTACACTACATAAGTAAGACCGTATTACCCCAACCCAATGAGGTGCAAAAATTGTCAATTATTAGGTCACACGATTAAACGCTGCACTAAGACCCCTGTTTGTGACACCTGTTCGCTCCCACCTCATTCTCCTTCTCTTTGCTCTCACATGCTTTGCGCTAACTGTAGTGGTAATCACGCTGCTTCGAGCAAAACATGCCCTAAGTATATACAAATGAAAGAAATTATAACAATAAAAACTGACAACAAATGCTCTATTCGCGAAGCTATTCAATTACAAAAACAAAAAATTCCCTCTATTCTCAATGTAAATTCTACCTCTTTTGCCGATAAAGCCAAACAAACTCCCAATAACCAACAACAACATAATAGCACCGAAACAAAGAACCAAAAGAAAAATTCACACACAGAAAACAGAATCAATAACCTTAATGTTACAAACAAAGAAACCGAAACTATAATCATCTCAACAAATAATTCACAAACAACAAGATCAGTCAATGACTCAACAACTATCAATTCCACAGTTTATGACTCCAGTACTCATATCAATTCTATCCCAAATCGGATACGGATAACGGACTATTAAACAACTACCCAGATCTTAATATATTGATTAAAGAGTTTACACCAGAAATAATTGCTCTTCAGGAGACCCACATTCCCGCGAAAAAATCAGTTTATCCCCCAAAAAAATATGTAAGCTATTTCCACAATAGCTCCCAGAAAACTACAGCTAAACAAGGTATTGCTTTTTTTGTTAAAAAATCCCTAAATCATAAGTTAATCCCTATCACTTCTAATATTCTCTCCTCTGCAATAGAAGTGGACATTGGTTTCAAGTTCACAATTATCAATTCCTATATCCCCCCCAATCAAACATTCTCCAGCAAAGACTTACTCAATATCCTAAACCTGTTTTCCACACCCCTGGTGCTTTTAGGTGACTTCAATTCCTGGAATCCCCTGTGGGGTTCTCACACATCCAACAAAAGAGGCCAAATAATCGAAGATGTTTTACTCAGTAAAGACCTAATTGTACTAAACTACGGTTCCCCCACCCACTTTTCTATCCATAAAACATTTACCCACCCTGATATCGTTCTTTCGTCTGCATCTATAGCTCCTAAACTATCTTCTAGAACATTAGATGACCTTCACAATAGTGACCATTTTCCAATCATCACATCCCTTTCCATCCCCTCTTCCTACAAGATCAAACCCAAATCCAAATTTATTATAGATAAGGTAGATTGGCAAAAATACTGCTCTACCCTGTCATCCCTAGCAAAAACAAACGCATGCACCGGCAACGTCAACTCAGAAGCATCCTCAATTAAATCAATTATTCGCTCAGCCGCCCACCTCTCAATACCTCAAACTAGCACCAAAGCATTTACAGCCAAGCTGCCATATTGGTCCAACACATTATCAAATCTTAGAAAAAACAAGCAAACATTATGGACTCAGTTTAAAAGAAATAGAACTGATGACAAATTTTGTCTGTATAAAAAGCCAATGCAAAATTCAGGCGAGAGTTTAAAATAACCAAAAGGCAAGCACTAGAAAATCTCACTGCCAACATAACCCCAACATGCAGTCCCAAGAAAATTTGGTCAGATATCAAAATCCTAACATCTTCTCATCCCAATCACATAACATTCATTCACACTCCGGAAGGACCAATTTATTCCTCCCAGGATATTGCCGACAAATTTGCAAATACATGGTCAAACTATTCCCATAGTTCAAACTTCCATACCGACTTCAATGCCTTAAATACAAAGAGCAAGTCTGAGAAGTACTTTAACCCCTCCCCTTCCCCAAAAGCTCGTATTATTGATTCACCCATTTCACTACAAGAATTCAATGCTGCCATGTCGTCAATGTCTGGCAAGACTCCTGGTGCGGATAAAATATCCTACCCGCTGCTAAAAAACCTCCCTCTCTCCCTTAAACTCATACTGATAAACTTATATAACTCTATGCTAGACCAAGGCTTATTCCCGCAAGAGTGGAAAACTGCATCGATTCTCCCTATTCCCAAACCTAACAAACCCAATTCACTTATTTCCAGCTACAGACCAATTTCCCTCCTTCCTTGTATGTCAAAAGTAATCGAAAAAATTATTTCACGACGACTCATACAACAGCATTAGCTTCCAAAAACCACGTATCGGTATTGAGCCTTGATTTCGAAAAAGCGTATGATAGAATTGGAGCGCATGTTGTCCTTGAAGAACTTAAACGTTGGAAAATAGAAGAAAAAATTTACAATATAGTTAAAGCTTATTTATGCAACCGCAAATCTTTCGTTCGGGTCAACAGTTTTAAATCCAAAATCCATCCCCTATTTAATGGCATTCCGCAAGGCTCGCCACTTTCCGTAACTTTGTTCACTATTGCCTTTAATAAAGTAAGCACCATAATATCCGCCTATCCCCAAATTGAACATTTTTCTTACGCTGACGATGTAATTATTTTCTCAAAAATTAAAGATTTAACCCAAATTAAGATCTATTTCACCAATATCCTATCAGACCTAAGCAACTGGGCTAAATCATCAGGAGCCAGTCTATCGGCAAACAAGAGCTCTTCTTTTCATATCTGTAGAAAACATAATTACACCTTTCCCTCCCTCTTTATGGCTAACTCTCTAATTCCTCACGCTAACACACTTAGACTTAACTTACTAATATGATAAAATACTTGTCTTCTAAACATAGTCTAGTACATAATATAACTAGAGCTTTGATATTATCAAAAATAGACTTCGGACTTGCAATATACGGACATTGGGCAAAAACTCATTTAAGACGCCTACAAGCCCCTTACCATGCTGCAGCTAGGAGGAGTATTCGGGCATTTCCTACCTCTCCAATCAAACTACCAGACATTCCTAATAGATTAATGAACAACACAATGATGCTGATTTCAAAAATCTTGCACTGCCGAAAAAAAATGTTGTTTTCATTTATTGAATCCGCTATGAATAACAAAACTAAGACCAACAAACTATCATCAATATCAAGGATATTAACACTAATAGAACAGCTTGAAATTATATCTACACCGACTCTAACCAATCTTGAAATGCACTTACCGTGGTCAATTCCCACTTCCCTCCTCATCAGCAACCTACTGAAACATGCAAAACTCTCCACTAGTCCAAACGAATACAAGCAACTTTACAGCGAAGCCATACAACCTTTTAAAGCGGAGTGGCAATTATTATTTACTGACGGCTCAAAATCTGATACCAGCACCTCATTTGCAGTAATGAACGAGCTCGGTATCACTATAACCGCTGGTCTATTGCCATCGTACTGCTCGGTATATACAGCCGAAGCCGCTGCATTATTTGAAGCGGTACTCTTCGCAGCCAAGAGTGGAAGACATTCCGTTATTTGCAGTGATAGTAGGTCGGTAATTGAAGCGATTTTCAATAACACCAATATTACTCCACTGATCGCAAAAATTCGCAACACCTTACTACAACACAAAAATGTGATTAAAATCATGTGGGTACCGGGACATGTCGGTATACATGGTAACGAAATAGCCGATGAAAGAGCTAAAGAAGCATCTAAAGAACCATTACATTTTTTCGAATACTTCACCGTTAAAGACATAAAAAACCTTGTAAAAAAAACATATACAGCAATGCTTCAAAGATGAGTGGGCCAACTACCAACACAATTATAAAATATGCAACGCTTCCGGATTAAGACCAGTATACCCACCTGATGCTACGTGCAACAATATAAAAACGTTCGTTCGACTTAGATTAGGCCACACGATTACTACTCATTGTCACCTCCTAAATGGCACAGACAAAGAATCCTGCCCATTTTGTGGATCAAGTGATCTGGCAGCGTCTCATCTCATCGATACCTGCCCAGCTCTAGTACACATCAGAACCTCAATCTTCAATCACAACAAACCCTCAGACTACCTTAAACGGACAGATGACAGTAATATTAGTCTTATTTCTAAGTACATATCACTTTGTAAATTAAAAATTTAATTACTTCGTTATTCATTAATTAATGTAAATATATCTAGATTTGTATAAGCCAAATTAGAATGTAGTAAAAATTATCTCGTTACCAAAAGCCGATGGCCTCAGCAGCCAGTGCTTTAGCTCGTAAGTGTAATAATTATTTATAATTACTGCTCTTTTAAATAATAATAATAATGTTACGAATACTAAGTCTAGTGGGCTGTTACGTACCTCTGGATTGTGTAATTTGAAAATAAAACACAGTCAGTTTCTTAAACGCAGACAATAAAATAAACCAACAGTCACTTTATTATTCACAGTTTACACTTTACTGTTCGTACACTTAAATATTTGCTTAATCACTCCGTGTGGCAACTTCACTTGTCAAAACCAGACTGACTGGCCGCGCCGCATCCGGCTGCCTTTTATACCTCTCAGGCCGCCGCGCAGATCGTTCCCGCACATTCCGGAGTGGACTAAAAGTTTCCATCATTGCCAGGTTGGACTAAAAGTTATTATCGCGGCCGTCGCTGCCAGATTGGACTAAAAGTTACTATCGCGGCCGTCGTTGCCAGATTGGGTTATAGCACGGCACGTAGCGGCAGGGTTGCTTTGCACAGCGACAGACTGTCTCATCGTTACAATAATTATTAATTTATTTCTGTGGCATTTTGACAAAACAACCTAAGTATAATTTTTAAAATGTTCAGGAGAGCGAAAAAACTGATGAGGTGCAGACCAGATCTCATACAAACCTCGAGAAAAGTTGAAATTATACACGTCATATCTCTGTAACTAAATGTCATAGAAACAAACCGATTACACCAAAAGAAGCGTATTGAAATTTTTTCTTTATGATTAAAAAAATTTGAAATTTGACTTAACTCGACTTAAGTGCTTTTGTCAAAATTCCACATATTTATATCTTTTATTTTTATAAAATGTTTAGTGTATGTTTTTTAGAGTATGTTTTTTTCTGTCAATTAACCCTTTGAAGCATACATTTTTCAGATAACTTTTTTTCAATGAAAATAGTCGCCCTGGGGGTTTTCGGGGTCGCTGATCACGAATATGTAATCAAATTTTTGAAATTCAGCAATCCAATATGGCGGATCCAATATGGCCGACAACATTAGTAAAACTTATTCATATCAATACGGAAATTTGTATATGGGGATTTTCGGGGTCGCTGATTACGAATTTGATATCAGATTTTCGAAATTGAAAATGGCGGATCCAATATGGCGGATGGAATTTGTAAAACTTATTCGTATCAATGGAAAAATAAGTTTCCAGGGGTTTTCGGGGTCGCTTATTACGAATTTGATATTAGCTATCTGAAATTCAAAATGGCGGATCCAATATGAATTTCGAAAATATGATTACGAATTTTTAATCAGCGAAATTTAAAACCTAATAATAGTAATTATCATGATAATCCGTTGAAAACTTTTCCATATAATGAATTTTATTTGCAAAAAGTGACTATTTTTACTATATGTTTATTGATATTGACAAATTGATGAACAACATTCGATAAAAAAGTAAAAATTTTGAACCATGAACATGTAAATACAGTACATTTCAATGTAGAATCATAAAAGTCGAGTCACAAGAACTTGAAAACTGAAAAAATGGTAGTATTCTAGGTGGTATATAAATTAACTTGTTCTTTATTTATGATAACTTTTTCTTTATTTTCTTCCAAATTGTCTTTTACTTTATTACCCTCCTATGGAGGTTGCGACTGTTACAATTGAAGTGCGGTGAACAACTAAATTAATTTTTACAGAAAGAAGCCTACAACCACAGAATAAACAGTAATACAGAACGCGCATCTCATACAAATTCAAAACTGTTAAGGGGTCGTAATATTACGACCACTGTTAATTTAACATTACGTCCACTGCTATTAACATTACAAACAGCACTTGACAGCTTTCGTTTCTGTTATATTCAATATATGTTTTTTGTTTTCTAGCAAAGCGAGTGAGCGTTCGGCATTTTTTGTCGGCAACTCGCCATCATTCGGTATCTTTATTGCTTAGTAATTTTTTTTCTACAGCATTTTTGCTTGCAATAAGAGGAACAAATGCAGTATAGCGAACCCTCATGAAAAAAAACGGAAAATTGAATCATAAAGAGCTTATTTTTGTGAATCTTACAAACTAAAAATTGTTCCTCGGAAATGGCCACAGAAGGTGTGGCTCGGGGTCAAGGTTCAAAGTTTTAATCAAAAAAACTCAATTAATCTCTGATTTACACGATATGGGTATCATACGAAAGGATTTTTTATACCTTTCTTCTGAAAAAAAATGTTTTAAAACTAATTTTTTTTTTTTTAATTCATAATTAAGGTGTAATAACTTTGTTACCATATTATAGCCTGTGAAATTTCCTTTGCAACGAAATATAAAAATGAATACTTTTGTGTTTTTGGAATAAATTTTTTTTATTTTTTCTAGCTTGACTCTGGGTCCAAAGCCATTTCATATTCACCTTCGCCATCACTTTCGGGTAATAAGGGCTGAAAGGGGTTGTACAAAGTACCTGCCATATTAAAAAAGATTCGAAAAGATCTAGATTACTAGCTTTGCATTATTTTATAAACTTACATTTTGCCAAATAACCGAAAGGCAAGACCAAGGAAGAAGGAAGCCAATGCCCAATGATGATGCCCGCGCTAAGCAAACGCATTCGATTGCGACAATATCGGGCCATCCAAGCAAGGACCGCAAATGAATTTTTTTTAAATGAAATTTTTTTTATATTATTTTATTTAAATTAATTTTAAAAAAATCAGGCAGAAGTAAAAGCAAACGGGTTTTCCAAAAAATTTCAATAAAAACCTGAATTTTTTCAATATTGAGTATTGGTCATGAATGACCGATTTATACATCACATTGTGACCGATATTTGCATCAGCATTTCAGTCAGACTTTTCGGCACATGACCGATCAACTGACTGAAATTTCCATTTTTTTTCGGTGTTTGCTACAACACCGACAAAAAAAAAAAAAAAAGTTTGCTGCAACGATGATTTGAACTCGCGGAGTCTTGACTCGCGGCCAACGCACTAGCCAGCTGAGCTACGGCGGCTGCCGCGGCAGCGGCGGTGAAATAGCCATTAAAAACTAAATATTTGGAGGTTGGAATACGTATGCGTTAGAGCAGAGCAACTACACTTTTCTTAATACGCAAAAGGTGTGTGTTAGAGTGAAACAAAAAATCACACGTACACAAGAGTTTCGGTCAGTTTTTTCACACCGCCTGTACAAAAATTATAGAAACTTTGTTCGGAGAGCTGACCGAAATTTCGGTCAGGCATGTCGGTCATATGACCGATCATATGACTGTCACTGTTCTTGTAGGGTACATTTTGTCATCAATGGGCAATGTTCTAAAAAATAACCAAATTGGATCAAAAATCACCAAATAACCAAAATCCATTTTCAAAAATAAAAATAACCATTTTTGGTTAAAAATAACCAAAACGGCAACGCTGCAACCAACGCGTCGCCGGCAATCGGCAAAAGCCAGCCAGAAACGAACATTTCAATTTTCAATCGCTGATCAGCGCAACAACAACAACAACAGCACGGCGCAGTTCGCTTCGTGGAAAATAACAATAACTTCTACGGCCTGCTTCGACCGCACGAGTTCGCTGTGCACTGCTCGGCACCTAGCGAAGTTGAAAATAACAGAGATCATCGTCACACGACAAATTAACAGAAACAAAAGTTCTGTTCACCAAACTCTGTTACCTCACCCCTGCTGCTTTCGGCCCGCACCCGAAATTCAGATTGCTTCGTGGGTCGACATGCGCATTCTGTATACTGTTTATTCTGTGCTACAACTCCACTTGTCGCTAGTCAGCTTGTCGTTTCAGATTTGCTGACTTAGCGCAAACGCTCCCGTGGGAATACGTTGGGACTTCGCGACATTGAAATTGAGTGTTAGGTTACGAGGTTAGTGTCACGTTGTGACGACGTGGCCAAAATTGTCACGCTGTGACAACGTGCCTTAACTACTCCCCCTGTTAAGAGTCAGACGTCCCCGTCTGCTCAAGTTCGCGGATTACGTTTTTGATCTCGATTTTATTTTGTCTTTTGACAAGAAGGAATATGGCACCGATAATTATTATAAATGCGAGAAAAGAGGCAGAGGTGTAGAATGTTCCTCTGACCTTAGAATGTAGCTGTGAAATGTTATCTCGATTCTTTATATTTAACTCGTGTAGGTATGGGAGGGAGAGGAAAGAGATATGGTCAGTGACGTTGACGGAATGTGCGATGGGAATTTCGGGACTCCTAAAGGCGATTTTGCGTAAATTCTGGAATCTTGTGGTATTGACTATGAGTTCGTTTTCGAATGTAATTAGATAGGTGCCCTTTTTCAGTGTTTTTATTTCGCTATTTATTGAGATGTTGGCGGGATGATCGTTGATGATGACGATACCATCGTCAATTTCGTCAATGGGTGGTAGGCTGTGTCCTGGAATTGTGTTACATGTTGCAGTGTAATTATTTAGTAGGCTATCCAAACATGAGTAGGCTGTTTTTTTCAAAGGCAGACAGAATGGAGTTGTAGCTTTCTTTTTACATTGATCTAGTAGGGAATAAGTGTTGTTACATTTGGCTGTGTTATTTGTTTCAAATTTTAAAATTTTATCGTTACGTACAACAGGAAGTATTATTTTCTTTTCACATAGAGTTTTTACAATTGGGAATTTTATTAAGAAGGTAATTACATTTTTGCTTTGGAGTATCTTTATTTTTGAGTTTGATAAAATTTCATTCGTACTTAGGTCTATGCATTTCTCCGACTTTAAGATAAAATTTATTTCTTTAGCATCTAGTAATATGGGGTTGATTACTTGGGTTTTTCCTAGGGCTATCGAGAGCGCTATGTTATCTAGCTCTCTCAGGATTTCTCTGTTTCTATTAGTGAGTATGTCGTAGAGGTGGCCTGTGTCGATGTCTCTTGTTTTTCTTCTGTTGAGTAAGGTGTTGAGGGTTCGTGGTAAGTTGTTGATTCGGTTTTGTATTTCTGTATTTATTAGAATTTGTTGGTTGTTAGACGTCATTAGTTTATTTTGTATGTCTTGGATCTGAGTGAGATCGTCGTGGTCGGGTGTACCCGCTATGTATTTTAAGGCTGTTCCGATGAAGTCGATGCTGCGTGTGAGTCTGTGGTGGACACATAATGCATCCACTGTCTTTACTATTTGGTCCAAGTCGGCTTGTAGTAACTTTTTCATGTGAGACTGTGGGAGAAGTTCTGCGAGCTTACTCGTTTCGTCTGCTATTGCGGTGAAATCCGTCAAGTTTGTTATGTGGGCGAGGGTTCCGTAGTTTTCAAAAATAGCGACGTTACCATCCGCAACTGGTATAAAGTAGGACGCGGTGAAGTCGAAGGTAGTGGCCAGGCTGGTAGTTAGGACGTTAAGGAGTGTCAATGTTCTGTAATTGAAGACTTTACATTATCTTTATGTACTATTTTGTTGTCAATTTTGAGAGTGGTTCCTAAATCTTGTTGTACTATTTTTTCGATATAAACTTTGTCCCCTGGGCTATAGGTTTTTTCTGTTTTTGCTTTATTGTGGTAGGTCAGGTCGGCTTTCTGTTTTAATAAGATTTTTGTTCGGATTTTTTCTTGTAATGTGTCAGGTATTGCCTGGATGATATCAATAGGCTTGTGTTCTGTAGTGGAGTGTATTGATCTATTATATTTTATGGTTGCTAAGAGGGTTAACTCGACTGTATCTTGTGGTATGTTTTCTAGTTTAAGGCATCTGGCTATTTCCGTTAGGGTTCCGTGGAATCGTTCTACCTGGCCATTGGAAGAGCTGTGCAACGGTGGGGTCGTATGGATGTCTGTGCCGAAATTATTTTTTACTAGGGACTTTATTGTTTGTGAATTGAAGGATTTTTCGTTGTCACATATTATGGTTTTGGGATCCTTGAAAATGTTCAAGGTTTCCATTATCGCTGGTTTGACGTCGATAATCGCCCTTGATGCTATGGGTTTTACTATGGCAAACTTAGAAAATGTATCTTCACACGTTAAGAAAAATTTCCTATCCGTGTTGTAAATGTCGATGTGTAAAATTTGACCAGGGTATGAGGGTATGGGTGTCTCGCCTATTATTTGTTTTTGGGGATGTCTTTCGTATTTGGCTTCCTGACATACTTTACAGCTTGAAGTAATCTGCTTCAGATTTTTTCTGATGTCCGGGAAGTAATAATCCTGGAGGACTTGTTTCAAGTTCTCCTTAATTGACCGATGTGCCCTACTGTGCTCGTTGTTTAAAATTTCTAGCTGATCATTTGGGTTGAAGATATCCGTAGCAAATTTGCTTGTGTGGCGAAATGTTACTGATGGATAATTGGTTATGAGGAAGTGTTGTATTTGGGCCAGGGTATGTAAGTCGCAGTGAATTGCGTTAACTACTTGTGGGTTGATAGAGTCTTTGATTTTATCAAGAAGATCTCCGATGTTAGTAAACGATATGCGGTGACGACTGCGGTTCTTAAATAGGATTGTTGTTTCTTTTTTGGGTTCTGAACCTTGGGTGAGTATGAGTTGGTTTTTAAATGAATTGATTGGATTCTCCACCGTTGGAATAACCTCGGTGAGTGACAGTTCGCTGGCACAGGCTTGCATGGAGGAAGAGGACTCTGTGTCTGTAGTTATGTTGATAAATTGTCTTGATAAGACATCGGCTACTATGTTGTCTTTACCGGGTTTGTAAAAAAATGTGGGGGCGTATTCTTCGATGAAGGCTTTCCATCGTTTTATTTTTGAGTTTGGGTTTTTATCGGAGACTGAAAATGTGAGGGGCTGGTGGTCGGTAAATATATTTATTTTGTTTGCTCCATACAGATAATGTTTGAGGGTCTTAAGTGCCCAGACTATCGCCAGGAGTTCCCTTTCGTTCGTGGCGTAATTCTCTTCGGTGGAGGTCAAAAATCTCGAGATCATAGTTATTGGCCGACCATTTTGTGAAAGGACGGCGCCAATAGCGTGGGATGAGGCTTCTGTTGTTAGGTCAAACGGTTTTTCAAAATTTGGGTATAAAAGGAGCACATCCTCAGAAGAGAGGAGTTTTTTTAGCTTTTCAAAAGCGGTTAAGGCTTTGTCGTCCAGATATATTTTTACGAGTTTGGATTGTCGTGTGCCTATATGTCCGTTCTCACCTCGCAATAGCTTCGTGAGTGGCTTTGCGATTGCGGCGTAATCCTTGACGAATCGTCTATAATACCCTGCAAGGCCCAAGAAGGATCTGAGGGCCCTTAAGGTTGTGGGAGCTTCGTAGTTAACTATTGCTTCTATCTTGCTGGGCAAGTTGTAATACCGTTAGTGGAAACAATGAATCCTAAATATTCGACTGACGTTCTGAAAAATTTTGATTTTTCTAGGGATACCCTCATATTGGCTTTATATAATTTTCTTAATATTCGATCGATGTCATCAATATGCTTCTGCTCTGAGTCAGAGAATATGATGATATCGTCAATATAGACGTGGCAGGATTTTCCGATTTCGTCACGGAGTACATCGTCAATGACTCGCTGAAAAATGCTCGGTGCATTTTTCAGGCCAAATGGTAGACGGCAAAATTCGTATTTTCCGTTATTGACACTGAAGGCCGTTTTTTCCCGATCACGTTCGGCCAACTTTATTTGGTGGAATCTACTTTTTAAATCTAGGGTTGTAAAAATTTTAGCTTTTCCAAGATTGGATAAGATAACAGATGGATCCGGTATAGGATACTTATCGCAAATAGTTTTTGAATTTAGTTTTGTGTAGTCGAACACGAGTCGCTTGTTGGGTCTGCCATTTTCGTCTGTACCTTTTTTGTCGACGACCCATACAGGACTGTTGTACGGGGAACGGGATGGTCTGATGATACCATCGTTTAGGAGTTTTTCAACCTCTTGGTTGACGAATTCAGTCATAGGGATTGGGTATGACTGGTATTTGGAATATATGGGCTCTTGATCCTTAGTTCTAATGGTGGCTGAAATTTTTGTATTAAAGGGTAAAGCTTCATTCGGGTTTGCGAACACGCCTGAATTTTTGCGTATGACGTCGTCGAATTCTTTTTTAAGGTTCTTAGGAATATTTTCGGTTGCTAGGACGTTAGCTGCGTCCAGCTCTAGGTATCTTAATTTTTCTTGACCCCCTTCGAAGAAGAGTGTGTCTTGTTTTGCATCTATGATGCCTTTAACTTTTTTAATAAGGCTGAAGCCTATGATTCCGTCAAATAGCGGAAGATTCGGGAGTATGAAAAAAGTTTCGGTTCTACCGAACAGGTTAATTAGAGTCTTATGGTCAATAGTGTTCGTACCATGAATTGATTTTACGAGAAACGATGTAAGTAATTTTTTTACGCCTTTTAAGTTTTCTAAATTTTTAATGTAACTTTTAGAGGCTCCGGTGTCTCCCAAAAGTTTTATTGTTCTCTCTCCTAGTGTTCGTTCAATATAGGGGAGAACTGATTTTCCCCTAAAAAATTAATCTCGTCCTCAAAATGCGGGTTTTGGAAATTTGGGTTAGCCGCGTCTGGCTGTTCGGGTAGGATGGGGTTTTCGGTTGCGAGGTCCTCTGGCGGAAGTTCTTGTCCGAGGTGATTGATTCTTTGGATCTTTCTGGGAATTTGTCTGTCCGACCCTATACTTCTTTTATATCCTTGTACGTCCTGGAAATTATTGGTTCTGACCGTTCGCATGCTCTGGTCTACGTCCATGGCATGTGGGGGTGATTGGGGGTTGAAATTCTGTTGATTTGTGGCTTGAAAAGGTGCACGAAAATTTGAGCGAGGCTGAAAGTTCTATGTTGAGAAGCGTTGAGATTGATTAGACGGTTGTTGAGGCCAAAATTGGCTATTTTGTGCGTTGTGAGTTCTTGGGTGCTGTGTAGGACGTGGAGGATACGGCTGTTGGTTTGCGAAATCCGGTCCGGGACTTGGTACATTGCGTTGCCTAAAATGTGACTGGGATGGATGGTCAGGAGAAGACCTATTGAGGCCGTTTTTATAGATGGCTGCGAAATGGTAACGGTTTTGATTTGTTTCTAGTTCTTGAGCCAAAGCAAGGGCTGTTGGCATGTCTGCGGGTTTGCACGAAAAATGTGTCGCATAAGGGTTTTCTCAGCCCTGAAATGAAGACACGTAATGCGTCTTGCCTATACTTTTGGTTTAATGAATTTATTAAAGAGCTATCCCCTTCGGTTGACATTATAATAATAATTTTAATTAATAATAATTGATTGGCACGACAGCCCGCTTACGCGAGACTAAGGCCTAGCTTCCCGCAACCACCCGTGTTGTGCGTGTGAATTTTGTACGCGGGTGGAAGGGACCTACAGTTTTATGCCGGTTCCGAACGGCAGGTTGGGAGCTTTTTCATAGGCAATTTTTACTCTCAGAGGTTTGCCGTTTCCAGCTGAGAGGACAGCCACCGAAAGAGAAAACGAGTTTCCCCGTTATTTTTTTTAGGTGTAACTACATGCAGAATTCGAACTAGCGTCGCTCTGCATGCGACTCGCTTGGACCGCGCACTAACCAACTGAGCCACGGCGGCGGCGGTTTGACATTATAACTTTGTTAATTATTGTTGTTAGCTTGCCCTGCCTGAGGGTAGAAAGCTCCTGTTCCAACGTATAAATAGACTTCTTGTCTGCATAGGTGAAGTCCAGCCTAGCTAAGATCGCGTTGAAATTCAAGATTGTATTGTATGCGCTAAGTGCGGCGTCCGCACTACCTACTATTTTATTTCTTAAGATGGCCACTGCTTGGTAGTATTTCGAACTACCTTCAAATGGCTCGAAAAGCTTGTGTGCGGTCATGGCCGCTTGCCTCCATGAAACGTATTTTTCTGGTTTCCCACTAAATTCTGGCACTGATTTTACTATGTCGAGAGGCTCATTGCACTCGACGCTTTCCCTGATTTCTATGGGGCGATATTCTATTGCTTGTGCTGGGGTTTCCAATACTGAAAGCCTTTGTGTGAGGGAATCTATTGTACTTTGAAAATGTTGTCTAGTTCGCTCTACTGCCTGGTTCACTGCAGCAGTGCTGCCGTTTTCAATTTTTCTTCAGTAGTACAAATTGTGATTTTTGGGTAGTATTTATGGACTTTGAGTAGTACACATGCATATTTTCTAAACAATGTAAAAAAATGATTCAACAAAAATTTTCCCGTAATTTGTTTTATAAGTTGAAAATTCCATAATAAAACTAAGTATTATTAAAATGTTTCATTAATATCAAATATCTTATCGAATATGGTTAAAAAAAATTTCAACCCCAAGAGAAATCCAACGATTTTATACACTTATATCAGGATATTCTAATGATTACGAGTTTCACCTTAGTTTAATTTTTCTGACTCGTCGACGTCCCAGCAACCACTTTATTGTCTTTACCAAATTTTAAAAGGTTCCTACAAGATTATACAAAAATGTATACGTTAATTTGTATTTAAATACAGTAATATTACTCTTTTATTTCACGATGTTCATTTTTGGGTATCGTATCTGCTGCGCATCTGCTGTTTTCAAAGTTTATGACTAGGGATCGGATTTATATGCAAATGCATATTTTTTTGGAGCTTCCGATTTGAGCGGGACCAAGACAGAAAATATTTTTATTGAAAAATATTAAAAATGAGCTAACATATGCACTGTATATTTGCATATGTTTGCATATTTTGCGCATTTTTGCATTTTTTGCATAGTTTTTTATAGTTTTTGCATATAAATCCGATACCTATTTATGACTATCAACATCTCATATCATATGATTAGAATAATGTGAACTATTATACGAACAGCATTTGGCAACGCGGTTCAAAAAGGTGCAATTGTCACTTTAGTCGCACAACGGCAACTCTACGACGAGCTCATTTGCTTGATTGAAAAAAGTCCATCAAAAAGTGAAACATAAGCGGCCTTTAGACGGTCGCACATGTCCGCAATCATGTGCGGCGCGACGAGAAGAATGACCGTGTAAACGCAAGAAATTCGTGTCGTCGGACATGTGCGACGGTTTTCAAAATTTTTTGATTTCTCTGTCGGCGCGACGCACATGTGCGACCGTGTAAACGGCTGTGTGACACACATAGTGCATTTTTTCATTCGATCGGTGGACAGCGAGCAGTGCGGATGGCGTAGCAAAAAAATGAAATATTGTGGAAGGAGTTCTTTGAGGTGTATAGACACAATCCCGAACTGTGAGAAGTAAAAGGTGAAGATTATAAAAATAAAAATTAAAAGAAACGCAGCATAGAGGTGCTTTTATGCAAATTTAAAGAAATTGATGCGAAAGCGCATACCATGTTGCTTCGTTGGCAGCAGCGAGACAACTGAAGTGTGCGCACATGTGTGACCGTGTAAACGCTCATCGTACATTTCTCCCATCGCACATGATTGCAAACATGTGCGACCGTCTAAAGGCCGCTATACGGAAACACATGTGGTAGGGCTGCCCACGAACCAAAGATATTTGGTTAGAAATAAAAAACAGCAACATTGGTTGGAATTTCGTGCTTCGGCAATGTTCAGTTTGGTAACTTAAACTTAGCCTTACTTAAAATATGAAAATTCAACTGCTAAAACTTATATTTCAGAAAATAGTAGTACAATCGGCCTGTGGGTAGTACGGTAGTACAGATGATGAAATAGTAGTAAAATACTACTATAGTAGTACGTTCGGCAGCCCTGCACTGCAGTGTTAAGAAGGGCTTGCATTTGTTGTGCGTCCATTATGTTGGTTTGTTTGTTCGTTTCGTGAATGCTTAAGTTCTGTAATAACTGCAAGGCTTCGTCTTCGTCTGTGGGGGTACTATTTCTCTTATTCATCAAGTTGGGATAAATTTTATTTTAAAGTCATCGCTTAGCAATACGTTTTTTTTCCTAATAATAATCGACAAATGAGTGAATTTTCTTTACTTTAAAAGTTTTCCTATTATTTATTTTGATATTTTTTGCTCTATTTATATTCCATTTATGGGTGTGTTTTAATTTTACATAGCAATATAAGGGATTTCAACAAACAGTATTGATTAGCAAGTGCATAAATTTATAAATAATAAAAGTATAAAATTGAGAATAATAAGTTTATGGATAATAGAAATATAAAATTAAAATAATAGTTGAATTTGCTTTTATTAAAGTATTAATTTTTTTGCATAAAATTCCCTTTTTTTATTTTTGTTTTTATTTTTATTTATTACTTTCCTTATGTTTTTTAAATTTTCAACTATTTTTATCTATAGTTTTGATGTAGCTTACATTAATTCTGCTGCCTGCATGTTGCTCTTAATAATCTTCTGTCCGGGTGGGTTTGGGTTGCTTCGTATTCTCTGCTTCATTCTTTGACGATCCGTTTGCTGCTGTTTATATTTCAATTTTTCTGCTTCGTGGCTTCTGCTTCTCCCTTTGACAATCCGCTCGCTTGGTTGTTTTTTTTTTACGTTTACTTTAGCTTTTCTTTTTTGTGTTCATAAATTTTGTTTTTCGATTTTTTATTGTTCGTTGCTATTTAATTTATTTATTTAATTTATTAGCTTTTCTTTTTTGTGTTCATAAATTTGTTTTTCGATTTTTTATTGTTCGTTGCTATTTAATTAATTTATTTCATTATTTTTCTTGGTTTTTCTTTTTCTAAAAAATATTTTTGGGGTTGAAAGTTGTAAACCCGTGTGATCGGCGATGTGAATTTGCACTTTTTTTTATAGTTTCACTTGCTCGCTGCTTTTTGCTCTTGTTATGTTGTTGATTGCATTCCAAAAATCGAGTCTGCACGAACGCTTGGTCAGTGGGTTCTTACTGGCAAGTGATCGCTTTCAATGTTGTTGGGCGCCAATTAACTTGTTCTTTATTTATGATAACTTTTTCTTTATTTTCTTCCAAATTGTCTTTTACTTTATTACCCTCCTATGGAGGTTGCGACTGTTACAATTGAGGTGCGGTGAACAACTAAATTAATTTTTACAGAAAGAAGCCTACAACTCCACTTGTCGCTAGTCAGCTTGTCGTTTCAGATTTGCTGACTTAGCGCAAACGCTCCCGTGGGAATACGTTGGGACTTCGCGACATTGAAATTGAGTGTTAGGTTACGAGGTTAGTGTCACGTTGTGACGACGTGGCCAAAATTGTCACGCTGTGACAACGTGCCTTAACTTATACGTCTTACCACCGTGCTGCAAAGGGTTAAAAGGTGAATTTTTATTTGAGTTATGCAAACAAATAGAATGACATCTGTAACAAGAGGTATTAATGTGGCCTACAAAAATATAAAAAACCATAAAAGTTTAATAGGTGTTGCGCTATTTCGTAAACAAAAATTGTGAGTCCTAGGGACTCAGGGTGGGTAGATACGTGATTTTAATAGGGGTGGGTGATTGAGGGTTAATGTCTACATATAAGTATAGCATATTTTTGTAATTAGATGTCTTCTTTTAAATAAATAAATATCTATATATATTTATTCATTGCGAACCAATTGCTTCTACCTCCTGATCTATCTCGATTACCAATGTCACTTCGTTCTGCTGCAGATTTCTATGTCTAAAGAACGAGAAGACTTCGGTTATCGAAATAGATCAGGAAGTAGGAGTTGATTCACAATAAAAACACCTCTGAACGTTAGAAAATAACATTTGTAAAAAGTTTTAACTCGCTAATCGAAATTGACAAAGGCGGGCACCTTCCATGTATAAGGTTACGTACTCGAGTCCCTTCTTCACTTTGACCTCTTGATGAATTTAAGCAAGCCTTTTATCCAGAAAGAAAGCGCAGAAGGTTTAGCCCTGGAGCTTCGCTTTTTTCCGCTTGAAATTCCATTTATATTTAAACACAATTTAATCCGCTCTTTCCATGTAGTCCACATCACTATTGCGCAACGATAACGTATGCGGAATGAGATAAGAACTGGCGCATTAACAATAACAAAGTCTTTATTTCATTTTTTAGGAACTTGGTATTAAAACAGGTTAATATACATAACTTAAGTTAATTTTACAAGAAATATTCATATCCACAACAGTCGGCTTTTCTTACGTTTTGCGGCTACTTACCATGGGAGGCAGGAAGCATCAATAGGTAGCACAAAAATGTCGACAAAAACTGCAAGCTGGGTTGTATTTTTTGATGATTATAGGTGCAAAATCCGTTCGAATTGAAATCCTACCTGCTCCTTTTCAAAATGTATTCATATTTTTATATTTCAGATCGGGACAATTTGTAACACAGGATAACAAAATCGCACTTTTTTTCTGTTGTATGGAGTTTTGTTTACTGTTTTCTACTAACTTGGGTGCGCTGATTTCGAATCTACCTTCAGATTTCTTGTAGCAGCTCTAGCTAATGAGATGCAGGTACAGTGTCGCTTTTTCAGATTTTCCTCTATTTTTTCCATATTTTTTATCGTAATTTCAAAACCAATAAACCGGTTGACATAATTTTCACCTCGTTGCATTAACAACACCGCACGGCTTCTTTTCAATGCAATTTATTTTTAAAATTCCGCGGTAATTGGACTTTAAAGTCGGAAAATATGGAACTTTAAGGCGTTTTCTTTGATGTCAAAAACATAGACATATTTTGTAAATCAAGTAACGAGTTAGGTGTATATTGAAAGCCGACACATCAAGCAATACAACACAGCCACATTATTTGGCGGAACACACATTCGCATCGAAATAATAGCAAAAATGTATCGGAACTCGTAACTGTGCCGTATGCATATTGTAACGATGAGTCACTCTGTGCTGTGCTATGCATGAATGCTTTTACAAGCATACTTTTAGGCATGCACTTTGGAGTACGGCAAACTTGCTATAATTACAATATGGCGAGGATACTTCGCGAAGGTGATGAGCTGTACTAGAACAATCGAGATATAGAGCACAACTAGAATGTGCAAGAAACATCGATGCGATAAGAAAACAAGTATAAAAAGCAGCAGTGTGCAGCGTAAAGGGTCGAGTCTGTGTTGAGCAAGCAAAGGGGAAACATGCAATAGCAGTAAAGTAGTAACACGTGTAAATTTGTAAATAAAGCGATTGTTGGTTCTGACTGCGTTTGCGCTGAGTAATTGAATTGGTTTTATTTTCAAGCACAATCCAGTATACGAACATAGAAAAGTCATTTAACAATAAGTCATTTAGCAATGTAACAATATTGTCCTTAAGGTGCTGTCACACTATGCAAAAAAAGCGCTTTCAGAAATTATTTCCAATCTGCAAGTGCTTTCCCACTTTTTGGAATGAAAAAAAGTAAAAGTTGGATAGTGTGACTGCTATTTTCTGAAAGTAAATTTCTTTCGGATAATTCCAACACGCTGATGCTGCAAGTATTTTCGGAATATGCTGAGCTGCCCTGTGCAAATTGGGTATGATCATTGTTGCCGAACTGATCAAAAATGTGTAGTTTCTCCAAAATGTTTAGGAGATAACAATATTGTTTGATGCTAATATAAATATATACAATGTATATTTGATTAGATAGATAGATGGATTTAAAAATGGGATATTTGCACTGAGGGAAGGAAGGGAACGGACATACAAGGTAAAGTCTCTGATTGCGTTCAACCTGGCGAACGCCAGAACGATCCTTGTCCCTGTCCAATCCAAGCTGATGCACAGCCTCCGCGCGGCCCTTCTGGATAGCTATTTGGCATCCGCTGAATAGTGAACTAATGTGTGCAGCGAGTCCTATCCCCAGGACTTAAAATTTGGGTTGTGCGCAGGGTTTGGTGCCCGCCACGGAAAACCAAATACCAATGAAAGCCAAAAAGCAAGCCTCGGAAGGAACCCACAATGTTGACGACCACAGCAAACGATTCAAGGACCATGATTTGAGGATACGCACCTGGAATGTCCGGACCCTCTATAGGGAAGGTGCCTCTATCCAACTGGCGGAAGCCCTCACGAAATGTAAGGCTGACATCACCGCCATCCAGGAAATGCGATGGACAGGACAAGGTTGCTCCAAGCGAGCAGACTGCGATATCTACTACAGCTGCCATGCGGAGAAGCGCGAATTTGGCTGCGGATTTGTGGTCAGCAAGAGACTTCGCCACCACGTCTCTCGGTTCACTCCGGTGAACGAACGGCTGGCTTCGATCCGCATCAAAGCTAAATACTTTAGCATCAGCCTGATTTGCGCGCACGCCCCGACGGAAGAGAAGGACGATGCGACCAAGGATGCCTTCTATGCGAAGCTCGAGGACGTCTACGACAGGTGCCCGGCCCATGACGTCAAAATTGTCCTCGGGGACTTCAACGCAAAGGTCGGGCGAGAAGGCATCTTTGGCAGTTCAGCCTCCATGGGACCACTTCGAGCAACGGTCTGAGGCTGATCGATTTCGCCGCGGCACGAAACATGGTAGTTAGTAGCACCAGATTCCAGCACCTCGATATCCACAAGGCCACCTGGTTATCCCCCGATCAATCCACCCGCAACCAGATTGATCACATTGTGATTGATGGAAGGCATGCTTCTAGCATTCTAGATGTGCGCACGTTCCGAGGACCCAACATCGACTCGGACCACTACCTTGTTGCAGCCAAGGTACGCATGCGTCTTTGCGCAGCGAAGACCGCACAACCTAGTTTGCGAAGAAAGCTGGACATCAGTAAGCTGCGATCACAAGGGGTAGCCGAAGCCTACTCCGCTCAACTCTCCAACCAGCTCGGTCGCTCCCCCTCTCCACCTGATGACATCGGCGGATTATGGGCTCACTTATCCCACTCTATGCGCGCCGCCGCAGAAAATGTCCTTGGTTTTCGACGCCCACCACCAAAAAACCAATGGTACGATGAAGAGTGTCGCGCAGCCACTGCAGTGAAGAATGCTGCATACAAGAAGACCCTGCAGTCGGCCGCCACGCGAGCCATGACAGAAAAATACCGGGAGGAGAGGAAGAAAGAAAGGTGCCTTTTTAGACGCAAGAAACGGGAGCAAGAAAGGCGCGAGCGTGAGGAAATCGAGGAGTGCAGGAGCAGGAATGACGCCCGCAAATTCTTCCAAAAAGTTAAGCGTCTTACGGAAGGATTTAAGCCTGGGGCATCTTCTTGCAGAGACGAAAACGGGGATCTGGTTACGGATGCGCAGGGTGTGCTGAGGTTGTGGAAGGAGCACTTCACCAAGCTGCTCGCAGGCGACGAAGGGAACAATACCGCCAGTGGTGAAGATGTCCAGATGGCACCAATCGACGACGACGGTGTGGATGTGCCACCGCCCAGCCATGACGAGGTCCGGGTCGCTATCCAGCGACTCAAGAACAACAAAGCTGCAGGGCCGGATGGGCTACCAGCTGAATTGTTCAAGGCCGGCGGCGGTGAGCTGATTGGGTGCATGCATCAGCTCATTTGCAAAATATGGCTGGAGGAACGAATGCCCAACGATTGGAACCTCAGTGCCCTTTGTCCTGTGCTGAAGAAAGGCGACCCAACAATATGCGCCAACTACAGGGGTATCAGCCTACTTCCCATTGCATACAAGGTCCTGACGAGCGTATTATGTGAAAGACTAAAGCCACTCGCCAAGGCGCTGATTGGACCTTATCAGTGCGGCTTTAGACCTGGTAAGTCCACCATCGACCAGATATTCACTCTACGCCAAATCCTGGAGAAGACCCATGAGAACCAAATCGATACACACCATCTCTTCATCGATTACAAGGCAGCATTCGATAGCCCGATAAGGGATCGCCTATATGCCGCATTGTCTGAACTTGGTATCCCTGCAAAGCTCGTTAGACTTTGCAGAGCGACGTTGAGCAATACGCGCAGCTCCGTCAAGATTGGAAGTGACCTCTCCGACCCCTTTGATACCGTTCGAGGTTTCAGACAGGGCGATCCTTTGTCCTGCGACCTCTTCAACTTCACCATGGAGAGTGTTCTGCGCAAGGCCGGTGTACATCGTAATGGCACAATTTTCAACAAAAGTGTCCAGCTCCTTGCTTACGCTGTTGATATTGATGTCATCGGACGTAACAAGCGAGATGTCACCGCTGCCTTTGCGGCTATCGAAAGAGAATCTGCCAAAATGGGTCTGGTGGTAAATGAGGGCAAGACGAAGTATATGCTGTCTACACGCAGGGACTCGCAGCGGCTAGGGTCTCACGTCGAGGCCGACAGGTATGCTTTTGAAGTTGTCAAGGAATTCGTCTACCTTGGCACCGCCATCAACAGCAGCAATGATGTCAGTCTGGAGATAAAGCGAAGGATAACTCTTGCCAACAGGTGCTACTACGGTCTCGGTAGGCAATTGAGAAGTAGAGACCTCTCTCGACCGACAAAACTTTCACTCTATAGGACGCTTATCTTGCCCGTGCTCCTCTATGGCGCTGAAGCATGGACAATGACACGAAACGACATAGCGGCCCTTGGAGTGTTCGAGAGGAAGGTGCTTCGCAAAATCTTCGGCCCTGTTCGGGTTGGTGACGACTATCGCATACGAACCAATAACGAGCTGTATGAGCTGTATAAGGACATGGACGTAGCGCAGCGAATTAACATCCAGCGGCTACGCTGGCTCGGTCATGTCTGCCGCATGGACGACGAAGCTCCGGCGAAAAAGGCATTCGATGCGATGGTTGGAGGTCGACGGCGAAGAGGGAGGCCGTGTCTCCGGTGGAAGGACCAAGTGGAAGAGGCCCTGGTATCTCTTGGTGTGACCAACTGGAGAAGGCGCGCGCGAAGCAGAGGCGCCTGGAGAGAAGTTTTGCGGCAGGCCGTAACCCGATAACGGGTTGTTATGGCCAGTTAAGTAAGTAAGTAAGTAAGTATATTTGCACTGAGACCAGAGATGATCTATTCGGCCCTCTACAATTTTTTGAGAACGTCCCCTAATCCCATCGACCTACTGAAGCTTAGTAACTCAAGGGGGAGAAGGTTTTTGAAATTTTCTTCTGCAAGCCAGTGTTGGCCCAGGTGTTGGCTCCTATTGCGACATACCGCATTGCAGTATGATGTGCTCAGGAGTCTCCTCTGCTGTTCCGCAGAATCTACAGACGCTTACCTGTTTTAGCCCAATTGTATGCATATGTTTTCTCAGTCTGCAGTGCGCGGTTAACAGCCCGTCGGCTAGTCCAAGCTGTGTTTTCCCCAGTCTGAGGCATTCTTCACTTCATTTGGAGTTATAACACTTAATAAAGATTTTCGATTGCCTGAGACCCGAGGCATTAGACCAGTGTTCTGAAGTCCTGGTTCTTTCCCCAAAAGGTAATGACTTTGCTAGAGTGTTTTTGCCCAGCCCAACGAAAAGTTCTGGTTCAAGGGGCCCTGTACATACGCATACATACGTTAATATGCACACAGAGCCTGATAGCATAAAATTCTGCTTGAAAAATGCTGGATGTTTACGCCCTTGGCTCATAGTGTTGGACGCGAGGTCCAAGTACACCCGCCCCTGTTCCCTCGTGCGTTTTGGAACCGTCTGTAAACCACTTGATAGTATGTGGTTTGAAATTTGCCTGGTGTACTTCGCAGTCCCAAATACTTTATTGCTCATATAAACTACGAAGTTTTTCTCGTAGTTATATGTTTTTGTTATTGTATCCATTGGATACAATACATAGGGGTTGCTGATAGATAACACATCTAAGTCCTTGCGCGGTAGGATGTGGTCTCCCTCTTTACTGGTTTTAGCCAGTCTAAGGATAGTGCGCTTGACCGCCATCTCAATTGCTATGTGCAATGGCGATACATTGATTACACTACTCGACAAAAAATGGGTCAATCGCGTGCACCTAAAACAAAAGTATTTTCTAAACTAACTGTGGGCCACGGAATACGAAACTGAAAATCCAAAAATTTTTTAAGACCCGTTTTCGAAAAATCTTCGTGAAACCATATTTTTCCCTGTTGTTTCAGTTATGAGCACATATCTCGTGAACAAATCATCCGACTAACACAAGCTGTCCGTCGGTCAGGCTTAATATTTGCTCAAATAATAAATCGTTCATCTTAGATTTTAAAACCAAAGGAGATAATTTGTATCTATTAAAAAAACATTCGAAAGTTTATGATTTTTTAAATTGGTGTAAAAATTAACTTTTTACAACTTTCACCGTCAGTCCCCAAATCTCATCTGATATGGACAATCTGTTTATCGCTGGAAAGGTTAAGGTATTATCTTCTAACCGACGGACAGTTTTTGTTAGTCGGATGATTCGTTTACGAGATATATGCTGCATACGTGATCTCACTATCATAGTGTGCATTCAGTATTCTTGGTCTTCATTCCCAGTTTCTACCTGCTAAGGATCGGCACACCATGATCACTCGTTGCTTTGCTAATAATTGCCTTACTGTGCTTGCTCTATACTAACTTTGAGTCTAGTATTACGCCTCTGTTTTGTATGACATACTCCTCCCTAGTAAGCGTATTGTACGCATGTGCGGCAGTTTTTTTCCACGTGAATAGTTCTATGGTGGTTTTGTTTAGGTTTATACATAAGCCTGCCCAGACACACTATTCTTGGGTTAGTCTTAGGCGGCTCTGAATTATATCACAGAGAGTGCTTCTGTTGCGTCAGACGATGCAGAAAGAATTTAATCACCAAATTATCAGTTACCATTAAAGTATAAGTTGAATTGTTTAAATAATGTTCTCAAATTGAATTGTATAAGTATTGAAATTGAACTAAAATTGAAATTGAATTGTCACATTGAAATTGAATTGAATTAGAGAAAGAAAACTGTTCAACTGTTTGCAATATGATTATGTATGTAACATAGGTCACTTACCGCTGCTATTGTTTACTTACTTACCGCTTAATATCATTATGTATGTAACATAGTTCACTGACCGCTGCTATTGTTTACTTACTGCTTGTACTTACCTACCTCTCAAATTATATTTACATGTTACCGCTTTGCTTATTATGTACTTCAAAAGAATACAGTTAAAAGTTTGATTATAAAAGGAATAAAATTTGGGTCCACGGACCAGTTGTAACCTAAACGCGAAAGGAGCAACTCTCTCTCGCGAACACAAAAAATCTTGTGTTTTTTCATGGCGCCCGAGCAGGGACTTTAAGTCTACGAATATTCAAAATAAAATAAACAAAGTAGGCAGTGCATTGTGTGTGGCGCTCGCGAAGACGCAAACATTTAAAATTTCAAAAAATAAACCACTGCTACGTGTGAAAGTGAAACAGTGACCAAAAGGTGGTGTGTAAAAAGAGAGCACAACTAAAAACAACAACAAGGCTGTGATTAGCCTTTACATCGTGCTTTCGTTGCTTTCGTCACATACGCCAATTATTCTCGCTGACACTTGCGTCGCTAGTGCTGTGTTCGCCGTTCTCGTTTTTATTTACTTGCATCGCTGCCGTCTTCGCTGTTACATGCGTCGCTCGCGCTGTGCTTGCCGGTTTCGCTAATACTTGTTCGCTATTAACATCCCTACAAGGAGACTACCGGTCATATGACTAGTTATATAACCGGTATACATAACCAACATATCGGTTATATTTCTAGTCAGATTTGTTCTAGCAGTGTGAAAAATCTGACTAGTCCTTTTGTGTACGTGTGACTTGATTTTGTGTCCGTGTGATTTGATATCACCTTCTAACGCATGCACTCTGAAACCTTGGCAAACGTACAGCTGCCTCGCTTACTCACATGGAGTCTCGCATGTACCATTCAGTTACGTCTTACCGACAAACCGGTCAGACCTATCTGGTAGGCATAACGTATGAATCGGTATGTCTACCGTAACAATCAGTTACGTCTAACCGACAAACCGGTCATACCTATCTGGTAGACATAACGTACGATTCGGTATGTCTACCAGATAGGTCTAACCGGTTTGTCGGTTAGATGTACCTGATAGTCATTACGTAAATATACATTAAAACTATTTGGACGATTAGTTTAAAAAAATGTATTTGGCTATCATAAAAAAGAAATACAAAGAGGAAAAGCGAGAAAGACACACAAAAAAAACACAACATTTCTTCCGGCGCCTTTGGTTTTAGCCTCCAGGGTTCTTTTGTTGAATTATCCATATCCATGCTTCGGAAAAGATCTATATAGAACAATCATGAAATAATAATTCAATTTAATGTTATTTTTTAGTCAAGTAAATATTTTATTACCTTCAAAACGTTCCACAAAAATAAATTCGTCAGTGGACGCTTGCGTGAACTACGACATTTTGGGCATAAAATCAAGTGGCACGCCACGTTTATATCGTTATCTCACTCTTTCATACAGAGAATATGGAAGGTACTAATGCAAATATATTCTTTCATTCCCACTTACTGGAAAAAATCCCAAAATGTGAAATGCAGATTTGAATGTGTTAGTGAGATTTGGGAAATTTTTATGCATGTGTTAGTTTTTAGACAAATTTTGAACTTTTTTCTGGAGTTTCGGTTAGGCATTCCTTGTAGGGATACTTGCGCTGTTTGCTGTAGCCGTTGCTGTGTTAAAATTGCAGCCGCTAATACTTCTTGCTGTTTGCTGCTGCCATCGTCACTGACATTTACGTCGCTGCCAAAACTTACGTTGTTTGCTGCAGCCGTCGACGCTGCTAATACATACGCTGCTATTGCTGATCGCCGTCGTCTCTACTAGTTACGCCGCCGCTGAGACTTACGCCCCTACAAGGAGACTACCGGTCATATGACTAGTTATATAACCGGTATACATAACCAACATATCGGTTATATTTCTAGTCAGATTTGTTCTAGCAGTGTGAAAAATCTGACTAGTCCTTTATCACCCTACAAGGAGACTACCGGTCATATGTCTAGTTATATAACCGGTATACATAACCAGCATATCGGTTATATTTCTAGTCAGATTTGTTCTAGCCGTGTGAAAAATCTGACTAGTCCTTTTGTGTACGTGTGACTTGATTTCGTGTACGTGTGATTTGATATCACCTTCTAACGCATGCACTCCGAAATCTTGGCAAACGTACAGCTGTCTCGCTTACTCACATGGAGTCTCGCATGTACACTTCAGTTACGTCTAACCGACAAACCGGTCAGACCTATCTGGTAGGCATAACGTATGAATCGGTATGTCTACCGTTTGAACCAGTTACGTCTAACCGGTAAACCAGTGATACTAATAAAAATTAAATTAATTCAAATTTTTTTTATTTATTTAAAGTAAAACGTAAACAACTACATTAAATAAAAATAAGCCAATAAACAAATACGTACAGAGGGACAGACGTTTGCCGAAAACCAAATTCCAACCGACGCTTGCCTCATATGCCCTCACAGTTGAAATGTGCTGGTAACCTGTTGTCTTATCACCGCAATCAGATCGTCCTTCCTTCCGTACTTTGTCTAAATGAAATAATTTTAGATTTTTATTAGATTTAATTTTAATTTCACTCTTTTAATACTTATCTTTATTTGGATGCCCTCTGGTTGTTGAACATCGCGACACAAATTTCAATTCAGCACTGACATTGTGAAATCAGGTGACGCACCACGTTTATATCGCCATCTCACCCTTTAATACAGAGAATATGGAAGGTATTAATGCGAATATATTCTTTCATTCCCACTTACTAGAAAAAAATCCCAAAATGTGAAATGCAGATTTGTATGTGTTAGTGAGATTTGGGATATTTTTGTGCATGTGTTAGTTTTTAGACAAATTTTGAACTTTTTTCTGGAGTTTCGGTTAGGCATTCCTTGTAGGGCACCTTCTAACGCATGCACTCTGAAACCTTGGCAAACGTACAGCTGCCTCGCTTACTCACATGGAGCCTCGCATGTACCATTCAGTTACGTCTAACCGACAAACCGGTCAGACCTATCTGGTAGGCATAACGTATGAATCGGTATGTCTACCGTAACAATCAGTTACGTCTAACCGACAAACCGGTCATACCTATCTGGTAGACATAACGTACGATTCGGTATGTCTACCAGATAGATCTAACCGGTTTGTCGGTTAGATGTACCTGATAGTCATTACGTAAATATACATGAAAACTATTTGGACGATTAGTTTAAAAAAATGTATTTGGCTATCATAAAAAAGAAATACAAAGAGGAAAAGCGAGAAAGACACACAAAAAAAACACAACATTTCTTCCAGCGCCTTTGGTTTTAGCCTCCAGGGTTCTTTTGTTGAATTATCCATATCCATGCTTCGGAAAAGATCTATATAGAACAATCATGAAATAATAATCCAATTTAATGTTATTTTTTAGTCAAGTAAATATTTTATTACCTTCAAAACGTTCCACAAAAATAAATTCGTCAGCGGACGCTTGCCTGACGTACCAGTTGAAGTCTTCGCGTCAAGTGGCACGCCACGTTTATATCGTTATCTCACTCTTTCATAAAGAGAATATGGAAGGTACTAATGCAAATATATTCTTTCATTCCCACTTACTGGAAAAAATCCCAAAATGTGAAATGCAGATTTGAATGTGTTAGTGAGATTTGGGAAATTTTTATGCATGTGTTAGTTTTTAGACAAATTTTGAACTTTTTTCTGGAGTTTCGGTTAGGCATTCCTTGTAGGGGCTGTTACTTACTGCTGCCGTCGTCGCTGCCCTATACTTACGCTGTTATATACTTACGCTGCTGACGTCGCTGCTATCATCTTCGCTGCTGTTTCTTACCTATTTTCGTTGTTTATTTCGTTGGAATGGAGTGCCGCTGCATCGTTTGCTCAAGGAGAGTAACCAATACCAAAGAATATGAAGTAATATCCCTGCAAGGACAGTGACCATCATTTGATCAATCATATGACAATCACATGTGATGAAATTTCGATCACAATCTCCATCATTTTTCCACTAGCAGTGTGAAAAATGTGATGGGTATTTTTGTGTCCATGTGATTCTGCATCACCTTCGTACACATGCGATTTAAAACGTGGTCCAACATATAGTTGTCTCGCTCACTCTAATCAGCAATGATCAAATCCCAATCACGTGTGATTAATCACTGCTGATAAAATTTCTCTCATCAGTGATATCAAAAGGCATCACACTTGACGCATAAACCTATCACAGCTGATTGAAAATAAAAAAGCCTTGGCATTTTATTATTTCATATGCCTATTTTTATAAAAAAGGTTTTTATTATTCAAAAATCATTAATTTACACATTTATAGTGCGAACCAAAGTAATTAAATTATTAAAAATTTGGCAAATGTAATGAAATGAAATTGACCCTCAGTCCACGACATTTTTGAGGTTAGGAGCGCTAGCGCTGAACACAATCTGCAAAGATTAAATGAAAAGAATGCTAGCATTAGGCAAACAATTCTTTTGATACGCTTTTCATCTATTTTAAATAAAATTTAATTAACATATTTTTTACAAAATTAATAAACAATTGTACTTATCTTTTTTTAACTTTTCCACCGCTGACCTGCTTTTGACACACTTTTATTACACTTTTCACAATTTGACAATTGCGTCATGGGCGCAAGCGTCATAACGGCACGTGCCGTATGTACATATAGTGCCATCTCGTTTTCTCATACAGGGAAATTTGGCGTACTGAAACTTCTTTTTCCCGCTTGCATGGAACATACTTAAAAATTTCCTTTGTAAATGTTTATGTGTTAGTTTCAGCGAAAATTTTTGTAAATGTGTTGGAGTTTCGATCACACGTGTCTGGCAGGGATAGAACGCGCATCTCATACAAGCAAACGCGTTGTACTTGGGTACTGCTGGTAGTACCCTCTGTTATTGACAGCAGAAATCTCTGTTACTAACAGCAGAAATCTCTGTAACTTCGGCGTAACATGTGAATTGAAGTCGCTTCTGTACTCATTCGTATTCTCGCTGCTGTTGCGCCACTTGATAAACATGACGATGAACGCTGCTTTTGTTGTCGCGGGGAATAGCATTATAATATTGGCAAACAAAAAAAAGTTAGCGGTATACTGTTTTTTGCGCTGTGCCGTGCAGGCGGGATAGCATTGATGTTGTTGGTAATTGTTGCGTCGTTATTTCTGCTTTCTTTTTTATAATCACAAGCAAATTACAATTAGCAAAAAAAATGCGTGAACTTGGTGTAGTAAAATATGGGTGCAAACATGTTGCACAAGAGCGTTTATAGTTATTTATTAAGAATATTATTGTAAGGTTTTATGTTTATTGTTTTACTTTCGTTTAAATTTATCTTTCATAAATAATAATTTTTAATAAGAATTTTTTTATTTGCCAACAATTATTTTCAATTTTCGTTCTTTCGAACTTCCTTTTTGCACAGCCCACATGCAGTGTTTTCGTAGAAGAACTAAAATAAGAAAATCTAAAATTTGGACTCTATGGTTACAGCACTCACCATGGAACCATTCAGGTGTAGCATTTTTACAAGATTGTAAAACATGTGCCTTAACCCATTAAGCCCTGAGCGTTGCGTTTGCGCAACGTTTGGGAATTTCGCTACATTAAGTAATTCATAAAGATATAAGACTTGAAAATGGGTAGAATTGGATTCGAATTGATCGTTTTAGATTCTGTCATACCGAAATTTCAAAATTTTTTAAATATTCATATCTTTTTTTCGATCCAAAGTCAAAGGTTTTTTTTTGGGGAATTTTTGAAATTCAATTAAAAATACTTATTCTTCAAACCTATCAAAATCCCTTTGTGGGCTGCATTTTGTAATGCTAAACTATTTAAAAATAAGTTTAAACAAATTTTTTTTTTTTTTAATTTTATGTTTTGTATGTGACTAAGGCCCAAATTGCGTTTGCGCAACGTACCCTCCTGGTTCAGGGGGTGGGGGTATGAATTATTTTCTTGATTTTTTTTCTTGATTAGGTCAATTACTAAGATTGTGCAAAATTTTATGGAAATCGCACAAGCCCTTCTGGGGTCAGGTTTTAATGGGTTAATACCAATTTTTTCAGGTTCTGCTTCGAAGATTTTATGAAAAATTAAAATATGTTTTATGCATACATTCATTAGGGAATTGGAAGGAGCAAAAAGATTACCAAAATCAGAAATTGACTGATAATTTTTGTGAAAAATAAAAATTTCACTTGGAGCAGTCAAAACTTCATCCCTTTTTCTCAATTCGTCACCGCATTTTTCACAATTTAATTTAGGAATGATTTTGTACGCTACGTATCCAACAAAATACCTCATGGAAACCAGCTCTACGTTAATATCTTTCGGATTACAAAAGGTGTCACCTACAAAATACGCCTCGTGCATCTCACTACTTAGATCAAGATTTTCCAGGATTTCATTGTCATTATCATCGCCATTAGCCTGCAAAACATCCTCATTAAAAGAAGCGCTTGAAATTAAATTAGTCATTGAATCTTGCGTCTCTTCACAATTGGTAGAGGAGCTAAACTTTATTATTTTAAAGGCTAATAACCTGGCTAAGATATTATTAAGTTCAGCTACAGAGGGGTTACAATTATTACCTCCTTTTTGCCTTAACACAGCAAACGTATTCTCCAACTTGTCCTGGTTAAAGGCCTTTGTCATAATAAAAAACTTGTCCGAATTATCTTTTAATATTTCATCTACAAGTAGAAGGACCGATTTTAAGGATAGTTTCATGCCATCTAGGAAGAAAACTCGTTTTTTTTCATCAACAAATTTCACTTCCTCTAGATAATATAAAAATGTTAGAATAAATGTGTGCGATTCTTTCTTAATCTGAAGAGCAGATCGGTAGCAGTTATCTGCATACAAAGATCCACTATTCATGCAATCAAATATTTGATCAATTTTTGCTATAAAATCAGCTGTGGATAACGCTACCTCTTGTGTGATTTTTTTAAATCCACTTATGTCTGAAATTGTTCTGATAGCAGCTTCAACTGTTTTACTGAACACTTGCGTGGCAAATTTAACACGCATTTTTTCAAATGAATTTGGAAATATGTGTTGTCTAGTCAATTTTGGGCACATTTTGGTTTTACAATTTTCTTCCCTCTCCCAAAGCTCTTGAACTACTTTAAAGCTAACTAAACCATCAGGCGTTTTCAAGTCGCATTTAAGCCAACCATTTCGCAATGACTTGATTAAATGTGGGAAATCGAACATGCAATAAATTTTTTGATTTTGAAATTGAAAGTATGGTTTCTCTATACATACGCCTAAGTCGGAGAAACACTTTCTATTAGAAGACCCCTGATCACAAACCAAAACGTTCACTACTATACCAAAATTGCTTAAAATTTTAAGATTTTCTTTAATTATTTTGCACAAGGTATCTGCTGTTAATCCATTCTCGGACACAAAATAGTTTAAAATTGAACACCAACTCGAGAGCATGGACTTCAACATAAATACACATACTTGCTTACCAATTTTTTTTTGTTCTTTCGAAGCCTGTGCATTCAAATCCGTCAATTAAATCTAGTTTTTGATTGTATCGTAACTCTCTACGTATTGCCATTTCGTCCATTAAAAGAACCATATTATTTTCATTTTTTTCCTTCAACTCTAAGCACATCTTTTTAATGAATTCAAAAGCCACATTGTTGATACCGGGCTGAAGGAACTTTATTGGAGCTCACCGATTTAAGGTGCTAATATGTGGCAAATTGAAATTTAACTTATCTCTTAGGAAAGAATATGTTGATTGCGAAATATAAAAAATATTTTGCTCTAAATATTTCACTTCGTCAGAATATTATTTTGGCCGGGTGTTAAGTAAAAGTTTACAAAATGTTTTGGATTCCAAGTTGATATGTTTTAAAGAATCAATTGAATTTTTTAAAGTCTTTGAACAACAATTCTTGGATTTTAAAATAAAGCGCTTTTCTTTTCGCAATTTTTCATTAATTTTTTTGAATTTTTTTAATAGGTCGCTGTATTTCTTTTTGTAATAATGGGTTATTTTGACGTTTTTTCGCAATTACTGCATACTATGTCATCATAACGTGGTCGTTTCAATGAAGAATCTGGTTCTAAAAATTCTTCATCCGAAATCTCATGATCTTCGTCTAAGTTTGAGGTTGGAATCGCATCCTTTTTTAGAAACCTTTTTCCTACATAAGTACTGGAGAAATGATTTTCACAAATATACAGTTTTCGGTTATAGTCGTCATAAGATATATTGCATTTTTCGCGTCAAATTTGGCCAAACACGAAATCAGCAGCGGGGAATCTAAATAATCTAAGATTCTCGCATTGTCGTCTCGATTTTTTGCAACTGCGAACACAACATTGAATTCCAGACGTTGAGGAATTTCTATTTGTCTTTATATTTGTAGCCATATTGTAACAAACCGAAACACAAAATAGAATTACAATGTTGGACAATGGCGTTAAAATACTTCTTAAAAAAATTCAAAATTGGTATCAACCACGTCAAAATATAAACAAATAATTTTACTTGGAATGCGCCACGTAAAAATATTTGTAGAAATTTCAAATTGGATTCAACCACGTCAAAAAAAAAAACGCTGCAAAAGGTTCAAAATTGGTATCAACCACGTCAAAATATAAACAAATGATTTTACTTGGAACTCGCCACGTAAAAATATTTGTGAAAATTTCAAATTGGATTCAACCACGTCTAAATATTTGCAGGTTTTAAAAATCAATCAAAGCGCAGCATTTGAGCAAACAGCCATACACCACAAAGCTTCGATTGATAGTGACATTACAGCAAAACCAAAAAGCATACACACAATAAACGACAACAACAAAAACATTAGCGAATCCCGAGTCATCTTCGCTGAAACGATGATGACGATGCCTTCGTTCGTTGTTTGTTTTTTGTTTGCGCTTCGGCAAACAAGATCAAGAAACATGCATGCAAAAAATGATTGAGCGAACACTACGCTGCAACAACCACCACTTCAATGTACACGAGTGAAGCCGTTGCGAACAATAACATAGCTTTTTGCTGTTGTCCTACGCAAATCTAACAGAAAATGTTATGAACCTAACATTTTCAAATGCCTACGCTTCGCTCTTCCCGCTCGCATCATAGCAACCGAAAACACTTGTGTGCCCACATGCGCGTTCTATATTACTTCATATTCTTTGCCAATACACAGGTATCTGAGCGTGAAAATTAAGTTGTGTGACAAAGATCAGTGCACGGCACTTGCTCGCTACTAAGAGCAATAACAACAACTTAAATTTTGGCTGCTCAGCAATTTCTATTTATGCATTTCTGTTTATGCACTTATTTCGTATTTATGTACATATGTTACATATGTGTGTTATTATTGAAACGCATAGAAGTGAAACGATATAAGAGTTACAGTGGGCCATGTAGGTAGAGTGTACGATAAAAAATTGTCGATTGAAAATTAAATTATTGGTGATTACGCAAATAAATTTGGATTTTTTATTGAATTTTGCGATTCCATTTTCTAGTGGTTTTTGAGACATTGGCATTTAATTGGTCTCATTGGTTTTGACCTACATTGGGCAATTATTCAGTGTCAGAATATTTGTTGGCGTAATATCAGTTGCATTTGCAGGCATTCGGTGAATCGAAATATTGAGTCGGAAACTAGGTCTACTTTTCGTTTTCGCTTTTCTCGTTCAACCAAGGTTTCCTCAATCTCTTCGGTTCACATTTACGTCTGCATTTCAATTTACAATTCGGTAAATTGGAGCAGCAATATTTTCGATTTTTGTTCAAAGCCATTTGTAATTCTTACCATTTAACCAAAAATGAGTAAGAAAAGGCAATTCTCGCCAAGTAAGGCGGATGATCTTAAAATGTTAAAAAAGCAAAGATTGCTAATTAAAAATAATATTTTGCGAATAAAAACGGCTCTATTGGATGGATCTATGTCTGTAAATCCATTCGAGCTCGAGTGTCGATTGGACATCCTCAACACATACAGCGACAAACTGATGAAATGCCAGACGGAGATAGAGGAAATCGACGATGAAGACATGGGCCGTGGGGAGTTGGAGGACATCATCGTGGAAACGAAGTCCAAGATAAAGGCGATACTATCGAAGAGCCGATCTGCCAGCGTTCCCGAAGCATCGTTTTGTGCACCACATAGTTCCCGTTTACCAAAAATGGCACTTCCGAAATTCAAGGGGAAATATTCGGAATTCAAAAATTTTATAAGTTTGTTCGAAAGCTTGGTTCACAATGATCCCACTATTCCGGACATTGAAAAATTTAATCATTTAGTTTCTTGTCTGTCTGGTGAAGCCTTGGGAACAGTAAGAGCCTTCCAGATTTCAGAAGAAAATTATCCCAAGGCTTTGGCAAGTCTCAAAAAAGTATATGATAATAAATGTCTCATATTTTTCGACACAATATCTAAACTGTTTGAATTACCAAATAAGCCGAAGGCCTCTTCACTATCATTACGCAGTATGATCGATACAGTGTCGGCTGTATACGATTCCCTCTTATCATTAGGTGACGACAAAAATGTGTCAAATGCGATCATCATACATTTAGTCATGTCCAAGGTGGATTCAACAACTCGTTCCAAGTGGGAAGAGCAACTAGACTTCGAGAGGCTGCCATTGTGGAGTGAGTGCGAAGCTGTTCTCAACAAACGATATCAACATTTGTCTGCTGAGGAGGCATCAACATCGCGGTCGAAATTGACGACCTTCAACGACAACAAATCCAAGCAGGACCAGAGTGGCAACAAATCGTTCAACAAAAACTCAAGGTCTTCGTATGTAGCATCGAAACAGAAGCAGCCGACATGTCTCCATTGTAAATCCAGCGAACATTACATCTCTACTTGCCCTTCATTTCTCGCTCTTGCTGTACAACAGAGATTTGAGTTTCCCAAATCAGTGCCTTTGTGCATAAATTGCTTGCGTAAGGGTCATACAGTGTCGAAATGTAACTCGCAAAAATGTCGCGTGTGCAATAGGTCTCACCATAGCTTGCTGCACCAATATCCGGTTAGTTTTGGAATCGAACCTCAACAACCAGCATCACATGCCATGCACTCAATCAGTGCACCTGATCGAGTCATCTTAGCTACAGCTATTGTAATGGTGAAAAGTCAGTCCGGTGATTATATGCAAGCGAGAGCTCTTTTAGATTCAGGATCCCAAGTGAACTTTATGACTGAAGAGCTGGCCCAAAAACTTCGCATCCGTCGTGAGACCAAGAATTTAAATGTCATAGGTATAGGCAAGGCTAATACTACAGTGCGCACAAAATTAAACATATTTGTTAAGTCGCGAATAAACGCGCACGAATTCTCGGCAGATTTCTGGGTGTTGCGATCCATTTCAGCAACTCATCCAGACCAAAAAATCAACATTGATGGCTGGAATATTCCTTCGAATATTGAGTTAGCGGATCCCAACTTCAATAAACCTCAGAAAATCGATCTTCTCTTGGGTGCTGAAACCTTTTTCGAACTTCTCTCAGTGGGCCAAATCAAAACAAGCCCTAAGCACCCAACACTACAAAAAACTGTTCTTGGTTGGATCATTTCGGGGAAATATACATTAAAAGATAGTCCTCACTCCCACATTAGTAGCAACTTATGCCAAACCGAAGGTGATTTTGCGCAGATTGATGCGACTGTTCAAAAATTCTGGTCATTAGAAGAAATTCCATCGGAAGTTGCTTCAAATTTACTAACTGATGAACAGGTGGAATGCGAAAAACATTTCGTCCAAAACACTAAATTTTTACAATCTGGAAGATTGGAAGTTCGATTGCCATTTAAAGAAAACCCAACTTTGCTAGGCTCTTCATATGAAACCGCTAAACGTCGATTTCAGTCCCTGGAGAGAAAGCTGTCGAAAAATCCAGAACTTCGGAAAATGTATCTGGATTTCATGAAAGAATATTTGGCGTTAGGGCACATGAGTCCAACAAATAATGAAATTCCCACTACACCACATTATTTTATTCCACATCAATGCGTGCTACGACCAGATAGCACCACCACAAAACTTCGCGTAGTTTTCGATGCATCGTGTCGCACCACATCTCAGCTTGCGCTGAATGACATCTTAATGGTGGGCCCTACCATTCAAGATGAACTTTATTCCACACTTCTTCGATTTCGACTTCACAGGTATGCCATCACGGCAGACATTACAAAGATGTACCGACAGGTAATGGTGCACGAAGAAGATAGGAACTTTCAGCTAGTAGTATGGCGCCAGGATCCGGCAGAGCAAATTAAAATTTTTCGCTTAAACACTGTGACCTATGGCACATCGCCTGCTCCATTTCTGGCAATCCGAAGTCTTAAAATGCTGAGTGATGTAAATGCGACAAAATATCCGTTGGGAGCCAAAATCATTGCAAGAGATTTCTATGTCGACGATTTACTGACAGGTGCCGACAGCTTAGAAACTTTGGAACAAATACAAAGTGAGGTAATCGACATCTTAAAATCAGCCGGAATGCATTTAGCCCCTGACCACATTAACAACAAAAGTTCAGAAAGGACATTGCAATTTAACAACGAAGATTCGACAAAAACGCTGGGACTTCGATGGCTACCGAAAGACGATCTATTTCGTTTCAGGTTGGATGAAACATTCCATGACTTGCGCGCAACCAAGCGAAACATTTTGTCTGTTTCTGCGCGCCTTTTCGACCCTCTTGGCTTACTGTCCCCTATCGTCATCAAAGCAAAAATCTTATTGCAAGAGCTTTGGCTCCAAAAACTTGATTGGGACGAGTCGATTCCATTGCGCTTAGACACGAGCTGGCAAACATTCAAGGCCAACTTGGCTCAGCTCTCGTCTATAAGCATCCCTCGTTATGTGAATACGAGTGTGGGTGCTAGCTGCCAAATTCATGGGTTTGCGGATGCATCGATTAGAGCTTATGGCTGTTGCATCTACGTACGAAGCCAAATTGCTAACAAGGTAACATGTACCTTGTTGACCGCAAAGTCCAGAGTAGCTCCACTGAAAACAAAGTCGCTACCAAGATTAGAGCTATGTGCAGCACATCTTCTGGCCAAATTATGATCACGCATTGCGCCAATGTTGAGTCGACAGTGGGACAAGATTCATTTCTGGACAGATTCCGAAATTGTGCTTCATTGGATCAAGACACATCCATCAACTTTATCTACTTTCGTAGGAAATCGCGTATCTCAAATACAAGAGTGGTCGACAGAAGTCATATGGCAACATGTTCCAACAAAACAAAACCCTGCAGATTTAGTGTCTCGAGGTTGCAACGTGGACGAGCTAAACGGCTCAATTTGGTTCAACGGTCCACAGTTCCTTCTAGAAGACCCTGCACGGTGGCCACAAAATTCTCACTTCATCCTTTCTCAAGAAGACGAATCATTGGAGAAAAGGAAAAATATCTTCTCGTTAGCCGCAATTGAAATGACAGAAAATCCTTTATTGGAAGTCATACGCCACGTTTCTTGTCATCTAAAAATGGTTCGTATCTTCGCACTCATAATTCATTGGTACAGAATCGCGAAAATTAAACCAAAAGGCGAAATAACCCCGTCAGTTACAGATTTGAATTGTAGCTTTTTAAAATTAATTCAACTGGAACAACATAAGGAATTTGCTGAAGAAATTAGGAAATTAGAAAGAAATCAGCCACTCCCTACTAATATACAGAAACTAAACCCATTTATACATGAGTATTCAGATGGCCCACTGAATTTCAAATTGCTTCGAGTAGGTGGTCGGTTAATGAACGCACCAATTCCATATGATGCCAAATTCCCATTGCTGTTGCCAAAAAGCTCACATTTTACAGAAATATATTTACGGCATCTACACTTCCGAAATCATCATGCAGGACCAAAAGCGCTTATGGCAATTCTCCGAGAGAGAATTTGGCTAGTTAACGCGCAGGAAGCGTGTAGAAAGACCGTGCGAAACTGCATACATTGCTTTCGGTACAAACCAAAATTGTTAACCCAAATCATGGGCAATTTACCCGCAGATAGGCTTCAAGCGCTACGTCCTTTTTTGATCTGCGGTGTTGACCTTTGTGGTCCCATATATACCTCTTTAAAAATTTGAGGCAGACCACCTGTCAAAATGTATATAGCAGTTTTCGTGTGTTTCACTTCTAAGGCGGTACACCTAGAAATTGTTTCCGATTTGAGTACTGATCGTTTTATTTTTGCTCTAAAAAGGTTCATCGGTCGTCGAGGAGTACCACAACAGATCCATTGCGACAACGCAACCAACTTTGTCGGCGCACAGAGGAAGTTAGCCGAGCTGCGAGATGCCTTTCTGGCCAGTCAAGGCGAAGTGGCAAGATACGCTGCCACCGAAGGATTCAGCTTCGTCTTTATACCACCAAGGGCGCCGCACTTCGGAGGGTTGTGGGAGGCGGCTGTGAAATCAGCAAAAAACCTACTGTGTCGGACAATTGGAAACGCACTACTCACCGCCGAAGAACTGCAAACGCTTCTCGTAGAAATAGAAGCAATTTTGAACAGCAGGCCCATAGCACCAATCAGCAGGGATCCGAACGATGGGGAAGCACTTACTCCGACGCATCTACTCATCGGTTGTCCACTTCGAGCAATGCCACCGGAACTAGTTCCAGACAAGCCACTAGTCTATTTAGACAGATGGCAACTTGTCTCGTCGCTCAAGCAGCAGTTCAGGCGGGCGTGGTCGAGGAATTATCTCCTGACCTTGCAGCAACGCAACAAATGGTTACTACCACAGCGCAACGTAGCCGTCGGAGATCTCGTCGTCGTCCACGAGGACAACATACCTCCGCAACAATGGAGGCTGGGCAGAGTGCAGGACGTAGCAGCTGGCCAAGATGGAAGGGTCCGGGTCGTAGAACTTACAACAAGTAGAGGAAACCTACGACGCCCTATTCATAAAATTGCGGTCCTTCCCATCAGCGATAGCAGCTAAGTCGGACTCGGCAAGGTGGCCGGTGTTGCGTCAGACGATGCAGAAAGAATTTAATCACCAAATTATCAGTTACCATTAAAGTATAAGTTGAATTGTTTAACACTAGATTGCCCAAGGAAGTCATTTTGACTGCTTTTTAATTTCAATTAGAAAAAAAATTATGTATATGATGACATAATTTCTTAGCATTGGGTGACTTTTTGAACAACATATAAATGCGTTTATTAATAATTGTAGTTACCTCCCCCCTCTTTTTTTTCCAGTATATATATATGTGTTATACCTATATTGCCCAAAAGCAGTCATTTTGACTGCTTGGGAAATTTTAAATAATCAAATGACTCTTATTAATAAATTGAGTAAATTTCTTACATGACTAGTCCGGCTCGGTATTAAAATAATAGTCTTAAATTTTTTTCGATTACCGTCACATGATAACATACAAGTACAGTGTGCAAAAAGCTGCGCTAGTACTTCTTATTCGAATCTGTTGGCGTATCCACTTTACGCAAATGCACTTTACTTAGAATCTAATTTTTTATATGTTTGCCCTAGAATCATCTGTCATTTCCCATATTCAATAAAGTGTGTAATTTCTAATTTGTACGAGACACAAGTAAAGCCGGTCGTGTTATCTAGTGGTACTTGTTCTAAATTCATGAAAGAAATGTCGAATAGAAGTGATTTATTGGAAAAGCTAAAGAACATAAGTGAAGAGTGCTCCGATATAGAGTCAGACGTAATAAATTCTGAACTATCATCTGAAGAAGAAGCGGATTATATTCAAAGTGAAACATCTAGCGACGAAGAGTCGATCACCAGTGATGAAAATGAAAGTGTCATCAATATGGCCAGGAAAAGGTCTAGAGTGCTAAGTAGTTCAGACTCTGATGAAGAAACTAAAAACACCTTTCAGGAGACGGAAACAGCTGCCGATGGGACTATATGGTCAAAACTTGACGAAGGTGGTATTCCTGGAAGGTTACCATCTACTTGTATTTTCAAGGGTGTGAAAGGGCCAACAGGTTACGCAAAAAGAAACATTATGGCAGATAATCTTATCAGTGCATTCTCGTTGATAATAGATAACTATATTATCAAACATATAAAAAAGTGCACAGAAGAAGAAGGTAGCCGAATTTTGAGGAACGATTGGACAACAACATTACCGGAAATACGTGCATTTATTGGGATTTTATATGCTCGTGGAGCCTACGAGGCAAAAAATTTAAAACTGAGTTATTTATGGTCAGCAAAGTGGGGTCCCGAATTTTTTAGAAAAACTATGGCCAGAGAAAAGTTCAAGCAAATCCTACGATTTATTCGTTTTGACAAAAGGACCGGAAGAAGTAGACGCCTACAAACAAATAAGTTTGCCTTGATTTCGGAAATATGGGACAAATTCATTGAAAATAGTCAAGCTTGCTATCAACCAGGGCAAAATATAACAGTTGACGAGCAATTATTTCCGTCAAAAGCCAGGTGCAGGTTTACTCAGTATATGCCTAATAAGCCCAACAAATTTGGCATCAAATTTTGGCTTGCATCAGATGTAAGTAGCAAATATGTTTTGAATGGTTTTCCGTATTTGGGAAGAGATGAACAACGACCGTCGTCAATTCTTCTGAGTGAGCACGTTGTTCTGAAACTTGTCGACCCATATACAGGCTGTGGAAGAAATATCACGACCGATAACTTTTTCACTAGCATGTCACTCGCTACAAAATTATTGACCAAACAAACCACTCTAGTTGGAACTATTAGAGCAAACAAAAGAGAACTACCCAAAGCAGCCAAACAAACGAAGGATAACATGGCTCGTTTTTCCACTCTGCTATATAAATCAGAGAATTGTGTTCTTACAATATATAAAAGCAAACCAAATAAAAAAGTAGCTGTTCTTAGTTCTAGGCATAAATTTGTGAAAATTGATAAAACTAATAAAAAAATGTTGCCGGAATCTATTCAGTTTTATAACAGCACAAAATTTGGAGTTGATATGGCGGATCAAATGGCCAGAAAATATACAGTAAAAGCTAGTTCTCGTAGATGGCCCCTCCAAATATTTTTCAATATTTTAGATTTGGCTGCTATAAATGCCTGGATCCTTTATAAAGAAACGACAGGAACACAAATTCAACGAAAAGAGTTCTTGTTTCAATTAGCAGAACAGCTTTCCACCGAATACCGAGCGGCAAGACAGAAAAATGCATCAGAACATGAAGGCCCACAAAGATCAACTGCAACATCATCAAATGCAACCCACTCAAATAAACGCAAAATTTGTCAAGTACGACTTTGCCACAACAACAAAACAAAGAATATATGTGAGAAATGCCAAAAGTATGTTTGCGGAAGATGTACACGTAAACAAATTTTAAATTTCATTTGCATTAAATGTACAAATATGTAATAATTAATTATCTTTTTTTCCAATTGAAGTAAAATTGTGTTATTGTTATTGTTAATAGTTACTAAAAACTTGTTCTATAACTGTAAATAATATACAAAATATTAAAAATGAATTTTAAACAAATTTCTTTGCACATTAGTTATTCTTTCACAATGCAGTCATTTTGACTGCTTTCGGGCAATATAGGTATATACTAAGTTTCAGTCTTTCTAGTGTTAAATAATGTTCTCAAATTGAATTGTATAAGTATTGAAATTGAACTAAAATTGAAATTGAATTGTCACATTGAAATTGAATTGAATTAGAGAAAGAAAACTGTTCAACTGTTTGCAATATGATTATGTATGTAACATAGGTCACTTACCGCTGCTATTGTTTACTTACTTACCGCTTAATATCATTATGTATGTAACATAGTTCACTGACCGCTGCTATTGTTTACTTACTGCTTGTACTTACCTACCTCTCAAATTATATTTACATGTTGTTACCGCTTTGCTTATTATGTACTTCAAAAGAATACAGTTAAAAGTTTGATTATAAAAGGAATAAAATTTGGGTCCACGGACCAGTTGTAACCTAAACGCGAAAGGAGCAACTCTCTCTCGCGAACACAAAAAATCTTGTGTTTTTTCAGCTTCCAAAAAACGAATGGTACGACGAAGACTGTCGCGCCACTGCACAGTGATTCGTTCCATAGACAAAATTCAAAAAATGTATGGTCTCAGAATTTAACGATTTTGATGTAATTTGAAAGAAAAAACTCCAACCAAGAAAACCCCAAAAAATCTGTGCAAAAAATCAATTAGTGTTTGTGCAAACGCGACTCAAAGTTGAAACTTTTATCTCAAAAAAATTTAAGCTCATATTTTCTGGTTTTTAGTCTATTGAGTAAAAAAAAATTGTAAAAACAAATGGTTACCAAGAAGTTGCTTAAACTTTCAATGTGGAATAAGAAATGATGTGGCCATTTTCGCTTTTAATGTTTTCTCAAAATTTACAAAGCTGAGGCTTTTACTTCACTTTTAATTCAAAATATTTTTCTAAATTAAAAATCTGAAAATTGGCAAAACTTTGAGGAAAATATCTAAAAAGTATGTAAAAGTATGTTCCTGGATTTTTTTATTTTAAAAAGCGTTCCTTCTTTGACAGATAATGTAATTACATCCTCCGATATCTTCCGATCTCAGAAAATAATTCAATTTGAAAAGTGGTCTAAATACGTATTTTTCGACAAAATTTATTTTATTTATGCCTAAAAGTATGCAATCAGCATGAAAAATGATAAAATCTGCAAAAATGCAGAACATACATCTATAGTTATCGTTTTTATTGCATTTATTTATTGTCCTTAGACAATTTCTGTTACTCTTTGGAATAATCAATGTTGACGTTACCGATTAAATGTAAAATCTGAAAAATCTAGCCAACACACTTGGTGCTATAGCTCTCCAAAAATGACGAATTTTGCAAATTTAAGTCTCAGGCATTGCCAAACTACAACAACACCATCTCTTTATCGATTATAAAGCAGCATTCGATAGTCCGATGAGGGATGGCCCTGCAACGCTCGTGAGACTTTGCAGAGCGACGTTGAGCAATACACGCAGCTCCGTCAAGGTAGGAAGTAACCTCCCCGATTTGATACGATTCTTTGGCATGCGACCTCTTCAACTTCACCATGGAGTGTTCTGCTCAAAGCCGGTGTACATCGTAATGGCACGATCTTCAACAAAAGTGACCAGCTCCGTGCCTGACAAGCGAGATGACATCGCTGCCTTTGTGGCAACCGAAAGAGAATCTTCCAAAATGGCTTCGGTGGTAAATGAGGGTAAGACGAAGTATATGCTATCTACACGCAGGGTCTTACGTCGAGGCTGACAGGTATACTTTCCAAGCTGTCAAGAAATTCGTCTACCTTGGCACCGCCATAAACAGCAGTAATGATGTCAGCCTCGAGATAAAGTGAAGGATTACTCTTGCCAATACGTGCTACTACGGTCCCGGTAGGTAACTGAGTAGCAAAGACCGCTCTCGACTGACAAAACTTGCACTCTATAAGACGCTCATTCTTCCAGTGGTTCTCTATGATGCAGAAGCATGGACAATGACTGGAAACGACATAGCGGCCCTTGGTGTGTTCAAGAGGAAGGTACTTCGCAAAATCTTCGGCCCTGTTCGTTTGGCGACGACTATTGTATACGAACCAACAACGAGTTGTATGAGCTATATAAGGACGTGGACGTAGCACAACGAACTAACATCAAAGAATATGAAGTAATATAGAACGCGCATCTCATACAAGCAAACGCGTTGTATGACGGGTACTGCTGGTAGTACCCTCTGTTACTAACAGCAGAACTCTCTGTTACTAACAGCAGAAATCTCTGTAACTCTTGCGTAACATGTGAGTAGAAGCAAAGAATATGAAGTAATATACAATAGAACCAAAGAATATGAAGTAATATAGAACGCGCATGTGGGCGCAAAAGTGTTTTCGGTTGCTATGATGCGAGCGGGAAGAGCGAAGCGTAGGCATTTGAAAATGTTAGGTTCATAACATTTTCTGTTAGATTTGCGTATTACAACAGCAAAAAGCTATGTTATTGTTCGCAACGGCTTCACTCGTGTACATTGAAGTGGTGGTTGTTGCAGCGTAGTGTTCGCTCAATCATTTTTTGCATGCATGTTTCTTGATCTTGTTTGCCGAAGCGCAAGCAAAAAAGAAACAACGAACGAAGGCATCGTCATCATCGTTTCAACGAAGATGATTCGCTAATGTTTTTGTTGTTGTCGTTTATTGTGTGTATGCTTTTTCGTGTTGCCGATCTGCTGCCCAAATTGCTATCATATTTCTATTAATCGAATCTTTGTGGTGTATGGCTTTTTGATGGCCAACGCTTTGATTGATTTTAAAATTTGGTGGTTGATCCCAATTTACATAAAATGTTTACAAATATTTTTACGTGGCGAGTTCGAAATAAAATTATTTGTTTATATTTTCACATGGTTGATTTCAAGTTTGAGAATATAGGAAAACTACTACTATATTGACTTCAGTACACTTCAAATCAAAAATAATTAGATACGTGTTTTAATTTTTTTTTTAATCGAAATCTAACGGACAAACCAAGGGTTAAAAGATTTGAACAAGCATAATTTTATAGGTGTATTGACTTTTAATATGTCGAAAGCACTAAATGAAGAAATAAATAATAAGACAAGTATTTTGTCATATGAAAATGTGATTTAGGAATAATAATTAATAATTGATTGGCACGACAGCCCGCTTACGCGAGACTAAGGCCTAGTTTCCCGCAGCCACCCGTGTTGTGCGTGTGAATTTTGTACGCGGGTGGAAGGGACCTACAGTTTTATGCCGGTTCCGAACGGCAGGTTGGGAGCTTTTTCATAGGCAATTTTTACTCTCAGAGGTTTGCCATTTCCAGCTGAGAGGACAGCCACCGAAAGAGAAAACGAGTTTCCCGTTATTTTTTTAGGTGTTACTACATGCAGTATTCGATCTTGCGTCGCTCTGCATGCGACTCGTTGGACCGCGCACTAACCAACTGAGCCACGGCGGCTGCCTTACCATTATGCCATTAGGAATGCCTACGTTTAAAAGTAGTATAAATATTCTACACCTGAATGGTTCCATGGCAAATGATGTGACCATAAATTTACAATATAAGATTTTATTATTTTAGTTCTTTTGAACAAGCATTATATGTGGGCCGTAAGAAAAGTTCCAAAGAACGAGACGGAAAATTATTACGTGGTAATATGGTAAAAACGTCTTCCTTTCTTTCCAATTTCCCTGTTTAATTGTCTTTTTTGATTACTTTTTATTTATTTTTTATTGCCTGTAGCGATCATATAGGTCACCACGCCAGCCATATTTTATTTTCTTTTCTATGATTATGCGCACACTACAGTCGGCAGTGAGTTAAGGAGCAATATGGAACGGCGTGCAGGCTTATAGAAGAAGAACAAAAGCCAGCCAGATAACTTACTTACTTACTTAACTGGCCATAACAACCCGTTATCGGGTTACGGCCTGCCGCAAAACTTCTCTCCAGGTGCCTCTGCTTCGCGCGCGCCTTCTCCAGTTGGTCACACCAAGAGATACCAGGGCCTCTTCCACTTGGTCCTTCCACCGGAAACACGGCCTCCCTCTTCGCCGTCGACCTCCAACCATCGCACAGTGGTCGGACTTATATGGGCACAGCGGTCAAAAATACTTCTAGCAGAAATATCAGCCTGAAACTTTGGTAACTTGTTTCTAAAAATGTGGCAATTATTTCATGTGAAAATGGGCGTGGTCGGACATCTATACGCCTGCCCCCATGAAGGAAATGATAAAAAATTTGTTTCTTTTTTGTTTTTAATGAGAAACAAATTGTTTCCAAGATTTTGCTCGACAAAATTCATATATAGGCAGGGTCAGAGGGGCAACCGGAGGGGGTTGCGGGGTTCAAACCCCCAAATCAAAAAATTGCTTGTGAAAATTATGATCTCAAACAGTATTAGGCCCAAAGTGGTATGCAAAACCTCCCAAAATGAAATCCTGTGTGCGTCACTGTACAGGTAATTAACTCAAAACGGAGCGTGAATTAAAATTTTATGAACAGAAGGTGGAAGCCAGTACCATTGATACATCTCTATCTCTTAGCAGTGTCGAGCGCATATTTCCTTAATTTTTCAAAATTTATTTTTTAATCTGAAAACATAGCTTTAGCTTTAACATAAAATTTAGCACTTGTATAAATCATATTTTATCTTGATATATCTCAAAATTTTATTAGAAAAAGTTTTCCATACGACACATTTTTAACTGATCGTTCCTGTGGCAGCTATATGTTACAGTTGGGCGATCTTGTTCAAGTTTAGTTATGCGATTCAGTATTACATAGAAATGTCAAATACGACATTTTGTGAGAATGTCTTTAAAAATGCATATCTTGTTATGTCATTTCTTCTGCCAGATTTACTAATTTTCCCACATTGTGTGGTCTGAAACCGCTTTGCTCCATTTTCTCCTTCCACATTTGGACTGGAAACCTCTTTAACATTACCAAAAAAAACCAAAACTGTCCCCACAGAACCTATGATAACAAAAATATTTACATATGTAAATAGTGTCAGTCACCGTATATAAAAATTGGTTTAAAAGTGAAATTAAAATAGAAAAGTAAAAAAATTGCAATACGCATTATATTAACATCACCTTACTTAAAAACAACAGCACAAACAAACAACAATACCACCGCACAAAATGCCAAGCTTCTTTTGCACTTCTGGGTTTGCGCCCCATTTTTAATACAGGCACTCAGTCTATGAAAGATTGCACGAAGCCTGGCAAATTCTGGCAGCTGAAACTAACACATTATAATCTTAAAACGTGACTTAGTATTAGGAAAAAAAGATCAATGGGGGCAACGAGGGGGAACACAACTAAAACTTTAAGTGAAATTCTGGGAGTCAGACGAAAAACACAGAATATAGTAGTAGTAAATTTTGATTTTTGTTTTTAAGTAGACTTCAATTCAAATATATCTCATTAACTAAAATTAAGTTAAATACTTGTATGTTCAATACCCTTTTTATTAATTTTAAATTTGGTGATTTTTTAATAAAGTTTTAACACTTCAAAATTGATTATTGTAAAACGCTGCTCACATTGCACTAATCAAGTGAACAAATGTTCTCACTTCTGATGCTATTTTCAGAAAGTACCGCAAGAATCAAACCAAAAAAAATTTACCGTTAGAAAGCTTGATTATATAGGACACTATGTAGTTACTTTTAATTTTAAAATTTGGACTTTGAATTTTTTATTTTTGGCCTATGGGAGCGACCACAGTGCATCGCATCGAATACCTTTTTCGCCGGAGCTTCGTCGTCCATGCGGCAGACATGACCGAGCCAGCGTAGCCGCTGGATGTTAATTCGCAGCCAGATAACAGAAATCGTTTTACAATTTCAGCATTTCGCCAGCGTAACAACAACAGCACATCGTCCTCCTCTCCCAATCATCCCACGCCGCAGCAGTGTGCTAACGCAGACTCGCTGCAGTGAGCGCAACCAAAAGCAAGCCTTCGTATGTTTATTTTCTCTGCTTCTACTCACATGTTACGCCGAAGTTACAGAGATTTCTGCTGTTAGTAACAGATGGTTCTGCTGTCAATAACAGAGGGTACTACCAGCAGTACCCGCCATACAACACGTTTGCTTGTATGAGATGCGCGTTCTATATTACTACATATTCTTTGATAGAACGCGCATCTCATACAAGCAAACGCGTTGTATGGCGGGTACTGCTGGTAGTACCCTCTGTTATTTACAGCAGAATAACCTGGCTAAGATATTATTAAGTTCGGCTACAGAGGGGTTACAGTTATTACCTCCTTTTTGCCTTAACACACCAAACGTATTCTCCAACTTGTCCTGGTTAAAGGCCTTTGTCATAATAAAAACTTGTCCGAATTATCTTTTATTATTTCATCTACAAGTAGAAGGACCGATTTTAAGGATAGTTTCATGCCATCTAGGAAGAAAACTCGTTTTTTTTCATCAACAAATTTCACTTCCTCTAGATCATATAAAAATGTTTGAATAAATGTGTGCGATTCTTTCTTAATCTGAAGAGCAGATCGGTAGCAGTTATCTGCATACAAAGATCCACAATTCATGCAATCAAATATTTGATAAATTTTTGCTATAAAATCAGCTGTGGATAACGCTACCTCTTGTGAGATTTTTTTAAATCCACTTATGTCTGAAATTGTTCTGATAGCAGCTTCGACTGTTTTACTGAACACTTGAGTGGAAAATTTAACACGCATTTTTTCAAATGAATTTGGAAATATATGTTGTCTAGTCAATTTTGGGCACATTTTGGTTTTACAATTTTCTTCCCTCTCCCAAAGCTCTTGAACTACTTTAAAGCTAACTAAACCATCAGGCGTTTTCAAGTCGCATTTAAGCCAACCATTTCGCAATGACTTGATTAAATGTGGGAAATCGAACATGCAATAAATTTTTTGATTTTGAAATTGAAAGTATGGTTTCTCTATACATACGCCTAAGTCGGAGAAACACTTTCTATTAGAAGACCCCTGATCACAAACCAAAACGTTCACTACTATACCAAAATTGCTTAAAATTTTAAGATTTTCTTTAATTATTTTGCACAAGGTATCTGCTGTTAATCCATTCTCGGACACAAAATAGTTTAAAATTGAACACCAACTCGAGAGCATGGACTTCAACATAAATACACATACTTGCTTACCAATTTTTTTTTGTTCTTTCGAAGCCTGTGCATTCAAATCCGTCAATTAAATCTAGTTTTTGATTGTATCGTAACTCTCTACGTATTGCCATTTCGTCCATTAAAAGAACCATATTATTTTCATTTTTTTCCTTCAACTCTAAGCACATCTTTTTAATGAATTCAAAAGCCACATTGTTGATACCGGGCTGAAGGAACTTTATTGGAGCTCACCGATTTAAGGTGCTAATATGTGGCAAATTGAAATTTAACTTATCTCTTAGGAAAGAATATGTTGATTGCGAAATATAAAAAATATTTTGCTCTAAATATTTCACTTCGTCAGAATATTATTTTGGCCGGGTGTTAAGTAAAAGTTTACAAAATGTTTTGGATTCCAAGTTGATATGTTTTAAAGAATCAATTGAATTTTTTAAAGTCTTTGAACAACAATTCTTGGATTTTAAAATAAAGCGCTTTTCTTTTCGCAATTTTTCATTAATTTTTTTGAATTTTTTTAATAGGTCGCTGTATTTCTTTTTGTAATAATGGGTTATTTTGACGTTTTTTCGCAATTACTGCATACTATGTCATCATAACGTGGTCGTTTCAATGAAGAATCTGGTTCTAAAAATTCTTCATCCGAAATCTCATGATCTTCGTCTAAGTTTGAGGTTGGAATCGCATCCTTTTTTAGAAACCTTTTTCCTACATAAGTACTGGAGAAATGATTTTCACAAATATACAGTTTTCGGTTATAGTCGTCATAAGATATATTGCATTTTTCGCGTCAAATTTGGCCAAACACGAAATCAGCAGCGGGGAATCTAAATAATCTAAGATTCTCGCATTGTCGTCTCGATTTTTTGCAATTGCGAACACAACATTGAATTGCAGACGTTGAGGAATTTCTATTTGTCTTTATATTTGTAGCCATATTGTAACAATCCGAAACACAAAATAGAATTACAATGTTGGACAAGGGCGTTAAAATACTTCTTAAAGAAATTCAAAATTGATATCAATCACGTCAAAATATAAACAAATAATTTTACTTGGAATACGCCACGTAAAAATATTTGTAGAAATTTCAAATTGGATTCAACCACGTCAAAAAAAAACCGCTGGAAAAGGTTCAAAATTGGTATCAACCACTTAAAAATATAAACAAATGATTTTACTTGGAAGTCGCCACGTAAAAATATTTGTAGAAATTTCAAATTGGATTCAACCACGTCAAAAAAAAACCGCTGCAAAAGGTTCAAAATTGGTATCAACCACGTCAAAATATAAACAAATGATTTTACTTGGAACTCGCCACGTAAAAATATTTGTGAAAATTTCAAATTGGATTCAACCACGTCTAAATATTTGCAGGTTTTAAAAATCAATCAAAGCGCAGCATTTGAGCAAACAGCAAAACCAAAAAGCATACACACATTAAACGACAACAACAAAAACATTGGCGAATCCCGAGTCATCTTCGCTGAAACGATGATGACGATTAGAGTCCGACCGATTAATCGGCATCGGCATCGGCTAGTATCGGCCAATAAAATTGGTATCGGCATCGGCAAAAAAAAAAAGAATCGGCATCGGCTTCGGCCTTTTTGCCACATCGGCTTTTTTTGGCCGATGCCACATCGGTTTTTTTTGGTCGATTATCCTGCTTTCATTTCTTGTTTGTTTTTATTTGCAGCTAAATCGCACTGTCTTTCTTTTTCATATCTCGCTTTGTATATTTATCACATTTTTATTATACGTTACAACCCAGTGTTGCCTGATTAGGGGGTTTCTCTTTAGATTTGTTTGGATTTTATGACAAATATTTAAGGGGACAATATTTTACAGATATTTTTAATCTATTTTTGCTACATCAACACCTTGCTCAGCTGTATTGGCTATTGGGTCTTTTGTTAATTGCTTGTGCCAAATAGAATGAGCAATTTTCATGAAATATTAATTTTATGTGTTATAAATTTGGGGGAAATTTTAGTTTAATGTATTTAAATTCTGAATTTTCTTGTAATTTTATTTAGTTTTTAGTTGTTTATTTTCTCGTTTTTGTTTGTTAATTTGTGATGAATGTGATGAAATGTACTATATATGTAATAGTTCCTTTTGTTGTTTTATAAAATAAGCTGTGTTTTTGATTGAATTCATTCGTGTTTATTTTTTTCTATGGAATCGGCATCGGCATCGGCCAAAAAATTTGGTATCGGTCGGACTCTAATGACGATGCTTTGGTTCGTTGTTTGCTCTTTACTTGCGCTTCGGCAAACAAGATCAAGAAACATACATGCAAAAACTGATTGAGCGAACACGCTGCAACAACCACCATTTCAATGTACACGAGTGAAGCCGTTGCGAACAATAACACTTTTGTGCCCACATGCGTGTTCTATATTACTTCATATTCTTTGCTAACATCCAGCAGGTACGCTGACTTGGCCATGTCTGCCGTATGGACGACGAAGTTCCGGCGAAAAAGTTGTTCGATGCGGTAGTTGGAGGTCGACGGCGAAAAGGGAGGCCGTGTCTCCGGTGGAAGCACCAAGTTGAAGAGGCCCTATATTCTCTAGGTGTTACCAACTGGAAAGGGCGCGCACAAACCAGTGGCAGAGGAGAGAGCTTTTGCGGCAGGCCGTAAACCGATAACGGGTTGTTATAACTAGTAAATAAAGTTAAATGTGTCTTCGAATCTACGTTTGGCAATAATGACTATTTCATCGGCTAGCCTTGACAATTTATGCCATTACTTGAAACTCGGGAAACTCGTTTTCTCTTTCGGTGGCTGTCCTCTCAGCTGGAAATGGCAAACCTCTGAGAGTAAAAATTGCCTATGAAAAAGCTCCCAACCTGCCGTTCGGAATCGGCATAAAACTGTAGGTCCCTTCGACCCGCGTACAAAATTCACACGCACAACACGGGTGGTTGCGGGAAGCTAGGCCTTAGTCTCGCGAAAGTGAGCTGTCGTGCCAGTCAATTATTATTATTGCTACGAAAATCCAAGTTTATTTTCGAAGGTTCGTTTTGATTGTATTTGAAAATAAAACAACTTCAGTTATCCAGCGCAACGTAGTCAAAACTAACAATCGCTTTATTTACAAATTTGCACTTGTTCTACTTTACACTACTACTATTGCATGTTTCCCCATTGCTTGCTCAACACAGACTCGACTCACTGCGCTGCACACTGCTGCTTTTATACCAGTTTTCTTATCGCGCCGAAGTTTCTTGCAACTTCCAATTGGAAAATGCTCGATCATTCTCGCACAGCCCATTTCTCGCGAACCTTGCCATATCGGACTATACCAAGCGAATTATACCAGTTTGCCGTACTTCACAGTGCATGCCTAAAAATATGCTTGCAAAAGCGTTCATGCACAGCACAGAGTGCCTTTTCGTTTCACTGCCCATCACTTAGACTTGTTCGTCCCGAACAAGTACCGAGGCTCCGCCGGAGTAAGACGCCAGGCGCTCCAAATGGACAACTTTCAACCTCGCATTTCTGTTGCTGCAGCGTTGAACTCTGTACACCACGTCATTAATCTTCGTCACGACTTTGTACGGTCCTTCCCATGATGTTTGATGTTTTGAAGACAAACCTTTCCTCCGCTGCGGGTTGTAAAGCATTACCAGATTACCTTCTTGGAACCCCTCTGGGTTAGCCCGTAGACCATAGCTCGCTGTCAATCTGCTTTCAACTATTTGAGTGCGGCTCCGCGATCTTCTCCTCGGCCCTTTCGCAGCCGAACACCGATTACAGCCTCTGATCCACTCAGCGACAGACTCCTGGCATCCTACCCAATAGAACCGCCTTCTTATCTTGGCGACAGTTTTTGCGATGCCTAGGTGCCCTCCACTGGAGTCGTTATGGTTTTCCTCGATGACATCGTCGATTCGGCCTCTCGGGACCACTATTAGGGATTTTCTGGTCCTGCGATCCCTGCTCTCCCACTCGCGGTATAGGCAGCCATCCTGCAGACGTAGACTTTGCCACTGTGCCCAGTAAGCCTTCGTGATCGGGCTCTCATCAGCCATCTCCTGCCAGGCCGGCCGTAATCTCTGCGCTTTGCCTTCGATGATCTTCGCGAGATCCGTATCCTTACGCTGGTCCTTCTGTAGCCTTTCCGCAAGCCAATCTTCCTCTTGCAGAACTCTTACCGACCGAACATCCACAATTTGTCCCTCGTTTTCGGCCTGCGAATTATGCCTGCGCTCGGTCTCGCACGAATGGTGTGGCAGAGCGTCATCCCTTCTTGGCGACGTCTTTTGTCCGGAACGCTTTTCTCGCAGATGGCAGTCTCGTGATATGTGGCCTTGCTTGCCACATCGCCAGCAACTGACTCGAGATGATACTGCCCGCAGCCCCTCTGGTGCCACCGAGCTCACTGTCTGGCTTTGCGTGACACGTCCAGATTGGACTCCATGCATCTCCCCAGATGAATGTCGAAAACTTCCCCTCCAGGCCGCCTCATACGACAATGCGCTTGTCACCGTCTCACGGAATGTCGGCTTGCCCATCATCAATGCACTGCGTCGTGTCTCCGGGTCATGAAGACCTTCAATAAACGCCTCAATCTTCATCCTCTCGAGATAATCAGCGCCGAATTTCGGGTAGCACAACTGTACGAGCCGCTCAATGTCTGCTGCATACGTCTGCAGCGCCTCGTCTGCTCTTTGCCAGCGGTTCTTCAGCTCGCAATAACACAGCATTTTGTTGTGCTCGTCACTGTATCTGACTGCCAATGCCCTCATGACGGTCTCGTAATCACCTCTCAAACCTTCCGGAACTGTTATTACCTCAGCCGCAGGACCTCTTAGAGCCAGTATCAGCCTCCGACCTTTCCTAACATTGGTCCACTGACTCTCCAAAGCAGCCATCTCGAATTGTAGTTTGAATGTGTCAAACGACGTAGTACCGTCATAGGTAGGCACTTCTATGGCAAAACTTTCCTCAACCGACTGCACCCTTCCTCGCAGCTGTACCTCTCTAAGCCGCTCGTCGATTTTTCTGTTCACCGAATCACCCAGATTGTCAACTCGTTTGTTTAAGGACTCATCCAGGTCGTCGACTCGTTTGTCCAAGTGTTCCACTTGCGCTCCCAGGTGCTCTACCTTCACATGTAGTTTGTTGGAGATTTCTTCCACTTTCTGCTCCAAGCGCGCAGAATTTTCCTGAAGCTTGGTGGACAACTCGCAATTCGCACTTTCCAGTTTCGCTGACATTTCTTGATTCGCCGTTTCCATTCGTGCCGAAATGTGATTAATAATTTCCAATTTTGCTGCAATTTGCGCCGACAGTTCCTGCCTTTAAATGCCTTTAAATGCAGCCATTAGCTGGCTCATGTCCAACGCTTGTAGTGGCGCAGCCGCTGCAGCCGTACTTTGCATCGACGCAGCACCCGCAGGCGATTCCTCCACTTTGGCCGACGCCTCTTGTTCCTGCGTTCCGAACTCGTGTGCAGCCCAATCGATGCCTCGTGACTCACACGCCTCTCGCAAGCGCAGCTGCAACTCCACCTTTCCGCCAGCAGTCGGCAAATTCCAGGCAGCCAGCTCCTTCTTCAGCTGGTCCACCATCAGCAGCTCGAGTTTAACCATTTCTGCGTTTTTATAATTTTATTTTACTTTCAGTAATACAATCCGAACTTCTGACACCAATTGTTACGAAAATCCAAGTTTATTTTCGAAGGTTCGTTTTGGTTGTATTTGAAAATAAAACAACTTCAGTTATCCAGCGCAACGTAGTCAAAACTAACAATCGCTTTATTTACAAATTTGCACTTGTTCTACTTTACACTACTACTATTGCATGTTTCCCCATTGCTTGCTCAACACAGACTCGACTCACTGCGCTGCACACTGCTGCTTTTATACCAGTTTTCTTATCGCGCCGAAGTTTCTTGCAACTTCCAATTGGAAAATGCTCGATCATTCTCGCACAGCCCATTTCTCGCGAATCTTGCCATATCGGACTATACCAAGCGAATTATACCAGTTTGCCGTACTTCACAGTGCATGCCTAAAAATATGCTTGCAAAAGCGTTCATGCACAGCACTGAGTGCTTTTCGTTTCATTATTATTATTACTTGTTAGAAGAAAAATTTTTGAAAGATTAACAGCAACTCGAAAGATTGTTACCAACAGATGAAATATATTGAAATAAGTATTTCACAGTTTGCCACACTTTTTTATGGTGGTGGTAACACTGTGTGTGAGTTTTTCTCTCATCAAAATTGGAGTGTGGTTTTTCTACAGCAAGATGCCAAAATGGCCTAACCCAAATTGTCCTTAGTTTGGCCAAAGTATTCTCAATTTCTTGAGCACTGAACACTATCACCCTCATAAGGAGCAATTTCTTTTTTAATAATCATTATTTTTCCATTTTTCACGCTCTACGTCTTCACTCGGATAGATTAGAAATCTCAGTGAAATTTTCAACTGCGTCGCAACAAAACATTCACAAATTACTTTCAATAAGTGCTTATTTATATTCTTTGTTGGACTTGCACAGTGCGACTAGTCACAAAGTATTTCCAGAAAGTAGACCTAAAAGACGTTTTTGGAAAGTAAAAAGTACTTACGAAAATTACTCTAACAAGAACTCTACTATCTAAGAAGTATTTAAATTTTAACTATGCTGCAAATAATACTTCACAGCAACTATTTCCTACTGTGTTGGACAACTCATAATAACGAGGCTATATTCTACGGCGCATTGATCAGCGATCTACCAGCTGCCGTAGTGAGTTGTGAGTCAGCTTTCTTAACGCTTATTATGGAAACGCCGGCCTTGATAGTCCAGCGGGTAGCGCGCTGGCTTCTCATACCAAAGGCTCCAGGTTCGATTCCTGGCTCGGGCTGGTGAACAACTCGTCTACTTTTATCGCTATCCACATGAAGGGAATGAGAATTACAAGAATCGCACAAGTGCGCTCTTGGCAGGCAATGGCAAAACCTCCAAGTGTGAACGAAGAACTGCCAATCGCCGTTCGGATTCGGCGTTAAACTGTGGGTCCCTCCCTTCCCTTTCCCCATCCGCTTAGAATGTGTGCTGTAACATATGTTGGAAAGACAGTGTTGCATATGCATTTAAAAAAACTGGTGAAATATGAGATATTAATCTAATTTTCCTTCCCTATCCCCCATGGGTATAGTACAATGGTCTGAAATGGACTGAGTGCTATAGAAGGCTTGTAGCCTTCCTGCCCACCCTCACATCCATCCATCCATCCATGGAAACGCTTATTAAGGTCAAATAATATGTAATCCTCATGCAACTTATAGTATTTATGCTATCGTATTTTTTATTGAAAATATATATTAGTTTTTATTAAGTTTTTTAATATAAAAAACAATGCGCATCTTACGCATACATTTTTAATAGTTATGAATCTTTTGCGTTGTCTGTAAACTATATTATATATATATATATACATATATATATATATGAATTGTTTTTTTGTTGTTGCTTGCATTTTATAAATACTATGTACAAAACTGGAAAAATATATTTATATATATATTAATATACATATACCCATATATGCATATATATATATATATAAATATATATAAAGTACAAAACAGCAACGTGCCTACTACACAAATATTCCATTTCAATCATATTTTCATTTATCATTTTCGTTTGCTTTAAATATTTAATTTGATTTCATTTCATATATTAACCAAAAATTATTTTGTTTGTAATTTGTAATGCTTCTTCTGCTGCTGCTCCTGAATAAAGGTACGTTATAGCAACAAAAACTCCTTGTTTCAAATAGCAATGGTACAAATGTCGGGCGTGGTGATAAAATTAGCAAACGCGCACACATTGATGCCAGTTTCAATTTAATACATAAATATTTCCTATAACTAGTCGATTTCCACTGAATTTGACATGGTGCAAAATGTAATGTAAAATATTCGCTCGCTAACAGCCCTACTCTGGCACTACCGTAACAATTGTTACCCCCCGTAACAATTGAATTGAATTTGTTTCCGTATTCTGGAAAAATGGTGACAAGAAGAAATTTCAAACAATTCACCACTCGGGGTGAAAGCTTTTTTTCTATCAAAACAGCTGTTTTTTGTATTTTTTCTGTCAAACTGTAAAAAAATAAACAAACAAAAAATGGCAAATGCAGAAAATCTGGCGAAGCAAGTCTTTTTTTTGGAGTTTCTTCACAATGTATGTATATATTCTTTTAGTTTCTAGAGTTCCTAAGTTTAAGCGCACGACACGTCGCGACGCAGGAGCAGCTGAAGCATTTTTTTCAGTTTCTCAAGGCGCATTTGAATACGAAATTTGAATTTTATAATTTTTGTATGCTTGTCACCTGCTCCTACGGAGGTAACAAATTTCGAAACAATTGTCACCTTTTGAGCTTTTGAATTTGCTCCAGAATACCAAAAAGTGACAATTGTTACCAAGTATTCAATTGTTACCGAGGTGACTATTGTTTCGGTTGCCAGAATAGGGCTGTAAGTGAGTCGGAGTTTGAGTGTTAATATGCAACTGCTATAAAATGTACGGGCGCAATATTTATCTGAATATTGTCTTCATGCACATATCACGCGTGTGTGTGTGTGTGTAAGGATGCATGAAGTGCCCAGGTCCAGCATCTTGTTATACAACTGAAATTGGATTTTAATTAGTGCAAATTAAGTTCATTCAATTTGCTGCGTTACAGATCAAGTGAAATCATTACAGGGCATCTCTATTTTATGCAACATTCTTTTTACATTTTCTTCGTATCGTTTCAGCGAGCCTGTAGATTAAAAACAAAACTATCTTATAAGAAGAAACACTAAAAAAAACTTAAGCTACACGCACGCCTTCTGTTTATAATTCAACACGAACAGTTTCCTTTTAATTTTGTTATATATACATAAGTATATATATACTCTGTTGTTTCCTCGGCGAAATATACACGCAATTCTTCATGTTCAGCAAATTTACTGATTATACAAACTAAAATGTGTATGCAGTTGAAATCGTATCTATATATACTTTTGTGGTATAAAATATACATCGAAACAAACCTACTTGAAGCCACTGTTCAATCAGTGTACACTACATACGATGAATTTGAATCCATTTCGTTCATTTCGACCTTGATAAAATTTTGTGTGTTCAGCTGCACTGGACTGTTGGAGTCATTGTTACTGCGACTGCCACCCACTGAATTTCGCCTGGGAACGAGCAAAACTTAGTACCTTCATTGTTCAAGTTCCGACTTAATGCCGCTGCTGCTCGATTACTTACTTGGCCTTGGCATGTGTTAGAATGTGCGATTTAAGGTTCGTGGACTGTGCGAATTTTTTGTTGCACCCATCGAATGGACAGACATACGGCCGATCACCGGTGTGTATGCGTACGTGCGTTCTGCAATTGAAACTTTTGTAAAGCATACTGTTAATGTGTGGTCTGAACCAATGCTCACCGCAAATTGAAATCCAACGAGAAGCGTTTGCCACAGCCTTCAAATGTGCACTGGAATGGCTTTTCGCCGGTATGCACCAGCTGGTGCCGCTTCAACTTGGAGCTCTCTACAAAAGCCTTACCGCATTCAGCGCAGACGTGTACTCGTGGCCCGTGCGTGTGCAGATGCTTGCGCATCGCCGAATTGTCGCGGAATAGCTTGTTGCAGCCTTTATGCGGACAACCGATACGCTTATCGCTGCCCCCGCTTAACTCAGAAGAGCTGATATTGGCTTTGTTGCTGTAGCTGAGCGGTGGCGGCGATGTCGATGTGATAGTATGTAGGTTCTGCTGCAGCATTACACCTACAGGCAAGCTGCTCGTCGGTACGCCGCCGCCATCCTGCATTGCGGCCATCGCGATGGCAGCCGCACTACTGGGATGCAGTAGCTGCGTACTCAACGTGCTGACTACTGATGTATCAACATTTTTGTCATCGTCGCCGGATAGGAGCGCGTCTGTTCGACGGCCAACCGACGTACTAATCTGTGCAGTCTTTTTTAATTTCAGCTTATTTTCGGTATTGCTAGTGCGCGCAAACTCGGACAATTGCTTTGGATCGGACAAGTCCAGGTCGGGTATAGCGTTGGTGACGGTCGTGTTACTACTGCTGGCAGCTGCAGCCACATTAGCCATGTCGATTTGATCCTGCACCAAAATATGTTGCTGCTGCTGTTGTTGCAACATCAATTGCTGTTGCAGCAGCTGCTGCTGCTGAAAATTACTATTGCTAAGCATGACTGGTAGGTTGTGTGCGGGTTCATTTGAATGAAGGGAACTGGTACCGGCAATGCCAACAACGACGTTTTCCATGTCCGGTGCATCGGCGCTAACGAAGTCCTGATATTCGTTGTCCGGCTCTGCAATCGACAACTCATCATCCGAATTTCCGGAGGCCCACATTGTGACGCTAAACTCGCCTTCCATGGTCTTGATTTGCACTTGCTTCTGTTCCCAACGGCGCGGTTTAGTTGCTTCTTGTGGTATATGATCGGAGGGCTTTACACAAATAGCATTGTTGCCGCCGGCGGCTTGTAATGACTGCTGATGTTGCTGTGTTTTATTGCAGCGTTGTCGCTGGAAGCGTTGAAGGCTGGCGTGACTGTGCTGCTTGTATGATGGCGTGCTGCCAAAGGCGCCAACCAAATCAGATACACTATTGACTTTGCGCGCAGCGTTAAAGCTTTGCTGCTGCATAGCACTGCTGTCAATTGTGTGCGCAGACTCACAAACATTAGCAGGCGAAATGCCATGTTGCAGATGTTTAGAATTGTGCTTCTTTTTCCTATAAGTAGAACACAAAATGTAAAAGTACGTAAACCAGAGCATACATATCTTACTTGACCGGGAAGGCAGCCAAGATGGCTGCATCTGCTGCCATTGCCGTCGATGTAGTGGGCGCCGCCGACGACAGGTTTGGATCGACGTACAGATCATTGTTAAAGGGCGATGCATGAGCATACGCCACGTAATCTTTATCACTGGTGCATAGCACGTCGTCATGTTCTGCGAGATGCGAATCAGAGTGCATTACGATTTCTTCGGTTATAAAAACTGCAAGGCCGAATAGAGTTTGAGATAAACAACGAAAAAATAAATGAAGAGATTTAGTTCTATGCTCAATACTGCTTTATCAATGCATATTTTGGACTCTTAAACTTAACCACCGACAACAGTCATTGGTGTGACACATCAATTACGCACATACAAAACAATAGCCCTATTCATAATCTTGTGTAAACGGTCTTGCATCGTAACATTTGCAAAACAGTGTAATATATTTTTTTATTCATGATACAATTAACAAGGTATACTAAGTACGGAGACCCACAAAATAGTTGTACGGGAAATAACAGATGTCGTCAAATGATTTTATTATTGGTGGTTTTTTGCAGTTTAAATTTAGGACCATAAAATAGATCGCTAAGTATCAAAAAGTTTTGAACCGAAAGTTTGTTAAAAAATATAGTTGAATATTCCGGTTCTTATACATCGTACTTGAAATTTATATTTTGAATAGAATATAACTTACAGTATTTTTTTCAATTTGATTTGAATGCTTACTAAAAGACTGCAAAACAATACCACGAACTCCTGCTTGCAAAATGAAACCTTGCTCTTTGGGAGACAAGAATTCTAGCTGTTATTCAAATTAACGTACGTAAACAAAGGATTTTGGGGAAGGCTTTTCGTACTAAGTTTACCTTGTTTATTGTATACTGGCTTGCACAAATTGGATAACAACTTGTATAAATTTAAACCTTGATTTTGTTCCGTGTTTTCTACGGATGCATTACATGTATTGTTTTTCAGCCTCTTCGTTATTATTCAAAATGAAATAGGAAAACAAATATATTGTAAGCGATGTTCCATTTAAGGGGAGGTTCTCCTCTTTTTTTTCAAAAAATCAATTTTTTTTTTTTTGATGAAATGAAAGGTATGAATGTCGAGAATATGTGTGCAAAAGGATTTTTCGATCCGCAGCATATTTATCGCATAGGAGCGTCTCTGATGCGTCGAACTTTCGCGCGCGGAGGAACGCTCTGGTGCTATTTTACTGCGCGGCCAAAGACTTTAAACGCGTTTATCTCAAAACCATTTTTTTCATCCTAACGTCAAGCGTAACTCATGATCTACTTATCCGAGTTACTTCATCTATAGCATTTCTTAAAGGGTATGATTTTTTATATGACTTATACCAAAGAATATGAAGTAATATAGAACGCGCATGTGGGCGCAAAAGTGTTTTCGGTTACTATGATGCGAGCGGGAAGAGCGAAGCGTAGGCATTTGAAAATGTTAGGTTCATAACATTTTCTGTTAGATTTGCCTAGGACAACAGCAAAAAGCTATGTTATTGTTCGCAACGGCTTCACTCGTGTACATTGAAGTGGTGGTTGTTGCAGCGTAGTGTTCGCTCAATCATTTTTTGCATGCATGTTTCTTGATCTTGTTTGCCGAAGCGCAAACAAAAAACAAACAACGAACGAAGGCATCGTCATCATCGTTTCAGCGAAGATGACTCGGGATTCGCTAATGTTTTTGTTGTTGTCGTTTATTGTGTGTATGATTTTTTGTGATGCCGATCGGTTTATTTTCTTCTTCTTCTTTTATTTTCTTTGCTGCACAGATTGCCGTCAGCTCACCATCAATCGAATCTTTGTGGTGTATGGCTTTTTGCTGGCCAACGCTTTGATTGATTTTAAAATTTGGCGGTTGATCCCAATTTAAAATGTTTACAAATATTTTTACGTGGCGAGTTCGAAATAAAATTATTTGTTTATTTCACATGGTTGATTACAAATTTGAGAATATAGAAAAACTACGAAAAAAATTAACTGATGGCTGTATTGACTTCAAAATTCGTAAAAACAAATTTCGAAATCAAAAATAATTAGATACGTGTTTTAATTTTTTTTTTTAAATCGAAATCTAACGGACAAAACAAGGGTTAAAAGATTGTATGTTGATTGACTATTGACTTTCAATATGTCGAAAGCACTACTAAAGCACTAGATAAAGAAATTAATAATATGACAAAATATTTTGTCATAAGAAAACTGTGATTTAGGAATGCCTACGTTTAAAAATAGTATAAATATTCTACACCTGAATGGTTCCATGGCGAATGATGTGACCATAAATTTACAATATAAGATTTTCTTAGTTTAGTTCTTTTAAGCAAGCATTATACACTCCGGGCCACCAGAATAGGTTCACATTTTTTTCTGGAGGAAAATGAGTAGTGTTCTTACAAAACACAGTTTTACCTCATTTATTGGTATCAATATGTTCAAGGCATCTATTGTGAACCTACATGTCCAAAACACAATTTGACATTTATTTCATTTTTCTTTTTTGGCCCACTTTTGTACAGTGAACCCCAAAACTGAGTACATTTTAGTGGGCCACCAGAATAGGTTCACATTCAAAATCGCTGCTTTTTTGGCGAATAACGGGACTTTTGGGAGCAAAACCAAATTTGATCATTCCATTAAATGTTTTTCTTAACGTTTGTATGAAAATGGGTCACGGAAAAGCTCTCACTTCCGAAGAAATCGCTCAAATTAAAGTGCTTGAAAGCGAAAATTATTCTTTGCATAAAATAGCGTTTAAAATAAACATAAGACAAAATGTGGTGAGCAATTATTTGCGAAATAAAAGCACTAATGGAATAAACATGAAAGGCTGCACGCATTCGGTGACAACGTCTGCAGACAAGCGTGCCATACTGCGATGTGCTTCAAATTCCGCTGACTCAGTTGCCAAAATCAAGGCTAAAACTGGACTTTCTGCAAGCTATTCTACTATCAAACGTGTCATTCGGAATGTCCCCAACCTAAAAAGAAAAAAACTGCAAAAAGAACCACCGCTAACTGCTCAGCGCCAAGAAAACCGTTTGGAATTTCGCAGAAATCATATGGCATGGAACGACAAATGGAAGTACGTCGAGTTTTCGGGCGAAAAATGGGTTTAATCTTGATGGACCCGATGAATACAATTTGTATTTCCATGACCTTAGAAAAAAGGAACGCTTTTTAACACGCCACCACGGTTGAGAAGGTGGAATTATGGTATGGGGAGCGATTTCCTACTACGGAACTGTCAAGCTGAAATTTCAAACAGGCAGAATGGCGGTAATGGACTATAAAACCATGCTTGAGAGAGTTTTTCCACAATTGTCTGACTTGTTTGGTCCTATTAAGTGTATATTCCAGCAAGACAATGCACCCATCCATACTTTACGGGTCGTGAAGCAGTGGTTGATGCAGCAAAACTTTGATCAGCTGGAGCGGGCCCCCTATTTTGCTGATTTTAATATCATTGAAAACGTTTGGGGATGGTTGGTGAGGAAGGTCTATGCCTTCGGACGCCAGTTCGACAACAAGGATGAACTTATTGGTGCCATTGAAGCAGCGTGGGAGACTATTTCGCTAGATTTAATTAAATCTTTATACGAGTCAATGTTGACGCGAACTTTTGAAGCCATACTAAATAAAGGTGGCCATACTCGCTTTTAAAATCAATAAATTTAAGTGTTGTTTACCAAACAGTCCATATTATTTGCATTTACCACTGTTTCAATCTTAATTTTCAGAGTGAACCTATTCTGGTGGCCCACTAAAATGTACTCAGTTTTGGGGTTCACTTTACAAAAGTGGGCCAAAAAAGAAAAATGAAATAAATGTCAAATTGTGTTTTGGACAGGTAGGTTCACAATAGATGCCTTGAACATCTTGATACCAATAAATGAGGTAAAACTGTGTTTTGTAAGAACACTACTCATTTTCCTCCAGAAAAAAATGTGAACCTATTCTGGTGGCCCGGAGTGTATGTGGGCAGTAAAAATAGTTCCAAAGAACGGGACGGAAAATTATTACGGGCTAATAAAAACGTCTTCCTTTCTTTCCAACTTCCCTTTTTAATTGTCTTTGTTGATTACTTTTTATATATTTTTTATTGCCTGTAGTGATCATATAGGTCGCCATGCCAGCCATATTTTATTTTCTTTTCTATGATTTTGCGCACACTACAGTCGGCTGTGAGTTCAGAAGCAATATGAGACGCCGTGCAGGCTTATAGAAGAAGAAGAAAAGCCAGCCGCCAAAAAATAGAAATCGTTTTACAATTTCAGCATTTCGCCAGCGCAACAACAACAACCACAGCACATCGTCTTCATCTCCCAATCATTCCACGCCGCAGCAGTGTGCTAACGCAGACTCGCTGCAGTGAGCGCAACCAAAAGCAAGCCTTCGTATGTTTATTTTCTTTGCTTCTGCTCACATGTTACGCCGAAGTTACAGAGATTTCTGCTGTTAGCAACAGAGAGTTCTGCTCTCAATAACAGAGGGTACTACCAGCAGTACCCTCCATACAACGCGTTTGCTTGTATGAGATGCGCGTTCTATATTACTTCATATTCTTTGCTTATACCTAAAACAAATATAAACAAATGTGTAATAATAGTCTTTTAACAAAAGAAAAGTCGAAAAAAAGATGGTAAAAATTGAACTTTTTCTATGATTATGCATAAATTAGATGATTTTTTATAAAAATTATTCAAAAATAGGTATAAGCAAAGAATATGAAGTAATATAGAACGCGCATGTGGGCACAAAAGTGTTTTCGGTTGCTATGATGCGAGCGGGAAGAGCGAAGCGTAGGCATTTGAGAATGTTAAGCTCATAACATATTCTGTTAGATTTTCGTAGGACAACAGCAAAAAGCAATGTTATTGTTCGCAACGGCTTCACTCGTGTACATTAAAATGGTTGTGTTGCAGCGTAGTGTTCGCTCAATCATTTTTTGCATGTATGTTTCTTGATCTTGTTTGCCGAATCGCAAGCAAAGAGCAAACAACGAACCAAAGCATCGTCATCATCGTTTCAACGAAGATGACTCGGGATTCGCTAATGTTTTTGTTGCTGTCGATTATTGTGTGTATGCTTGTTTGTGTTGCCGATAGCCGGGTTTGCTGCCCAAATTGCTATCATATTTCTATCAATCGAATCTTTGTGGTGTATGGCTTTTTGATGGCCAACGCTTTGATTGATTTTAAAATTTGGTGGTTGATCCCAATTTAAAATGTTTACAAATATTTTTACGTGGCGAGTTCGAAATAAAAATATTTGTTTATCTTTTCACATGGTTGATTACAAGTTTGAGAATATGGGAAAACTACGAAAAAAAATTAACTGATGGCTATATTGACTTCAAAATTCATAAAAACACTTGAAATCAAAAATAATTAAATACGTGTTTTAATTTTTTTTTTTTTAATCGAAATCTAACGGACAAACCAAGGGTTAAAAGATTGTATAGACAAGCATAATTTAATAGGTCTATTGACTTTCAATATGCCGAAAGCACTACTAAAGCACTAAATAAAGAAATAAATAATAAGACAAGTATTTTGTCATATGAAAAATGGTTTTACGGCATGCCCACGTTTAAAAATAGTATAAATATTCTACACCCGAATTGTTCCATGGCGAAAAATTTGACCATAAATTTACAATATAAGATTTTCTTATTTTAGTTCTTTTAAGCAAGCATTATATGTGGGCAGTAACAGAAGTTCCAAAGAACGGGACGGAAAATTATTACGGGCTAATAAAAACGTCTTCCTTTCTTTCCAATTTCCCTTTTTGTCTTTTTTGATTACTTTATATTTATTTTTTGTTGCCTGTAGCGATCATATAGGTCACCACGCCAGCCATATTATATTTTCTTTTCTATGATTATGCGCACACTACAGTCGGCAGTGAGTTCAGGAGCAATATGGAACGCCGTGCAGGCTTATAGAAGAAGAACAAAAGCCAGCCACCAGAAAATATAAATCGTTTTACAATTTCAGCATTTCGCCAGCGCAACAACAACCACAACAACAATAGCACATCGTCCTCATCTCCCAATCATCCCACGCCGCAGCAGTGTGCTAACGCAGACTCGCTGCAGTGAGCGCAACCAAAAGCAAGCCTTCGTATCTTTATTTTCTTTGCTTTTACTCACATGTTACGCCGAAGTTATAGAGATTTCCGCTGTTAGTAACAGAGAGTTCTGCTGTTAGTAACAGAGGGTACTACCAGCAGTACCCGCCATACAACGCGTTTGCTTGTATGAGATGCGCGTTCTATATTACTTCATATTCTTTGGTATAAGTCATAGGGAATTTAATATTCTTTACTATAAAAAAAAAATTTTTGATTTCAGTTCACTACAAGTGGCTACAGCCTTGACGTTTCCGAACAATGTCTCGCTTGCAGAGGTTGACAAGACCCGCCATTTTTGGGCCGCCATATTGGATTTTGTAAAAAAAAGATTTTTTTCTTGTATTTTAGAAAGATGGCTTAATAAATCATCAAATCCGTCTATTCGTGAGTCGTTTCATTATCCGACAGTAAATGAAAGAATTTCGCTTTATTTTCGGCCGAAAAGAGGAGAACCTCCCCTTAATATATAAAATCAATTCCACGGACTCCACTCCTTGGTAGACAAAAGTTATTGCCGTCATTTAAATTGGCGTACGTAACAAAAAAATTTGGCTTTCCGTACTTAGTTTCCTTGTCTATCATGAATTGTACCAAAGAATATACAATATAAAGAATACGCATCTTCAAAAATTTGGCAAGCGTGTTTCACGACGCGTGGGGGAAGAGATGAGCGGAGGCATAGGTTGCCGGAAATTTGCTCGCGCTCAACAGTTTGCGATCTTGTTCGTCGAAGCGCAAGCGGACAGTAAACAACGAACCAAAGCATCGTCATCGTCGTTTCAACGAAGATGATTCGGGATTCGCTAATGTTTTTGGTGTTGTCGTTTATTGTGTGTATGCTTTTTTTGTCTTGCCGATTGGTTTTGCTGCACAGATTGCTGTCATGTCACCAGCAATCGAATCTTTGTGGCGTATAGTTTTTTACTGGCCAATGCTTTGATTAATTTAAAAATTTGGTTGTTGATCCCAATTTAAAATGTTTGCAAATATTTTTACGTGGCGAGTTCGAAGTAAAATTATTTGTTTATATTTTCACATGGTTGATTAAAATTTTGAAAATTACGAAAAAAAAATTAACTGATGGGCATATTGACTTAAAAATTCGTGAAAACACTTGAATTCAAAAATAATTAGATACAGTTGAACCTCAATTATCCTGGCCTCCATTAACCGGGAACATATATTAACCGGGATGCTGAGTGGTTGATTTTATACCTCTATTAACCGTGAAGCACATGTACTTGTGTTTGTTTTTTCCATATCACAAATATCACATATACCTCTTTTAACCGGTATTTCCGATTATCCGAGCAACCCGGATAATCGAGGTTCAACTGTACGTGTTTAAGTTTTGTTTTTGTTTAAATCGACATCTAACGGGCAAACCAAGGCTTAAAAGATTGTATGGAAAAACCTATTAAATTAGGTCTATCGATTTTCAATATGTCGAAAGTACTACTAAAGAAATAAATAATAAGACAAGTATTTTGTCATAAGAAAAATGTTATTATAATATTCTACACCTGAATGGTTCTATGGCGAATGATGTGACCATAAATTTACAATATACGATTTTCTTAGTTTAGTTCTTTTAAGCAAGCATTATATGTGGGCCGTAAGAAAAGTTCCATAGCACGGGACGGAAAATGATTACGGGCTAATAAAAAGTTTTCTTTTCTTTCCAATTCCATTTTTATTTGTCTTTTTTAACAACTTATTATTCATTTTTTAATTGCCTGTAGCGATCATATAGGTCACCATGCCAGCCATATTTTATTTTCTTTTCTATGATTTTGCGCACACTACAGTCAGCAGTGAGTTCAGGAGCAATATGCGTCGCCGTGCAAGCTTATAGAAGAACAAAAGCCAGCCAGAAAATAGATATCGTTTTACAACGCCAGCGCAACAACAAGAACAACAGCACATCGTCTTCCTCCTCTTCGGACAATTGAGCGAGAATGAACGAGTGAGCACAGACGCGGCATTCGTGTTTCTATGATTTGCGCTCAGAGCATTGTGCTGTCGTTTCAAGTGTTTCCTCTTGTTGTCTACCCCCCGCATCATAAAGACGGGTGGCGATATCAGCACCCGCATTCAAATTTTTGATTGTACGTGATGCACACTCTTTATGTTCCATACTTTTTGATTGTAATCTTCGCTAGTAAAATACACGCAGTTGCATTTACTACACCCTTGTAAAAATAAAACACTTAGAACCCATTGTTTATATTTACTAATCAAATGCAACATCGAATTGCACAATTGACAGCTGTGGGAAAGAGAAGCAAAAGCCGAATAACAAAACTGAAAACATTGAAACTATAGAAACGAATTAAGAGTCAATAAACTAACAAAATCGAGTAAGGACATAAATAAAATACCGAACACGTTGAAGACCGCATTGAAAAATCGTATTTCTCACATAGGGACCGGCATTTTTTTATTGTTAATTACGTGTATACCGATGTACCGGTATACAACCGGCGCACAAGCGGTCCCCAGGTGAAACATGTCGTGTGCCCACCCGTGAGCACGCGGGCCGGTAATGTTGTTGCGGAGTAACCCACCGGTGTGCATGCGGTCTTTAACGTGTTAATTATACCCAAGGATCTCCTAAAATAGGAAAAAGAACGCTCACAATTGATGGCAAATGTTTCCTATTGCACAGGTTTGCAATTTAAATTGCACAAGATTTTAAATAGGGCTAATATTATTTTTAATTACCATCATCAATGTTTTGCATCACCAAACCCTGAGAATCTTCGTCCTTGGCGACATCCTCCTCGAATTGATCGTTGCTGACTAGAATGCCATACTGCGGGTAAGCGACTGTAGCGGCTGCGTTGGCTGCTGAAAATCGCTCGGTGTCCACAATTTCTTCCATCGAATCGGCCTTTTCCACCTCACAAACGATATTCGAGCGCGACATTTTTCGTCATAGAAATAAATGTTGTGCTTGCCTTGACTTGACTGAACACGCTTTTTACACTTTAGCTCTCTTGAATTGATAAACAGATTGATATTAGGTTACTTTCTTTTGTTTGTTTCGGTGTTTTGTCGGCTTTTGGATTTTGTGATAAAGTCAATTCCTGAGTTAATTAAAGTTTAAATAACTATAACAGGCTCACAAATAAGCCGCCATCAATTGTTATTATGTCTTTGGTTATAGTTTCCGCAAATGCCTGCAAGTATAAAAAATAAATTAAAAAATCATACTACACATTCATATATTATTTAATTCATATATATATATACACAATATGTGCAAATATCGCACACTAAATACAAGTCACAATTCAATAGGAACTTATGGAGAACAGCATGGCATCCAGCTTAATAGATCCCTTAGAACATTATCGAAACATGGCATGCGTGGCCTTATTTTTCATATACGTTTTCGGATATTAATCAAAGGAGATAAGCAATCTGATGCCATCACTCTGAGTATTACCCCGGGCAACCCGTTCGAACAATAGCGTCCATGCATTCCACCAGACTACGCATTTTAGAAAAAGTTCGTTTCTGGGCCTGCGCGGTTGTAGAATGGTCTCCCTGCAGATATTCTCCCCAACACCTAAAAAAAATTTATTGTACTATATATATAATAATATGTTTAATATTTTCACAAACAAGCGCACCAATGCCCACAATTACTTAAATTTTTAAACTAAACTAAAACTAAACTAAACTAAACTAAACTATTTCTTCGCAATCCCTAAGCGCAAATCGTTAGCCCATTCAAACATTTTCAATAGTATTAAAGCCGTTCCTTAAAATCTTTTTTCGAAAAACTATGAGGACCAAAAAACTCTTTGGTGGACTTCACTACTTCTAAAGCAATATTTTTGAACCAGTTGTACTCTGTTTTTAATTAAGTTATCGGTTGTTACGCAATATTATTTTGTTACTTATCCATTACTATGTTCTTTATTAGTCAGTAAATAAACAATTCGCACACGCACTTCAAAAGTGCGTGTGCTTCGACAGCCGCCGTGGCTCAGTTGGTTAGTGCGCGGTCCAGCGAGTCGAATGCAGAGCGACGCAAGTTCGAATTCTGCATGTAGTAACACCTAAAAAAAATAACGGGAAACTCGTTTTCTCTTTCGGTGGCTGTCCTCTCAGCTGGAAATGGCAAACCTCTGAGAGTAAAAATTGCCTATGAAAAAGCTCCCAACCTGCCGTTCGGAACCGGCATAAAACTGTAGGTCCCTTCCACCCGCGTACAAAATTCACACGCACAACACGGGTGGTTGCGGGAAGCTAGGCCTTAGTCTCGCGTAAGCGGGCTGTCGTGCCAATCAATTATTATTATTATTAATTACTTCAAAAGTGACACAACTCAAAATTTTAAATTTTCGAGTTTATGTGTTAATACTGTGCACAATGCATCAATTTACCAATAAGCAAAAGCTCAGTATATTTTGTTGTTGTTAACTGTTGCAAAACTACAGTTAGGTCGCTCTTCATGTCAGAAGTTTGAGGCTATTTGATCGCTGCAGCTCAATGCAAAATAGTCCTAACTCTAAGTGTCACAATTTACACTTTTGACGAAATAAATTTTTGTTGAAGTTAATTTTAAGCAAAGTTCTGACAATTTTTGTATATATTTTTAATTTTTTAAATTAGTTATGAATTTTCAAAATTTTTCTTTAGACTTTTTAACTATCATTTATAATTATAAAACTCTGCAAAAGTGGCATAACTTAAAATAATTCCGTAATTATTGAATTAAAATATCATCAAAACAGTCACAACTCAAAATTTTGGAATTTCTAGTGTAAAATAAAAAAAAATTCTTGTAACTTATCCTAAAGCATAATCTGTACGGTCTATACGTTATTTAAAAAAAATGTTTAAGCTCAAAAACAGTTTTTTGCGTTTCCTGACAAATCAAAAATTTTGAATTAGCAGGTTAAATTAGCATTTAAACGTTCGAAGACTTAAGCGACGAAGTCGACTAAAATGAGCAAAATTCAAATTAGGATTTCTCTTAAACTAGAGCCAATCCAGCCAAACGGCTGGTGGATCTCAACTCAGTATACCTAAAGAAAAGTCGCTCAGTAGTTCCTACCCATGTTGGAATTTTCGACTTGCACAGTGTTATTAAGAAAATGGTTTATTTTTCTTAATATGTATATCAACACTATATGAACTCTTTTTTTTATTATTTTTTTAGCACTCTAATTATAAGGGCCTCAACAGCAGTAGTCCTTAGTGGTCACTGAACTGTCGGAAATTACGCCAAGCACCTACGTTTTTTAGTGAGCATTCCCGTGGCTGTGGCTCGGAGGCAGAGGGTGTTTCGCACCTTATGTGACGCTGACCCTAATAAGTATGCGTCTCCTTGACGCGACACTTTCGACACAATCAATTCATCATTGGTCGAGTCATAGTATATAGTACGAAGGTCGAACAGTAGGTATTTTAAGTTCGTTTTTTCTTTGTGATAAAACAACAGGCTAAGATTAGTAGGTGTAAGTTCAATAAACTGCCACGATAACCGTTACTAACCTAAGCACTGCACATTAAGTGTTGTTATTGCAAATAGGCTGTAGGTCGCTGTTTCTTCAGGTTGCCGAGGGTGCTTGGCCCTTCAAGTATTTTCCTTCTACTCATCTCTGATTAAACCTGCTTCGTACTGCTACCAAAATTCCCAGGAAATCTCTACTTTATGTTTAGCGAAACACAGTGTAATTATATTGTAAACAGCTGTACAGCTTTTGAGACATTCGATACATGTACTTTGGGCTTCTGGAGGTTTTTGTAAAATATATATTTTTTTTGTTTAATAAGCAAATGTTGCCAGCATTATTGCTGTATTTTACTTACAATCATAAAGATTTGGAAAAATAATTTAGACTGCGCTTTTACGTACCTATTTGAACATATATATTACCATCCTCAAATACTGCGCTAGCGTTTACATAAAGTGCACTGTACAGTGCCCCAACAGATGAAAATGCAATGAAGAATGTAAGGGGTTTTAAGGTAAGTGGATGTACTAGGAAAGATACAGAGTGCCTAAAGATTTGGCCAGCTGTAACTGCTGCTTTCTCACTTAACTGCGAACATATGCAAGTCTATAAGAATGCACTGAACCTTATACAATAATAATCTATTGGCTTCCTTTCGACTACTCAGATAGCCGAGTTAGACACTGGGTTCCGTTAGCTAGGCACATTAAAAAGCGGCGACGTAAAGCGCTCTTGCCACTACGGCGAGTCGGAAATGCATGTCGCCCGTCTTGTTAGTTCGCGCCCTTCTCGATCGCATTTGCAGCAGACGGACGTGGAACAGTCCATAAAACATGTTCGCTCGGAGGCGATGCTATCATACGGCGACACTGCGAATTTTCGCTGATATCGCAATTGGAAACCCAATAACAAGCAAACAAAGAAGAGGGGCTAAAACCACATCACCAATGCTTGGCGCTGTTTTGCACTTTGAGGCTTCCTCTTCACGTTGGAGTGCCATTTTTTCAATTCCGCTCGCCGCACAAAAAAACATTACTTGTTAGCTCCTGGCTGATTTTTGAGTTTTTTGTTCCTTGCGTTCGCGTGTTTGTTTGTGGATCTTCATCGTTGCTTTTTCGTTCGCTTGCGTCGTCCCTTCTCAAAAACTATTGTGTATTTGTGATTTGTTACTCACTGCCTATCTAACAGCAAGCGGATTGGCGTTTGTCATTGGTGGTCTTCGGAGGCTCTTGTACATGCCCTGGAGGCGCGATCACTCTGCCCGACACCGTTACCGGCATGAGCCACTAATAATGTCCCACTTGCCTGCTTTTCCACCAGCACGCACTTTCTAGTAGTTTTTTGTTTTTGTATTTTTTTCATACAAGCGCGCGTCGGTTCTCCACAAACAATATCCTCTCGGCCGTTCGCACTATTTCCACACGTGTTGCTGAGCCTTTCGCAAATTTTACAGAGATATACTTTTAGTTGTTTATTGCATGACCGCGCTTTTCTAGCGTTTCTGACGTTGTTATATAGCAAGTAAGAAAAACAACAATCTAACAAAAAGCGTAACAAAAAAATAAACGGAAAATGAACACATGCACACACACACAGAGGCACAGCGCTGCTGTTGCGGGGCACATGAAAATATGGCGGCATTATGCATTTGTGTTCGAAAGTGGAACGGAGTTGCCGCCAGTGCTGCCGTTTTCAATTTTGTTTCAGTAGTACATGTTATGATTTTTGGGTAGTATTTACCATGATACAAATATAGAAGGTAGAACAGCTGTAATTTGTTTTGACACTAAACGTGCCTATTGACGTTTCTCGTATTTGTCAAAAGCTTGGGTCGTGATGCCACTTCGTTGTAATACTAAATTAGGGCTATTTAAGGTTCTAAGGATTTTTAGATCTTTTTTAAAATAAACACGAACATTTCAATGTGACTAGTACATTTTGTTTAGTAGTATTATTGACTGTTAGACAAGCAACAACGCATATATGTAATACTTATATATTGGCTATAAACGTATCTTCACAAGGTGTTTTCATTCGGAAATCAAAGGGAGACAAGCGGTGAGACAGAAAACACGAAATTTTGTGAATATATTTCTGTGCGTGTATACATGTGCACTTCTACACATGAACAACTGTCAAACTGCTCCTGGGGTGGTTGAAGAAATTTCAGTTAATTTCGACAAATTTATATTTTTTCCCGTCTGAACGCACCTGACTTTTTGCCACTTTTAAATATGTCAAGGTACATTCGTTTATACGCTTTCTCGCTCATATTTCACTATTGCTGTACTGTGATGTTGGCGAATGTACCTTGAGCTTAGTGCCAATATAGAAGTACTACATATATGCAACAACGCAATAAATAATACAAAGGTAAATTATTATGTAATTGTTTTTTTTTAATTTCTTATTAATATTCATTTTTTTCTTGTGTTTTCAAATTGCTGTTTAAAAACCGTATCCTAAAAAATGTTCGGCCTAAAAAAAAGTTTCGCAACACGTTGCTCTAAAACCGTGCAATTTTGACTGTTAGTTAATAACTAGTCCATGTAGTTTGGTGTTTCCACCAAACTTTCACCGTTAATGTTGGTGAAAATGGTATTTAAAATTTGTAAAATTTGCAGGAATTCCGAAGTTGGTTTATGTAGTCCCCCCTCTGAAAGGAGATTAACGTATGTATAATTTTCATCGCCGCCAGACACCAGACGCCTAAACAAAATACATTTCAATTTTGTTGACGTAAGAAAAGGTTCAAGGGATTTTCTAACAACAGTACGGTAGCACATTTTGAAAGAAGAACGTCAAAAAGACCTTTAGTGTCAGATGTGCATCATGGTATTTACCATGATACAAAAAAAAAAAAATCTATATTTGTATCACGGTATTTACGGACTTTGAGTAGTACACTTACATATTTTCTTCACAGTATAAAAAATCGCAAGGATTCATCAACTACTAAATCAAATACTAAGTTTCAAAACACATTAAGAATTTGATTTATAAAAAGTGAAAGAAACAATGTAATTCATGTAATTTACATGTTTTTATTATATACTAATAGTAATTTGCTTGGTGGCGAAGCAATAATCGCTTAAGTCCTAAGCGATAATCGTTTTTGACCACAGATTTAATAATACTTCTTTTTCGATGGACTTCAACGGAAAAAATTTATAAAGCTTTGATACAATACTTAATCTTAACCAAAATGTACTTTATATAATAGTCGAATTATATTAGTAGGCGTGGTTTAGCATGATTTACATATTTGCTGATATTTGCTCAAATAGGGAAAAACTGGCATCAAACTGGATCTTTTCAACAATATAGTAGCTTAATATTTGCATATCTATAGCGTGTTTTTTTTAGAGGTATAGAACTTCGAATTGAAATAAAACACAAGAAAATCGTTTTAATGTCCATCAATTTGGCTTTATTGGAAGGATAATTTTATGCCATTAAGGGGCACAACTAGTTTGACCGCCTGAAAAAAGGAGATTTTTGTGAATTTTGAATTTTGTGAAGTATTGCATCGATTGTTTTAAAATTTTGCAGATATATTTATACATAAATAATGAATACAAAGTAATTTTTTCAAATGAAAATATTCGATTTTCAGCAAGTTATCCACCATCTCCTGAGCCTTAAAAAAAAAAAAGTTCTCCCACTGCTGCAGTGATTGTAGCCTTCGCAGTGCCTGAAATCAAAAAAACTAAAAATTTTACTTAACTAGGTTATATTTCCTATACAATGACCCTCGGTTGTAAAATAAAAATAAAATGCAACAAAATGGCGGTTTTTTGAAAAAAAAATTAAAATTTTGCTGAAAAATCTGATGGTTTCTGGCCTGGCATAATTATACTTTTCATCCTATCATTAAACTGGAGGGTTATTGTATGGAAAAACAAATACACAATAAGCTAAAAAAAGATCCAAGTCGATCGGATGATTTGTTATCAAGTTACAGCTGCAGCAAATTTTAAAAATGTAGTTTTGAGAAAAACGCGTTTATAGTTTTAAAACCGTGTTACCGCGTAGTGAACGAGATGGATTTGAGGCTCTGTATCTCAGAGACTTTTGCGAATTCGACAAAATCCGTTCGTATACTTTGTCTATGATAGTTATACTATAAAAATATGAAATAAAACAAAAAACGAAATTTTCAAAATTTGCCGCGGCTGGCTCGAATAAAGCCAATTCTACAGGTCCAATTTTTAAAGTTGATGGACAAAGCTCCAATTGCTGTGCACGGTGGCGAATCGATTCATTCGGGTCCTCTTCAACATTTTGCTCTACAGCGGCAATTGTTTCTTCGGTGCGCACTGTTCGACGTCTCTGCGGATGCGTATTATCACATAGAGTAAACGTAGTGCGAAAACGACCCATGGTTAACCGATGGATGGACCGATTTTGCTCTGATGGACGATTATGTCGACCATAAAATGGACGGAGCTTGCGGTAAACTTCGCGAACTGAACCATTATTTTCGAAATAAATTTGCACAATTTGCAAGCGTTGTTCTTTTGTCAACCTGTTCATGATGAAATGGCAAACCAAACTGAACATAAATGACATTAGATTTGACAGATTTGACCACAAAATGCCAGTTTTATCTCTATTCGAAAAACAAACCTCTAAAAAAAAACACAGAAAAATATACTGCAATTTGTTTTTAAAGGTTTTTTGGTAGACGTGTTTTAAAATACCTGAAGTTTAAAATTCTATTACAAAAATTATGTGTTATTAAATTTTTTTTATTAATATCAAATATCGTTCGAATATTACTTTTAGCACTTCAAGAGAACAAACGAGAGAAACCAATTAACAGCAAAAAAACGAAACACGACGAACAATATTTTTTATTTATATTTTCTTAAAAATTGCACAATTTTGAGTATACTTTAAACTAAAATTTTTAATTTAAAAATGAATTTGTATAATTAATAATCCAGCGGGATTTGGCCCTAATTTGCACTGGTTGAATAAAAATGCCAAGCCAAAGAGAAATCGGAAGATTTTATACACTTTTATCAGTATATTCCAATGATTGCGAATTACACATTTCATCTCAGTTTAATTTTTTCTGACTTGTCGACGTCCCAACAACCACTTTATTGTATTTATCAAATTTTAAAAGATTCCTACACGAATATGCTAAAATATTGAGTTATTTTGTATTTAAATACAGTAATATAACTGTATTATTTCATGATGTTCTTTTTTGGGTATCGCATCCGTTGCGTTTGGCAACGCGGTTAAAAGGTGTCACCTTGAAACACAAGTGATAGAGTTGCTCACAAACCAAGGATATTTGGTTAGAAACAAAAACCGGCAACTACGACTTTTAAAGTCATTGTCGTACATTCTTTATTATTATATTGTTGTTATTGTTAAAAAGCGACAACGTTGGTTTAAATTTCGTCCATTGGCAATGTTTAGTTCGGTAACATGTTTGTATATTCTTTTCTTAAAATTACGGCTGCTACTTAATTTGTTGTGCCAAAATTTTCTCAAAACAGGCCAAAAGTGGAAGCGAAAGGACCATTTTATGTTCGGCAAATTGTTTTTTAATATCGAAGCAAAACATAACTTTGATATCGTAATTTTTTTTGCTTCTACGTTTATATCTCAGAAAATAGTAGTATAATGGGTCTGTGGGTAGTACGGTAGAACAAATGACGAAATAGTACCAAAATACTACTATAGTAGTATGTTCGGCAGCACTGGTTGTCGCGTACAGTTGTGTGGACAGTAAGCGACGGAGTTGCCACACGCAAAAATTTAAACATTATTTTTATCATTATGTAAACTAAATTTATAATTAAATATTTAATATTATTAAAACAGCTTTATTCGCATTATTAATTATTTGATAGGCTTAATTGCAGCATAGCAAACCCTCGTTAAAAAAAATCAGTATGCTCTTTCATAGAGGTTTTCTCTTGAATTTAACGTAGTAAAAACTTTGTCTGGGAAACGCTTACAAAATGCATGGCTCAGGCACAGATAACTCATCATATAGATGTCCAGCCTCATACGACGAAAACGGCACAAAAATTTCAAGCTCTGAGTTACAGCTTTTTCCGCAAAGCTTTTTTACGCACACAGCTGCATGTGCTCATCCAGAACTTTTGCCGGAATTGAATTAATTTATAATTTCTTTTCTTGCTTGCTGATATTTTTTTCTGCAACATACATTTATGATTTTAGCTACGACGATCACGTACTGTATTTGGTGTAACAGGTAGACAGCACGTCAGATATCCGTAATTTCTTTTTCGTAAATTTCGCCTCGGGTTCAAGGCTGGGCGAGGAACCAAAATTTTTCTTAACATTTAACGCTTTTTTTTAGCAACCGTTTTAATCGGTTACACCGGAAATTAATAATGTGTTCAAAAAATGTGATATAAATGAATCGGCACTAAAAATTTTGTGCATGATCAAAGAATATAAAGAAAATAATTTTCTTTGGCATGATACATACACATCGTTGCTAAGGCAACGCATTGTCAATAGCTGCGGCGCCAGCAGGTCTATCCTCTGCGTCGGCGTAACTGTATTGCGACAATGAAGTGACCGCTGAACAATTACATTCGTTTTGGAATATTTGCCGATCTTTTCATTTGTTTTTGCGAAAAGCAAGTGCCTGGGCGTACCCATCAACAAATTAAAGGGGGGAGACATAACTGCATTTCCGAATTCAGAATATAAAATTCAAATAGAATAGAATATAGATTTCTGAGCATATGTATATAAAATATAGAATTGTGTAGGGGGAGCTACCCTCCTCTACCCATACCTAGGTACGCCCATGAGCGCCTGTTATCATCAACCGAATCTTTTTGCTGTATGGTTGTTTGTAACCGTATGCTGCGCTTGGTTGATTGATTTTAAAACTTGCGAACAATTATATGTGTCTCCAAAACCAAACAATTCACTAATCAAGAGATCTAGAAACCAAATAAATTGTTCATTCATCTTTTTTTCACGGGTCGTAAAAAAAGGAATATATTGTTACGAATATTAAGTCTAGTGGGCTGTCACGTATCTCTGGATTGTGTGATTTGAAAATAAAACACAGTCAGTTTCTTAAATGCAGACAATAAAATACACCAACAGTCACTTTATTATTCACAGTTTACACTTTACTGTTCGTACACTTAAGTATTTGCTTAATTATTCCGTGTGGCAACTTCACTTGTCAAAACCAGACTGACTCCCTGCACCGCATCTGGCCACCTTTTATACTCTGTCCGGCCGTCGCGCAGATCGTTCTCGCACGTTGCCAGATTGGACTAGAAGTTTCCCTGATGACCGCGACCATCGTTGCCAGGTTGGACTAAAAGTTACTATCGCGGCCGTCGTTGCCAGATTGGGTTATGGCACGGCACGTAGCGGCAGGGTTGCTTTGCACAGCGACAGACTGGCTCATCGTTACACTGCCCACCACTTAGACTTGTTCGTCCCGAACAAGTGCCGAGGCTCCGCTGTGATGAGGCGCCAGGCGCTCCAAATGGACTACCTTCAGCTTAGCGCCTCTATTGTTGCAACGTTGAATCCGGTATACCACATCGTTAATCCTAGTCACGACTTCGTAAGGTCCTTCCCATGACGCTTGAAGTTTTGGAGACAAACCTTTCCTCCGCTGCGGGTTGTAGAGCATTACCAAATCGCCTTCTTGGAACCCTGCTGAGTTGGCCCGTAGATCGTATCTGGCTTTCGCCTTATCGCTGACCAGTTTGGTGCGGCTCCTTATAAACTGGTGAATTTCCTCTAGTTCCGCCCGCTTATTGGCCACGTAGTCCGTCTTAGCGCCTCCCGTCGTGCTGACTACCCCGAACTTCAAGTCAGCGGGTAACCGCAACTCTGTGCCGAACACTGCTCGGGCTGGAGTGAGTGATGTCGTGTCGTGCGGGGCTGACCTATACGCCATCAGGAACAGGGGGATATGCGTGTCCCAATCCTTTTGATTCCTGCCTACCACTTTCCGCAGGTATTCCTCCAGTGTCCGGTTAAAGCGTTCCACCATGCCGTCGGACTGTGGGTGCAAAGGAGTGGTACGCGTTTTCTTTATCCCCAGCAGCTCACACACTTCCTTGAATACCGCAGACTCGAAATTCCGGCCTTGATCTGAGTGCAACTCCAACGGAACTCCGAACCTGGCTACCCAGTTGTTTACCAGCTTTTCCGAGATCGTGGTGGCCTCCTGGTTAGGAATAGGGTACACTTCGGGCCATTTGCTGAAGTAATCCATTACGACGAGCACATATTTGTTGCCTAGAGTGCTAGTTGGGAATGGGCCGGCGACGTCCATAGCAATCCGCTCGAAGGGCGCTCCCACGTTGTACTGCTGCATGCGGCCTCGAGATTTTCTTGTCGGCCCTTTCGCGGCTGAACATCGGTCGCAGCTCTTAATCCACTCGGCTACAGACTCCTGACATCCTACCCAGTAGAATCGTCTTTTTATTTTGGCGACGGTTTTGGTGATGCCTAGGTGCCCTCCACTGGAGTCGTTATGGTATGCCTCGATGACCTCGTTGATTCTGCTTTTCGGCACTACCATTAGGGGGTTGCTGGTACGACCATCCGCGCTCTCCCATTCGCGGTACAGGCAGCCTTCCTTCAGCCGCAGACTTTTCCACTGTGCCCAGTAAGCCTTAGCGATCGGGCTTTCACCAGCCATCTCCTGCCAGTCTGGACGTGCGCCTTGCTCCTTGCCTTCGACGATTTTTGCAAGATCCGCATCCTCATGCTGGTCTTTTTGTAGCCTCTCCGCAGACCACTCTTCCTCTGGCATGACGCTGACCAACCGGACGTCCACTATCTGTTCTTTGCTTTCGGCTCGCGAGCATTGCCTGCATTCGACTTTGCACGGACGGCGTGACAAGGCATCGGCATTTCCATGGCTACTGCCCTTGTGATGCTCTATCGTGTAGTCGTAGCTCTGCAGTCGCTCGATCCACCGCGCCAATTGCCCTTCAGGATCCTTAAAGTTCAGGAGCCATCTCAATGCCGCATGATCTGTGCGCAGGCGAAACCTTTGTCCATACAGATATTTGTGGAAGTGTTTTACGCAGTCCAATACCGCCAGCAGTTCTCTCCGTGTCACACAGTAATTGCGTTCCGGTTTCGATAAAACCCTACTGTAGTACGCTATCACCTGTTCCTGGCCGTCTATTATCTGTGATAGCACACCGCCAATACTACTCCGGCTTGCATCTGTATCCAGCACAAACATCTCCCCAGGCACGGGGAAGGCCAGAATTGGAGCGCTGCACAGTTTTTCCTTCAGACGTGCAAAAGCCTGTTCCTGCTCCTCGTTCCACTCGAAAGCTTGGCTCTTTTTTGTCAGTTTGTGCAGGCTGCTGGCTATGTTCGCGAATCCCGGAACAAATCGGCGGTAGTATGTGCACAGGCCCAGGAAACTGCGGAGTTCGTGTAGATTGCGTGGCCGGGGCCACTCCTTTACTGCCGTGATTTTGCCTTCATCCGTATGTACTCCACGGGCGGAAACCGTATAACCCAGATACTTGACCTCCTTTTGGAACAGCGAGCACTTCTTTGGGTTGAGTTTAAGCCCAGCTTTTTGTATCCGCTCAAATACCTCCTTCAGCTTTCCCAGGTGGTCGTCGAAGCTTTTACCCATCACGATTATGTCGTCGAGGTACACCAGACACGTCCGCCAATGCAGCCCTTTTAGCACGCGTTCCATTAGCCGCTCGAATGTTGCTGGTGCGTTGCAGAGTCCAAACGGCATGACGGTGAACTGCCACAAACCATCGCCAGCACTGAAAGCCGTTTTCTCCTTGTCCTTGTCTGCAAGCTCTACCTGCCAATAGCCGCTGCGTAAGTCGAGCGTGGAGAACCACTGCGTGCCTGACAGTGTGTCGAGGGTGTCATCGATCCGAGGTAGTGGATAACTGTCCTTCTTGGTCACATCATTGAGCTTCCGATAGTCCACACAAAACCGGGTACTGCCATCTTTTTTCTTGACTAGCACGACCGGCGAGCACCAGGGGCCCGAAGAAGGCTCTATGAGTTTTTCTTTCCGCATGTTCTCGATCAAATTTGTGACCTCCTCCCTCTTGGCCAGAGGAACTCGTCTTGGTGGTTGGCGGATTGGTTTCGCACTTCCGGTGTCGATGTTGTGCTTCACTATGGCTGTTCTTCCGCCTGCTTCTGCCGCAAATATTGACCCATAGTGCTGCAGGAGTGACCTCGCCGTCTGTTTCTGCTTGGCCGTCAACTCGCTGCTCCACTGGTTCTCCTGCGGTATGGCGTCCATGTTAAAACCGCTCTTCTTATTACCTCCAGGCGGGCTACTCTCGCAATTGACCACTGCTACAGCTTCCTTACACTCGCCAAGTACCTCATCTTTCCCGACATATCTGGGTGCATTCAGGGGGTTCAGTATTCTGACTGGTATTCTGCCATTTTTAGGTTCCACTAATGTACGTCCGATGATAATGTTGTCGTGTCCTTGTTTCGGTGCTTCTACTACCCACAGCCGACTCGTCCCATCGTCCTCGTCCACCTTTGCCCACACAATCGCCTCAGAATTCGCTGGTATCCTCTTGTGTTGACACGATACAACCTTCCTTACCGCCACGCTTCGCTCATAGCCGGTGTGCATCGGGAATTCAACGTTTTCATATCTCAGCACATTTTCCTTCAGGTCCAGCGTAAAACCGTGCCTAATCATGAAATCCACGCCGATAATCACGTCGTCCATTATATCCGCGACGATGAACTCATGTTCCAGGCTGCTGGTGCCGATAGCAATCGTTTTTGTAACTTTCCCTCTCACCGGCGCGCGCTCGCCAGTCGCAGTCCGCAGCTGTATGCCATGCAGCGGTTCCCAGTTCTTCAGCAGGTTCCTTTTTATGATCGAATATGACGCTCCAGTATCTAGTGTCAACACGAACCACTTTCCATCTATCCTTCCTTCAATTGTCAAGCTGCTGGGCTGTCGTTTCAGCTGTGAGACAAGGATGGTGGGGCGGCAGATTGTGGGGATCAGCTCACGCCCCTTTGGGCTGACCCGTTTTAGTTTAACGGCTCCTCGTCCTCAGCCCTGCGCTTGTTGGCTGAGCCTCGATTGTCAGCATTCCTCGCTTCAGGCGATTGCGATCGGGAACGGGAACGCCTCTTTCGTTGGCGGCAGTCTCGTGATATGTGGCCCTGCTTGCCACACACCCAGCAAACAACTTTAGAGGAGACCACTCGTGGCCTGCCCGGTATCTCAGAGCTTATGGCTTGGATCGGAATGTCGTTGTCCGCCTGAATCTGGCGTATCCTTGCAGGTGCATACCGAGTGCTCCCCATCCATGCCGCTTCATATGTCATCGCGCTGGTCACCGTTTCCTTAAATGTTGGCTTGCCCATCATCAACGCACTGCGACGTGTTTCTGGATCATGAAGACCTTCAACAAACGACTCAATCTTCATCCTCTCGAGATCATCAGCACCAAATTTTGGGTAGCACAACTGTACGAGCCGCTCAATGTCTGCTGCATATGTCTGCAGCGCCTCGTTGGCTCTTTGCTTGCGGTTCTTCAGCTCACAGTAGTATAGCGCATGGTTGTGCTCGTTGCTATACTTCGCTGCTAATGCTCTCATGATGGCACCGTAATCACTTCTTAAACATTCTGGAACTGATTTGATTACCTCCGCCGCAGGACCTTTCAGCGCCAGTGCCAACCTCCGACCTTTCCTGATATCTGTCCACTGATTTTCCAAAGCAGCCAAGTCGAATTGCAATTTAAATGTGTCGAACGGCGCAGCACCATCATAAGTAGGCACTTCTGTTCTGGCAGCAAAACCGTCCTGAACCGGTGGCAAACATTCTCGTGGCTGTACCTCTCGAAACCGTTCGTCTATCTTTCTGTGCATCGAATCTTCCAGACTGTCAACTCGTTTGTTCAAGGACTCATCCAGGTTGTCAACTCGTCTGTTCAGGGATTCACCCATTTCGTCAACTCGTTTGTCCCAATCGTCTATTCGCGTCTCGAGATGCTCAACTTTCACATTCAGGCTATTGGAAATTTCCTCCACCTTCTGCTCTATGCGCGCAGAATTTTCCGCCATTTCCCGATTTGCAGTCTCGACTTTTGCCGAAATTTCGAGATTCGTAATTTCCAGCTTCGCTGACATTTCTCGATTTGCTGTCTCGACTTTTGCCGAAATTTCGAGATTCGTAGTTTCCAGCTTCGCTGCCATTTCTCGATTCGCCGTTTCCATTTGCGCCGACATGCCTTTGAGTGCAGCCATTAGTTGGCACATGTCCAACGCTTGTATTGGCGCAGCCGCTCCAGCTGTACTCTGTAGCGAAGCAGCACCAGCAGGCGATTCCTCCACCTTGGCCGACGCCTCTAGTTCTTGCGCTCCAAACTCGTGCACAGTCCAATCGACGCCTCGTGCCTCACATGCTTCTCGCAAGCGCAACTGCAATTCCACCTTTCCGCCAGCAGTCGGCAAATTCCAGGCAGCCAGCTCCTTCTTCAGCTGGTCTACCTTCAGCAGCTCGAGTTTAACCATGTCCGTGCTTTTATAGTTTTATTTATTTAGTTTACTTTCAATTTTCCACAATCCCACTTCTGACACCAATTGTTACGAATACTAAGTCTAGTGGGCTGTTACGTATCTCTGGATTGTGTAATTTGAAAATAAAACACAGTCAGTTTCTTAAACGCAGACAATAAAATAAACCAACAGTCACTTTATTAATCACAGTTTACACTTTACTGTTCGTACACTTAAATATTTGCTTAATCACTCCGTGTGGCAACTTCACTTGTCAAAACCAGACTGACTCGCTGCGCCGCATCCGGCTGCCTTTTATACCTCTCAGGCCATCGCGCAGATCGTTCCCGCACATTCCGGAGAGGACTAAAAGTTTCCATCATTGCCAGCTTGGACTAAAAGTTATTATCGCGGCCGTCGCTGCCAGATTGGACTAAAAGTTACTATCGCGGCCGTCGTTGCCAGATTGGGTTATAGCACGGCACGTAGCGGCAGGGTTGCTTTGCACAGCGACAGACTGTCTCATCGTTACAATACTTGTGCTGCGGTTGAAGTGTCTTATTAGTAAATGCGCAAAATGGAAATTATTGAAGAAAGTAGCATAAAAATTAACAAATATTTATATATAACATAAATATTTCTAAATAATCTTAGGAATAATAAAACGAATATATTCGAATATATTCGAAGCAGTGTGTACTATTATTCGAATGCTTTTGTGCTCGTTTTCCCGCTTCGAGCGAATATGAATAAATAGTGTACGTCTACTCGTTTCTGTCGAAGAGAGCTGTACTCGTATTCATTCGGACCGGTCCGCAGATATGAAGTGAAGTATTCTATTCAAAAGCATTTGAATGTTTTCGAATAGCAAAGATGCATACTCATGAAGGACTCTAGTAGGTACACATAATATGTTATATTACATATTATGTGTCTTGCCGAAATCAGTGTTGTCATTTCATTTTTCAATGAAGAAAAGTATTAGAAAACCGAATCAGTTTTCTTGTGAGGTGCGTACACCTCAAGTAAATTTGACTCAAGGAAATTTCCTTGAGTATTTCTTGAGCTTTTTGTTATATGAAGTTTTCGCTTTTCTTGAGAGCTGTATATCGACCTTTTACTTGTAAAAAAAATAGTATCCGTTTCAAGAAGCATTACTAATTTGCTAAGGGAGCGTATGTTGTCAAATTAGAACGAGACGGCGTCCAATGTACATCACCTTTTATTATTGCATCATGGTGCCAAAAAGTTTGACAGCGGTTCTACCTTGTATTTTTGTATCCTGCCCTGAGCCACAGATAACTCATCATATAGATGTCCAGCGGCCAAGGAAAAAATGTCAAAAAGTGTCAAAAAGTTCGACAAATTTGGCCTCCGATAAGAGCTTTTTGGCCTCTAATGTCACTCACACAAACACCGCTTCACACGCATTGTACTCTGTTTTGAGATACAGAAATATGTGATTTTCTAGTCAAAACGGCGCTTGTCTCTTATCACACCTTTTAAGCAGCCAGTCGGGATTGAGTGTTGATGGTCAAACGCGTAAGCGGGAGTGTCTCGGACGACGAGTTCGCGGTTCAATCCTCACTGTAGCCGCCAAAAATTTTTTAATGGCTTCTTTTTAAATATATTGTAACGATGAGCCAGTCTGTCGCGGTGCAAAGCAACCCTGCCGCTACGTGCCGTGCCATAACCCAATCTGGCAACGACGGCCGCGATAGTAACTTTTAGTCCAACCTGGCAACGATGGTCGCGGTCATCAGGGAAACTTCTAGTCCAATCTGGCAACGTGCGAGAACGATCTGCGCGACGGCCGGACAGAGTATAAAAGGTGGCCAGATGCGGTGCAGGGAGTCAGTCTGGTTTTGACAAGTGAAGTTGCCACACGGAATAATTAAGCAAATACTTAAGTGTACGAACAGTAAAGTGTAAACTGTGAATAATAAAGTGACTGTTGGTGTATTTTATTGTCTGCATTTAAGAAACTGACTGTGTTTTATTTTCAAATCACACAATCCAGAGATACGTGACAGCCCACTAGACTTAATATTCGTAACATTTGGTGTCAGAAGTGGGATTGTGGAAAATTGAAAATAACTAAATAAATAAAATTATAAAAGTACGGACATGGTTAAACTCGAGCTGCTGAAGGTAGACCAGCTGAAGAAGGAGCTGGCTGCCTGGAATTTGCCGACTGCTGGCGGGAAGGTGGAGTTGCAGTTGCGCTTGCGAGAAGCATGTGAGGCACGAGGCGTCGATTGGACTGTGCACGAGTTCGGAGCACAAGAACTGGAGGCGTCGGCCAAGGTGGAGGAGTCGCCTGCTGGTGCTGCTTCGCTACAGAGTACAGCGGCTGCACCAATACAAGCGTTGGACATGAGCCAACTAATGGCTGCACTCAAAGGCATGTCGGCGCAAATCGAGACAGCAAATCGAGAAATGTCAGCGAAGCTGGAAATTACGAATCTCGAAATTTCGGCAAAAGTCGAGACTGCAAATCGGGAAATGGCGGAAAATTCTGCGCGCATAGAGCAGAAGGTGGAGGAAATTTCCAATAGCCTGAATGTGAAAGTTGAGCATCTCGAGACGCGAATAGACGATTGGGACAAACGAGTTGACGAAATGGGTGAATCCCTGAACAGACGAGTTGACAACCTGGATGAGTCCTTGAACAAACGAGTTGACAGTCTGGAAGATTCGATGCACAGAAAGATAGACGAACGGTTTCGAGAGGTACAGCCACGAGAATGTTTGCCACCGGTTCAGGACGGTTTTGCTGCCAGAACAGAAGTGCCTACTTATGATGGTGCTGCGCCGTTCGACACATTTAAATTGCAATTCGACTTGGCTGCTTTGGAAAATCAGTGGACAGATATCAGGAAAGGTCGGAGGTTGGCACTGGCGCTGAAAGGTCCTGCGGCGGAGGTAATCAAATCAGTTCCAGAATGTTTAAGAAGTGATTACGGTGCCATCATGAGAGCATTAGCAGCGAAGTATAGCAACGAGCACAACCATGCGCTATACTACTGTGAGCTGAAGAACCGCAAGCAAAGAGCCAACGAGGCGCTGCAGACATATGCAGCAGACATTGAGCGGCTCGTACAGTTGTGCTACCCAAAATTTGGTGCTGATGATCTCGAGAGGATGAAGATTGAGTCGTTTGTTGAAGGTCTTCATGATCCAGAAACACGTCGCAGTGCGTTGATGATGGGCAAGCCAACATTTAAGGAAACGGTGACCAGCGCGATGACATATGAAGCGGCATGGATGGGGAGCACTCGGTATGCACCTGCAAGGATACGCCAGATTCAGGCGGACAACGACATTCCGATCCAAGCCATAAGCTCTGAGATACCGGGCAGGCCACGAGTGGTCTCCTCTAAAGTTGTTTGCTGGGTGTGTGGCAAGCAGGGCCACATATCACGAGACTGCCGCCAACGAAAGAGGCGTTCCCGTTCCCGATCGCAATCGCCTGAAGCAAAGAATACTGACAATCGAGGCTCAGCCAACAAGCGCAGGGCTGAGGACGAGGAGCCGTTAAACTAAAACGGGTCAGCCCAAAGGGGCGTGAGCTGATCCCCACAATCTGCCGCCCCACCATCCTTGTCTCACAGCTGAAACGACAGCCCAGCAGCTTGACAATTGAAGGAAGGATAGATGGAAAGTGGTTCGTGTTGACACTAGATACTGGAGCGTCATATTCGATCATAAAAAGGAACCTGCTGAAGAACTGGGAACCGCTGCATGGCATACAGCTGCGGACTGCGACTGGCGAGCGCGCGCCGGTGAGAGGGAAAGTTACAAAAACGATTGCTATCGGCACCAGCAGCCTGGAACATGAGTTCATCGTCGCGGATATAATGGACGACGTGATTATCGGCGTGGATTTCATGATTAGGCACGGTTTTACGCTGGACCTGAAGGAAAATGTGCTGAGATATGCCAACGTTGAATTCCCGCTGCACACTGGTTATGAGCGAAGCGTGGCGGTAAGGAAGGTTTTATCGTGTCAACACAGGAGGATACCAGCGAATTCTGAGGCGACTGTGTGGGCAAAGGTAAACGAGGACGATGGGACGAGTCGGCTGTGGGTAGTAGAAGCACCGAAGCAAGGACACGACAACATCATCATCGGACGTACATTAGTGGGACCTAAAAATGGAAGGATACCAGTCAGAATACTGAACCCCCTGAATGCACCCAGATATGTCGGAAAAGATGAGGTAATTGGCGAGTGTAAGGAAGCTGTAGCAGTGGTCAATTGCGAGAGTAGCCCGCCTGGAGGTAATGAGAAGAGCGGGTTTAACATGGACGCCATACCGCAGGAGAACCAGTGGAGCAGCGAGTTGTTGGCCAAGCAGAAACAGAAGGCGAGGTCACTCCTGCAGCACTATGGGTCAATATTTGCGGCGGAAGCAGGCGGAAGAACAGCCATAGTGAAGCACAACATCGACACCGGAAGTGCAAAACCGATTCGCCAACCGCCAAGACGAGTTCCTCTGGCCAAGAGGGAAGAGGTCGCAAATTTGATCGAAAACATGCAGAAAGACAAGGTCATAGAGCCTTCTTCGGGCCCCTGGTGCTCGCCGGTCGTGCTAGTCAAGAAAAAAGATGGCAGTACCCGGTTTTGTGTGGACTATCGGAAGCTCAATGATGTGACCAAGAAGGACAGTTATCCACTACCTCGGATCGATGACACCCTCGACACACTGTCAGGCACGCAGTGGTTCTCCACGCTCGACTTACGCAGCGGCTATTGGCAGGTAGAGCTTGCAGACAAGGACAAGGAGAAAACGGCTTTCAGTGCTGGCGATGGTTTGTGGCAGTTCACCGTCATGCCGTTTGGACTCTGCAACGCACCAGCAACATTCGAGCGGCTAATGGAACGCGTGCTAAAAGGGCTGCATTGGCGGACGTGTCTGGTGTACCTCGACGACATAATCGTGATGGGTAAAAGCTTCGACGACCACCTGGGAAAGCTGAAGGAGGTATTTGAGCGGATACAAAAAGCTGGGCTTAAACTCAACCCAAAGAAGTGCTCGCTGTTCCAAAAGGAGGTCAAGTATCTGGGTTATACGGTTTCCGCCCGTGGAGTACATACGGATGAAGGCAAAATCACGGCAGTAAAGGAGTGGCCCCGGCCACGCAATCTACACGAACTCCGCAGTTTCCTGGGCCTGTGCACATACTACCGCCGATTTGTTCCGGGATTCGCGAACATAGCCAGCAGCCTGCACAAACTGACAAAAAAGAGCCAAGCTTTCGAGTGGAACGAGGAGCAGGAACAGGCTTTTGCACGTCTGAAGGAAAAACTGTGCAGCGCTCCAATTCTGGCCTTCCCCGTGCCTGGGGAGATGTTTGTGCTGGATACAGATGCAAGCCGGAGTAGTATTGGCGGTGTGCTATCACAGATAATAGACGGCCAGGAACAGGTGATAGCGTACTACAGTAGGGTTTTATCGAAACCGGAACGCAATTACTGTGTGACACGGAGAGAACTGCTGGCGGTATTGGACTCCGTAAAACACTTCCACAAATATCTGTATGGACAAAGGTTTCGCCTGCGCACAGATCATGCGGCATTGAGATGGCTTCTGAACTTTAAAGATCCTGAAGGGCAATTGGCGCGGTGGATCGAGCGACTGCAGAGCTACGACTACACGATAGAGCATCGCAAGGGCAGTAGCCATGGAAATGCCGATGCCTTGTCCCGCCGTCCGTGCAAAGTCGAATGCAGGCAATGCTCGCGAGCCGAAAGCAAAGAACAGATAGTGGACGTCCGGTTGGTCAGCGTCATGCCAGAGGAAGAGTGGTCTGCGGAGAGGCTACAAAAAGACCAGCATGAGGATGCGGATCTTGCAAAAATCGTCGAAGGCAAGGAGCAAGGCGCACGTCCAGACTGGCAGGAGATGGCTGGTGAAAGCCCGATCGCTAAGGCTTACTGGGCACAGTGGAAAAGTCTGCGGCTGAAGGAAGGCTGCCTGTACCGCGAATGGGAGAGCGCGGATGGTCGTACCAGCAACCCCCTAATGGTAGTGCCGAAAAGCAGAATCAACGAGGTCATCGAGGCATACCATAACGACTCCAGTGGAGGGCACCTAGGCATCACCAAAACCGTCGCCAAAATAAAAAGACGATTCTACTGGGTAGGATGTCAGGAGTCTGTAGCCGAGTGGATTAAGAGCTGCGACCGATGTTCAGCCGCGAAAGGGCCGACAAGAAAATCTCGAGGCCGCATGCAGCAGTACAACGTGGGAGCGCCCTTCGAGCGGATTGCTATGGACGTCGCCGGCCCATTCCCAACTAGCACTCTAGGCAACAAATATGTGCTCGTCGTAATGGATTACTTCAGCAAATGGCCCGAAGTGTACCCTATTCCTAACCAGGAGGCCACCACGATCTCGGAAAAGCTGGTAAACAACTGGGTAGCCAGGTTCGGAGTTCCGTTGGAGTTGCACTCAGATCAAGGCCGGAATTTCGAGTCTGCGGTATTCAAGGAAGTGTGTGAGCTGCTGGGGATAAAGAAAACGCGTACCACTCCTTTGCACCCACAGTCCGACGGCATGGTGGAACGCTTTAACCGGACACTGGAGGAATACCTGCGGAAAGTGGTAGGCAGGAATCAAAAGGATTGGGACACGCATATCCCCCTGTTCCTGATGGCGTATAGGTCAGCCCCGCACGACACGACATCACTCACTCCAGCCCGAGCAGTGTTCGGCACAGAGTTGCGGTTACCCGCTGACTTGAAGTTCGGGGTAGTCAGCACGACGGGAGGCGCTAAGACGGACTACGTGGCCAATAAGCGGGCGGAACTAGAGGAAATTCACCAGTTTATAAGGAGCCGCACCAAACTGGTCAGCGATAAGGCGAAAGCCAGATACGATCTACGGGCCAACTCAGCAGGGTTCCAAGAAGGCGATTTGGTAATGCTCTACAACCCGCAGCGGAGGAAAGGTTTGTCTCCAAAACTTCAAGCGTCATGGGAAGGACCTTACGAAGTCGTGACTAGGATTAACGATGTGGTATACCGGATTCAACGTTGCAACAATAGAGGCGCTAAGCTGAAGGTAGTCCATTTGGAGCGCCTGGCGCCTCATCACAGCGGAGCCTCGGCACTTGTTCGGGACGAACAAGTCTAAGTGGTGGGCAGTGTAACGATGAGCCAGTCTGTCGCTGTGCAAAGCAACCCTGCCGCTACGTGCCGTGCCATAACCCAATCTGGCAACGACGGCCGCGATAGTAACTTTTAGTCCAACCTGGCAACGATGGTCGCGGTCATCAGGGAAACTTCTAGTCCAATCTGGCAACGTGCGAGAACGATCTGCGCGACGGCCGGACAGAGTATAAAAGGTGGCCAGATGCGGTGCAGGGAGTCAGTCTGGTTTTGACAAGTGAAGTTGCCACACGGAATAATTAAGCAAATACTTAAGTGTACGAACAGTAAAGTGTAAACTGTGAATAATAAAGTGACTGTTGGTGTATTTTATTGTCTGCATTTAAGAAACTGACTGTGTTTTATTTTCAAATCACACAATCCAGAGATACGTGACAGCCCACTAGACTTAATATTCGTAACAATATATTCCTTTTTTTACGACCCGTGAAAAAAAGATGAATGAACAATTTATTTGGTTTCTAGATCTCTTGATTAGTGAATTGTTTGGTTTTGGAGACACATATAATTGTTCGCAAGTTTTAAAATCAATCAACCAAGCGCAGCATACGGTTACAAACAACCATACAGCAAAAAGATTCGGTTGATGATAACAGGCGCTCATGGGCGTACCTAGGTATGGGTAGAGGAGGGTAGCTCCCCCTACACAATTCTATATTTTATATACATATGCTCAGAAATCTATATTCTATTCTATTTGAATTTTATATTCTGAATTCGGAAATGCAGTTATGTCTCCCCCCTTTAATTTGTTGATGGGTACGCCCAGGCACTTGCTTTTCGCAAAAACAAATGAAAAGATCGGCAAATATTCCAAAACGAATGTAATTGTTCAGCGGTCACTTCATTGTCGCAATACAGTTACGCCGACGCAGAGGATAGACCTGCTGGCGCCGCAGCTATTGACAATGCGTTGCCTTAGCAACGATGTGTATGTATCATGCCAAAGAAAATTATTTTCTTTATATTCTTTGATCATGCACAAAATTTTTAGTGCCGATTCATTTATATCACATTTTTTGAACACATTATTAATTTCCGGTGTAACCGATTAAAACGGTTGCTAAAAAAAAGCGTTAAATGTTAAGAAAAATTTTGGTTCCTCGCCCAGCCTTGAACCCGAGGCGAAATTTACGAAAAAGAAATTACGGATATCTGACGTGCTGTCTACCTGTTACACCAAATACAGTACGTGATCGTCGTAGCTAAAATCATAAATGTATGTTGCAGAAAAAAATATCAGCAAGCAAGAAAAGAAATTATAAATTAATTCAATTCCGGCAAAAGTTCTGGATGAGCACATGCAGCTGTGTGCGTAAAAAAGCTTTGCGGAAAAAGCTGTAACTCAGAGCTTGAAATTTTTGTGCCGTTTTCGTCGTATGAGGCTGGACATCTATATGATGAGTTATCTGTGCCTGAGCCATGCATTTTGTAAGCGTTTCCCAGACAAAGTTTTTACTACGTTAAATTCAAGAGAAAACCTCTATGAAAGAGCATACTGATTTTTTTTAACGAGGGTTTGCTATGCTGCAATTAAGCCTATCAAATAATTAATAATGCGAATAAAGCTGTTTTAATAATATTAAATATTTAATTATAAATTTAGTTTACATAATGATAAAAATAATGTTTAAATTTTTGCGTGTGGCAACTCCGTCGCTTACTGTCCACACAACTGTACGCGACAACCAGTGCTGCCGAACATACTACTATAGTAGTATTTTGGTACTATTTCGTCATTTGTTCTACCGTACTACCCACAGACCCATTATACTACTATTTTCTGAGATATAAACGTAGAAGCAAAAAAAATTACGATATCAAAGTTATGTTTTGCTTCGATATTAAAAAACAATTTGCCGAACATAAAATGGTCCTTTCGCTTCCACTTTTGGCCTGTTTTGAGAAAATTTTGGCACAACAAATTAAGTAGCAGCCGTAATTTTAAGAAAAGAATATACAAACATGTTACCGAACTAAACATTGCCAATGGACGAAATTTAAACCAACGTTGTCGCTTTTTAACAATAACAACAATATAATAATAAAGAATGTACGACAATGACTTTAAAAGTCGTAGTTGCCGGTTTTTGTTTCTAACCAAATATCCTTGGTTTGTGAGCAACTCTATCACTTGTGTTTCAAGGTGACACCTTTTAACCGCGTTGCCAAACGCAACGGATGCGATACCCAAAAAAGAACATCATGAAATAATACAGTTATATTACTGTATTTAAATACAAAATAACTCAATATTTTAGCATATTCGTGTAGGAATCTTTTAAAATTTGATAAATACAATAAAGTGGTTGTTGGGACGTCGACAAGTCAGAAAAAATTAAACTGAGATGAAATGTGTAATTCGCAATCATTGGAATATACTGATAAAAGTGTATAAAATCTTCCGATTTCTCTTTGGCTTGGCATTTTTATTCAACCAGTGCAAATTAGGGCCAAATCCCGCTGGATTATTAATTATACAAATTCATTTTTAAATTAAAAATTTTAGTTTAAAGTATACTCAAAATTGTGCAATTTTTAAGAAAATATAAATAAAAAATATTGTTCGTCGTGTTTCGTTTTTTTGCTGTTAATTGGTTTCTCTCGTTTGTTCTCTTGAAGTGCTAAAAGTAATATTCGAACGATATTTGATATTAATAAAAAAAATTTAATAACACATAATTTTTGTAATAGAATTTTAAACTTCAGGTATTTTAAAACACGTCTACCAAAAAACCTTTAAAAACAAATTGCAGTATATTTTTCTGTGTTTTTTTTTAGAGGTTTGTTTTTCGAATAGAGATAAAACTGGCATTTTGTGGTCAAATCTGTCAAATCTAATGTCATTTATGTTCAGTTTGGTTTGCCATTTCATCATGAACAGGTTGACAAAAGAACAACGCTTGCAAATTGTGCAAATTTATTTCGAAAATAATGGTTCAGTTCGCGAAGTTTACCGCAAGCTCCGTCCATTTTATGGTCGACATAATCGTCCATCAGAGCAAAATCGGTCCATCCATCGGTTAACCATGGGTCGTTTTCGCACTACGTTTACTCTATGTGATAATACGCATCCGCAGAGACGTCGAACAGTGCGCACCGAAGAAACAATTGCCGCTGTAGAGCAAAATGTTGAAGAGGACCCGAATGAATCGATTCGCCACCGTGCACAGCAATTGGAGCTTTGTCCATCAACTTTAAAAATTGGACCTGTAGAATTGGCTTTATTCGAGCCAGCCGCGGCAAATTTTGAAAATTTCGTTTTTTGTTTTATTTCATATTTTTATAGTATAACTATCATAGACAAAGTATACGAACGGATTTTGTCGAATTCGCAAAAGTCTCTGAGATACAGAGCCTCAAATCCATCTCGTTCACTACGCGGTAACACGGTTTTAAAACTATAAACGCGTTTTTCTCAAAACTACATTTTTAAAATTTGCTGCAGCTGTAACTTGATAACAAATCATCCGATCGACTTGGATCTTTTTTTAGCTTATTGTGTATTTGTTTTTCCATACAATAACCCTCCAGTTTAATGATAGGATGAAAAGTATAATTATGCCAGGCCAGAAACCATCAGATTTTTCAGCAAAATTTTAATTTTTTTTTCAAAAAACCGCCATTTTGTTGCATTTTATTTTTATTTTACAACCGAGGGTCATTGTATAGGAAATATAACCTAGTTAAGTAAAATTTTTAGTTTTTTTGATTTCAGGCACTGCGAAGGCTACAATCACTGCAGCAGTGGGAGAACTTTTTTTTTTTTAAGGCTCAGGAGATGGTGGATAACTTGCTGAAAATCGAATATTTTCATTTGAAAAAATTACTTTGTATTCATTATTTATGTATAAATATATCTGCAAAATTTTAAAACAATCGATGCAATACTTCACAAAATTCAAAATTCACAAAAATCTCCTTTTTTCAGGCGGTCAAACTAGTTGTGCCCCTTAATGGCATAAAATTATCCTTCCAATAAAGCCAAATTGATGGACATTAAAACGATTTTCTTGTGTTTTATTTCAATTCGAAGTTCTATACCTCTAAAAAAAACACGCTATAGATATGCAAATATTAAGCTACTATATTGTTGAAAAGATCCAGTTTGATGCCAGTTTTTCCCTATTTGAGCAAATATCAGCAAATATGTAAATCATGCTAAACCACGCCTACTAATATAATTCGACTATTATATAAAGTACATTTTGGTTAAGATTAAGTATTGTATCAAAGCTTTATAAATTTTTTCCGTTGAAGTCCATCGAAAAAGAAGTATTATTAAATCTGTGGTCAAAAACGATTATCGCTTAGGACTTAAGCGATTATTGCTTCGCCACCAAGCAAATTACTATTAGTATATAATAAAAACATGTAAATTACATGAATTACATTGTTTCTTTCACTTTTTATAAATCAAATTCTTAATGTGTTTTGAAACTTAGTATTTGATTTAGTAGTTGATGAATCCTTGCGATTTTTTATACTGTGAAGAAAATATGTAAGTGTACTACTCAAAGTCCGTAAATACCGTGATACAAATATAGATTTTTTTTTTTTTGTATCATGGTAAATACCATGATGCACATCTGACACTAAAGGTCTTTTTGACGTTCTTCTTTCAAAATGTGCTACCGTACTGTTGTTAGAAAATCCCTTGAACCTTTTCTTACGTCAACAAAATTGAAATGTATTTTGTTTAGGCGTCTGGTGTCTGGCGGCGATGAAAATTATACATACGTTAATCTCCTTTCAGAGGGGGGACTACATAAACCAACTTCGGAATTCCTGCAAATTTTACAAATTTTAAATACCATTTTCACCAACATTAACGGTGAAAGTTTGGTGGAAACACCAAACTACATGGACTAGTTATTAACTAACAGTCAAAATTGCACGGTTTTAGAGCAACGTGTTGCGAAACTTTTTTTTAGGCCGAACATTTTTTAGGATACGGTTTTTAAACAGCAATTTGAAAACACAAGAAAAAAATGAATATTAATAAGAAATTAAAAAAAAACAATTACATAATAATTTACCTTTGTATTATTTATTGCGTTGTTGCATATATGTAGTACTTCTATATTGGCACTAAGCTCAAGGTACATTCGCCAACATCACAGTACAGCAATAGTGAAATATGAGCGAGAAAGCGTATAAACGAATGTACCTTGACATATTTAAAAGTGGCAAAAAGTCAGGTGCGTTCAGACGGGAAAAAATATAAATTTGTCGAAATTAACTGAAATTTCTTCAACCACCCCAGGAGCAGTTTGACAGTTGTTCATGTGTAGAAGTGCACATGTATACACGCACAGAAATATATTCACAAAATTTCGTGTTTTCTGTCTCACCGCTTGTCTCCCTTTGATTTCCGAATGAAAACACCTTGTGAAGATACGTTTATAGCCAATATATAAGTATTACATATATGCGTTGTTGCTTGTCTAACAGTCAATAATACTACTAAACAAAATGTACTAGTCACATTGAAATGTTCGTGTTTATTTTAAAAAAGATCTAAAAATCCTTAGAACCTTAAATAGCCCTAATTTAGTATTACAACGAAGTGGCATCACGACCCAAGCTTTTGACAAATACGAGAAACGTCAATAGGCACGTTTAGTGTCAAAACAAATTACAGCTGTTCTACCTTCTATATTTGTATCATGGTAAATACTACCCAAAAATCATAACATGTACTACTGAAACAAAATTGAAAACGGCAGCACTGGCGGCAACTCCGTTCCACTTTCGAACACAAATGCATAATGCCGCCATATTTTCATGTGCCCCGCAACAGCAGCGCTGTGCCTCTGTGTGTGTGTGCATGTGTTCATTTTCCGTTTATTTTTTTGTTACGCTTTTTGTTAGATTGTTGTTTTTCTTACTTGCTATATAACAACGTCAGAAACGCTAGAAAAGCGCGGTCATGCAATAAACAACTAAAAGTATATCTCTGTAAAATTTGCGAAAGGCTCAGCAACACGTGTGGAAATAGTGCGAACGGCCGAGAGGATATTGTTTGTGGAGAACCGACGCGCGCTTGTATGAAAAAAATACAAAAACAAAAAACTACTAGAAAGTGCGTGCTGGTGGAAAAGCAGGCAAGTGGGACATTATTAGTGGCTCATGCCGGTAACGGTGTCGGGCAGAGTGATCGCGCCTCCAGGGCATGTACAAGAGCCTCCGAAGACCACCAATGACAAACGCCAATCCGCTTGCTGTTAGATAGGCAGTGAGTAACAAATCACAAATACACAATAGTTTTTGAGAAGGGACGACGCAAGCGAACGAAAAAGCAACGATGAAGATCCACAAACAAACACGCGAACGCAAGGAACAAAAAACTCAAAAATCAGCCAGGAGCTAACAAGTAATGTTTTTTTGTGCGGCGAGCGGAATTGAAAAAATGGCACTCCAACGTGAAGAGGAAGCCTCAAAGTGCAAAACAGCGCCAAGCATTGGTGATGTGGTTTTAGCCCCTCTTCTTTGTTTGCTTGTTATTGGGTTTCCAATTGCGATATCAGCGAAAATTCGCAGTGTCGCCGTATGATAGCATCGCCTCCGAGCGAACATGTTTTATGGACTGTTCCACGTCCGTCTGCTGCAAATGCGATCGAGAAGGGCGCGAACTAACAAGACGGGCGACATGCATTTCCGACTCGCCGTAGTGGCAAGAGCGCTTTACGTCGCCGCTTTTTAATGTGCCTAGCTAACGGAACCCAGTGTCTAACTCGGCTATCTGAGTAGTCGAAAGGAAGCCAATAGATTATTATTGTATAAGGTTCAGTGCATTCTTATAGACTTGCATATGTTCGCAGTTAAGTGAGAAAGCAGCAGTTACAGCTGGCCAAATCTTTAGGCACTCTGTATCTTTCCTAGTACATCCACTTACCTTAAAACCCCTTACATTCTTCATTGCATTTTCATCTGTTGGGGCACTGTACAGTGCACTTTATGTAAACGCTAGCGCAGTATTTGAGGATGGTAATATATATGTTCAAATAGGTACGTAAAAGCGCAGTCTAAATTATTTTTCCAAATCTTTATGATTGTAAGTAAAATACAGCAATAATGCTGGCAACATTTGCTTATTAAACAAAAAAAATATATATTTTACAAAAACCTCCAGAAGCCCAAAGTACATGTATCGAATGTCTCAAAAGCTGTACAGCTGTTTACAATATAATTACACTGTGTTTCGCTAAACATAAAGTAGAGATTTCCTGGGAATTTTGGTAGCAGTACGAAGCAGGTTTAATCAGAGATGAGTAGAAGGAAAATACTTGAAGGGCCAAGCACCCTCGGCAACCTGAAGAAACAGCGACCTACAGCCTATTTGCAATAACAACACTTAATGTGCAGTGCTTAGGTTAGTAACGGTTATCGTGGCAGTTTATTGAACTTACACCTACTAATCTTAGCCTGTTGTTTTATCACAAAGAAAAAACGAACTTAAAATACCTACTGTTCGACCTTCGTACTATATACTATGACTCGACCAATGATGAATTGATTGTGTCGAAAGTGTCGCGTCAAGGAGACGCATACTTATTAGGGTCAGCGTCACATAAGGTGCGAAACACCCTCTGCCTCCGAGCCACAGCCACGGGAATGCTCACTAAAAAACGTAGGTGCTTGGCGTAATTTCCGACAGTTCAGTGACCACTAAGGACTACTGCTGTTGAGGCCCTTATAATTAGAGTGCTAAAAAAATAATAAAAAAAAGAGTTCATATAGTGTTGATATACATATTAAGAAAAATAAACCATTTTCTTAATAACACTGTGCAAGTCGAAAATTCCAACATGGGTAGGAACTACTGAGCGACTTTTCTTTAGGTATACTGAGTTGAGATCCACCAGCCGTTTGGCTGGATTGGCTCTAGTTTAAGAGAAATCCTAATTTGAATTTTGCTCATTTTAGTCGACTTCGTCGCTTAAGTCTTCGAACGTTTAAATGCTAATTTAACCTGCTAATTCAAAATTTTTGATTTGTCAGGAAACGCAAAAAACTGTTTTTGAGCTTAAACATTTTTTTTAAATAACGTATAGACCGTACAGATTATGCTTTAGGATAAGTTACAAGAATTTTTTTTTATTTTACACTAGAAATTCCAAAATTTTGAGTTGTGACTGTTTTGATGATATTTTAATTCAATAATTACGGAATTATTTTAAGTTATGCCACTTTTGCAGAGTTTTATAATTATAAATGATAGTTAAAAAGTCTAAAGAAAAATTTTGAAAATTCATAACTAATTTAAAAAATTAAAAATATATACAAAAATTGTCAGAACTTTGCTTAAAATTAACTTCAACAAAAATTTATTTCGTCAAAAGTGTAAATTGTGACACTTAGAGTTAGGACTATTTTGCATTGAGCTGCAGCGATCAAATAGCCTCAAACTTCTGACATGAAGAGCGACCTAACTGTAGTTTTGCAACAGTTAACAACAACAAAATATACTGAGCTTTTGCTTATTGGTAAATTGATGCATTGTGCACAGTATTAACACATAAACTCGAAAATTTAAAATTTTGAGTTGTGTCACTTTTGAAGTAATTAATAATAATAATAATTGATTGGCACGACAGCCCGCTTACGCGAGACTAAGGCCTAGCTTCCCGCAACCACCCGTGTTGTGCGTGTGAATTTTGTACGCGGGTGGAAGGGACCTACAGTTTTATGCCGGTTCCGAACGGCAGGTTGGGAGCTTTTTCATAGGCAATTTTTACTCTCAGAGGTTTGCCATTTCCAGCTGAGAGGACAGCCACCGAAAGAGAAAACGAGTTTCCCGTTATTTTTTTTAGGTGTTACTACATGCAGAATTCGAACTTGCGTCGCTCTGCATTCGACTCGCTGGACCGCGCACTAACCAACTGAGCCACGGCGGCTGTCGAAGCACACGCACTTTTGAAGTGCGTGTGCGAATTGTTTATTTACTGACTAATAAAGAACATAGTAATGGATAAGTAACAAAATAATATTGCGTAACAACCGATAACTTAATTAAAAACAGAGTACAACTGGTTCAAAAATATTGCTTTAGAAGTAGTGAAGTCCACCAAAGAGTTTTTTGGTCCTCATAGTTTTTCGAAAAAAGATTTTAAGGAACGGCTTTAATACTATTGAAAATGTTTGAATGGGCTAACGATTTGCGCTTAGGGATTGCGAAGAAATAGTTTAGTTTAGTTTAGTTTAGTTTTAGTTTAGTTTAAAAATTTAAGTAATTGTGGGCATTGGTGCGCTTGTTTGTGAAAATATTAAACATATTATTATATATATAGTACAATAAATTTTTTTTAGGTGTTGGGGAGAATATCTGCAGGGAGACCATTCTACAACCGCGCAGGCCCAGAAACGAACTTTTTCTAAAATGCGTAGTCTGGTGGAATGCATGGACGCTATTGTTCGAACGGGTTGCCCGGGGTAATACTCAGAGTGATGGCATCAGATTGCTTATCTCCTTTGATTAATATCCGAAAACGTATATGAAAAATAAGGCCACGCATGCCATGTTTCGATAATGTTCTAAGGGATCTATTAAGCTGGATGCCATGCTGTTCTCCATAAGTTCCTATTGAATTGTGACTTGTATTTAGTGTGCGATATTTGCACATATTGTGTATATATATATATGAATTAAATAATATATGAATGTGTAGTATGATTTTTTAATTTATTTTTTATACTTGCAGGCATTTGCGGAAACTATAACCAAAGACATAATAACAATTGATGGCGGCTTATTTGTGAGCCTGTTATAGTTATTTAAACTTTAATTAACTCAGGAATTGACTTTATCACAAAATCCAAAAGCCGACAAAACACCGAAACAAACAAAAGAAAGTAACCTAATATCAATCTGTTTATCAATTCAAGAGAGCTAAAGTGTAAAAAGCGTGTTCAGTCAAGTCAAGGCAAGCACAACATTTATTTCTATGACGAAAAATGTCGCGCTCGAATATCGTTTGTGAGGTGGAAAAGGCCGATTCGATGGAAGAAATTGTGGACACCGAGCGATTTTCAGCAGCCAACGCAGCCGCTACAGTCGCTTACCCGCAGTATGGCATTCTAGTCAGCAACGATCAATTCGAGGAGGATGTCGCCAAGGACGAAGATTCTCAGGGTTTGGTGATGCAAAACATTGATGATGGTAATTAAAAATAATATTAGCCCTATTTAAAATCTTGTGCAATTTAAATTGCAAACCTGTGCAATAGGAAACATTTGCCATCAATTGTGAGCGTTCTTTTTCCTATTTTAGGAGATCCTTGGGTATAATTAACACGTTAAAGACCGCATGCACACCGGTGGGTTACTCCGCAACAACATTACCGGCCCGCGTGCTCACGGGTGGGCACACGACATGTTTCACCTGGGGACCGCTTGTGCGCCGGTTGTATACCGGTACATCGGTATACACGTAATTAACAATAAAAAAATGCCGGTCCCTATGTGAGAAATACGATTTTTCAATGCGGTCTTCAACGTGTTCGGTATTTTATTTATGTCCTTACTCGATTTTGTTAGTTTATTGACTCTTAATTCGTTTCTATAGTTTCAATGTTTTCAGTTTTGTTATTCGGCTTTTGCTTCTCTTTCCCACAGCTGTCAATTGTGCAATTCGATGTTGCATTTGATTAGTAAATATAAACAATGGGTTCTAAGTGTTTTATTTTTACAAGGGTGTAGTAAATGCAACTGCGTGTATTTTACTAGCGAAGATTACAATCAAAAAGTATGGAACATAAAGAGTGTGCATCACGTACAATCAAAAATTTGAATGCGGGTGCTGATATCGCCACCCGTCTTTATGATGCGGGGGGTAGACAACAAGAGGAAACACTTGAAACGACAGCACAATGCTCTGAGCGCAAATCATAGAAACACGAATGCCGCGTCTGTGCTCACTCGTTCATTCTCGCTCAATTGTCCGAAGAGGAGGAAGACGATGTGCTGTTGTTCTTGTTGTTGCGCTGGCGTTGTAAAACGATATCTATTTTCTGGCTGGCTTTTGTTCTTCTATAAGCTTGCACGGCGACGCATATTGCTCCTGAACTCACTGCTGACTGTAGTGTGCGCAAAATCATAGAAAAGAAAATAAAATATGGCTGGCATGGTGACCTATATGATCACTACAGGCAATAAAAAATATATAAAAAGTAATCAACAAAGACAATTAAAAAGGGAAGTTGGAAAGAAAGGAAGACGTTTTTATTAGCCCGTAATAATTTTCCGTCCCGTTCTTTGGAACTATTTTTACTGCCCACATACACTCCGGGCCACCAGAATAGGTTCACATTTTTTTCTGGAGGAAAATGAGTAGTGTTCTTACAAAACACAGTTTTACCTCATTTATTGGTATCAAGATGTTCAAGGCATCTATTGTGAACCTACCTGTCCAAAACACAATTTGACATTTATCAATCTTTTAAGCCTTGGTTTGCCCGTTAGATGTCGATTTAAACAAAAACAAAACTTAAACACGTACAGTTGAACCTCGATTATCCGGGTTGCTCGGATAATCGGAAATACCGGTTAAAAGAGGTATATGTGATATTTGTGATATGGAAAAAACAAACACAAGTACATGTGCTTCACGGTTAATAGAGGTATAAAATCAACCACTCAGCATCCCGGTTAATATATGTTCCCGGTTAATGGAGGCCAGGATAATTGAGGTTCAACTGTATCTAATTATTTTTGAATTCAAGTGTTTTCACGAATTTTTAAGTCAATATGCCCATCAGTTAATTTTTTTTTCGTAATTTTCAAAATTTTAATCAACCATGTGAAAATATAAACAAATAATTTTACTTCGAACTCGCCACGTAAAAATATTTGCAAACATTTTAAATTGGGATCAACAACCAAATTTTTAAATTAATCAAAGCATTGGCCAGTAAAAAACTATACGCCACAAAGATTCGATTGCTGGTGACATGACAGCAATCTGTGCAGCAAAACCAATCGGCAAGACAAAAAAAGCATACACACAATAAACGACAACACCAAAAACATTAGCGAATCCCGAATCATCTTCGTTGAAACGACGATGACGATGCTTTGGTTCGTTGTTTACTGTCCGCTTGCGCTTCGACGAACAAGATCGCAAACTGTTGAGCGCGAGCAAATTTCCGGCAACCTATGCCTCCGCTCATCTCTTCCCCCACGCGTCGTGAAACACGCTTGCCAAATTTTTGAAGATGCGTATTCTTTATATTGTATATTCTTTGGTACAATTCATGATAGACAAGGAAACTAAGTACGGAAAGCCAAATTTTTTTGTTACGTACGCCAATTTAAATGACGGCAATAACTTTTGTCTACCAAGGAGTGGAGTCCGTGGAATTGATTTTATATATTAAGGGGAGGTTCTCCTCTTTTCGGCCGAAAATAAAGCGAAATTCTTTCATTTACTGTCGGATAATGAAACGACTCACGAATAGACGGATTTGATGATTTATTAAGCCATCTTTCTAAAATACAAGAAAAAAATCTTTTTTTTACAAAATCCAATATGGCGGCCCAAAAATGGCGGGTCTTGTCAACCTCTGCAAGCGAGACATTGTTCGGAAACGTCAAGGCTGTAGCCACTTGTAGTGAACTGAAATCAAAAATTTTTTTTTTATAGTAAAGAATATTAAATTCCCTATGACTTATACCAAAGAATATGAAGTAATATAGAACGCGCATCTCATACAAGCAAACGCGTTGTATGGCGGGTACTGCTGGTAGTACCCTCTGTTACTAACAGCAGAACTCTCTGTTACTAACAGCGGAAATCTCTATAACTTCGGCGTAACATGTGAGTAAAAGCAAAGAAAATAAAGATACGAAGGCTTGCTTTTGGTTGCGCTCACTGCAGCGAGTCTGCGTTAGCACACTGCTGCGGCGTGGGATGATTGGGAGATGAGGACGATGTGCTATTGTTGTTGTGGTTGTTGTTGCGCTGGCGAAATGCTGAAATTGTAAAACGATTTATATTTTCTGGTGGCTGGCTTTTGTTCTTCTTCTATAAGCCTGCACGGCGTTCCATATTGCTCCTGAACTCACTGCCGACTGTAGTGTGCGCATAATCATAGAAAAGAAAATATAATATGGCTGGCGTGGTGACCTATATGATCGCTACAGGCAACAAAAAATAAATATAAAGTAATCAAAAAAGACAAAAAGGGAAATTGGAAAGAAAGGAAGACGTTTTTATTAGCCCGTAATAATTTTCCGTCCCGTTCTTTGGAACTTCTGTTACTGCCCACATATAATGCTTGCTTAAAAGAACTAAAATAAGAAAATCTTATATTGTAAATTTATGGTCAAATTTTTCGCCATGGAACAATTCGGGTGTAGAATATTTATACTATTTTTAAACGTGGGCATGCCGTAAAACCATTTTTCATATGACAAAATACTTGTCTTATTATTTATTTCTTTATTTAGTGCTTTAGTAGTGCTTTCGGCATATTGAAAGTCAATAGACCTATTAAATTATGCTTGTCTATACAATCTTTTAACCCTTGGTTTGTCCGTTAGATTTCGATTAAAAAAAAAAAAATTAAAACACGTATTTAATTATTTTTGATTTCAAGTGTTTTTATGAATTTTGAAGTCAATATAGCCATCAGTTAATTTTTTTTCGTAGTTTTCCCATATTCTCAAACTTGTAATCAACCATGTGAAAAGATAAACAAATATTTTTATTTCGAACTCGCCACGTAAAAATATTTGTAAACATTTTAAATTGGGATCAACCACCAAATTTTAAAATCAATCAAAGCGTTGGCCATCAAAAAGCCATACACCACAAAGATTCGATTGATAGAAATATGATAGCAATTTGGGCAGCAAACCCGGCTATCGGCAACACAAACAAGCATACACACAATAATCGACAGCAACAAAAACATTAGCGAATCCCGAGTCATCTTCGTTGAAACGATGATGACGATGCTTTGGTTCGTTGTTTGCTCTTTGCTTGCGATTCGGCAAACAAGATCAAGAAACATACATGCAAAAAATGATTGAGCGAACACTACGCTGCAACACAACCATTTTAATGTACACGAGTGAAGCCGTTGCGAACAATAACATTGCTTTTTGCTGTTGTCCTACGAAAATCTAACAGAATATGTTATGAGCTTAACATTCTCAAATGCCTACGCTTCGCTCTTCCCGCTCGCATCATAGCAACCGAAAACACTTTTGTGCCCACATGCGCGTTCTATATTACTTCATATTCTTTGCTTATACCTATTTTTGAATAATTTTTATAAAAAATCATCTAATTTATGCATAATCATAGAAAAAGTTCAATTTTTACCATCTTTTTTTCGACTTTTCTTTTGTTAAAAGACTATTATTACACATTTGTTTATATTTGTTTTAGGTATAAGCAAAGAATATGAAGTAATATAGAACGCGCATCTCATACAAGCAAACGCGTTGTATGGAGGGTACTGCTGGTAGTACCCTCTGTTATTGAGAGCAGAACTCTCTGTTGCTAACAGCAGAAATCTCTGTAACTTCGGCGTAACATGTGAGCAGAAGCAAAGAAAATAAACATACGAAGGCTTGCTTTTGGTTGCGCTCACTGCAGCGAGTCTGCGTTAGCACACTGCTGCGGCGTGGAATGATTGGGAGATGAAGACGATGTGCTGTGGTTGTTGTTGTTGCGCTGGCGAAATGCTGAAATTGTAAAACGATTTCTATTTTTTGGCGGCTGGCTTTTCTTCTTCTTCTATAAGCCTGCACGGCGTCTCATATTGCTTCTGAACTCACAGCCGACTGTAGTGTGCGCAAAATCATAGAAAAGAAAATAAAATATGGCTGGCATGGCGACCTATATGATCACTACAGGCAATAAAAAATATATAAAAAGTAATCAACAAAGACAATTAAAAAGGGAAGTTGGAAAGAAAGGAAGACGTTTTTATTAGCCCGTAATAATTTTCCGTCCCGTTCTTTGGAACTATTTTTACTGCCCACATACACTCCGGGCCACCAGAATAGGTTCACATTTTTTTCTGGAGGAAAATGAGTAGTGTTCTTACAAAACACAGTTTTACCTCATTTATTGGTATCAAGATGTTCAAGGCATCTATTGTGAACCTACCTGTCCAAAACACAATTTGACATTTATTTCATTTTTCTTTTTTGGCCCACTTTTGTAAAGTGAACCCCAAAACTGAGTACATTTTAGTGGGCCACCAGAATAGGTTCACTCTGAAAATTAAGATTGAAACAGTGGTAAATGCAAATAATATGGACTGTTTGGTAAACAACACTTAAATTTATTGATTTTAAAAGCGAGTATGGCCACCTTTATTTAGTATGGCTTCAAAAGTTCGCGTCAACATTGACTCGTATAAAGATTTAATTAAATCTAGCGAAATAGTCTCCCACGCTGCTTCAATGGCACCAATAAGTTCATCCTTGTTGTCGAACTGGCGTCCGAAGGCATAGACCTTCCTCACCAACCATCCCCAAACGTTTTCAATGATATTAAAATCAGCAAAATAGGGGGCCCGCTCCAGCTGATCAAAGTTTTGCTGCATCAACCACTGCTTCACGACCCGTAAAGTATGGATGGGTGCATTGTCTTGCTGGAATATACACTTAATAGGACCAAACAAGTCAGACAATTGTGGAAAAACTCTCTCAAGCATGGTTTTATAGTCCATTACCGCCATTCTGCCTGTTTGAAATTTCAGCTTGACAGTTCCGTAGTAGGAAATCGCTCCCCATACCATAATTCCACCTTCTCAACCGTGGTGGCGTGTTAAAAAGCGTTCCTTTTTTCTAAGGTCATGGAAATACAAATTGTATTCATCGGGTCCATCAAGATTAAACCCATTTTTCGCCCGAAAACTCGACGTACTTCCATTTGTCGTTCCATGCCATATGATTTCTGCGAAATTCCAAACGGTTTTCTTGGCGCTGAGCAGTTAGCGGTGGTTCTTTTTGCAGTTTTTTTCTTTTTAGGTTGGGGACATTCCGAATGACACGTTTGATAGTAGAATAGCTTGCAGAAAGTCCAGTTTTAGCCTTGATTTTGGCAACTGAGTCAGCGGAATTTGAAGCACATCGCAGTATGGCACGCTTGTCTGCAGACGTTGTCACCGAATGCGTGCAGCCTTTCATGTTTATTCCATTAGTGCTTTTATTTCGCAAATAATTGCTCACCACATTTTGTCTTATGTTTATTTTAAACGCTATTTTATGCAAAGAATAATTTTCGCTTTCAAGCACTTTAATTTGAGCGATTTCTTCGGAAGTGAGAGCTTTTCCGTGACCCATTTTCATACAAACGTTAAGAAAAACATTTAATGGAATGATCAAATTTGGTTTTGCTCCCAAAAGTCCCGTTATTCGCCAAAAAAGCAGCGATTTTGAATGTGAACCTATTCTGGTGGCCCACTAAAATGTACTCAGTTTTGGGGTTCACTGTACAAAAGTGGGCCAAAAAAGAAAAATGAAATAAATGTCAAATTGTGTTTTGGACATGTAGGTTCACAATAGATGCCTTGAACATATTGATACCAATAAATGAGGTAAAACTGTGTTTTGTAAGAACACTACTCATTTTCCTCCAGAAAAAAATGTGAACCTATTCTGGTGGCCCGGAGTGTATAATGCTTGCTTAAAAGAACTAAACTAAGAAAATCTTATATTGTAAATTTATGGTCACATCATTCGCCATGGAACCATTCAGGTGTAGAATATTTATACTATTTTTAAACGTAGGCATTCCTAAATCACAGTTTTCTTATGACAAAATATTTTGTCATATTATTAATTTCTTTATCTAGTGCTTTAGTAGTGCTTTCGACATATTGAAAGTCAATAGTCAATCAACATACAATCTTTTAACCCTTGTTTTGTCCGTTAGATTTCGATTTAAAAAAAAAAATTAAAACACGTATCTAATTATTTTTGATTTCGAAATTTGTTTTTACGAATTTTGAAGTCAATACAGCCATCAGTTAATTTTTTTCGTAGTTTTTCTATATTCTCAAATTTGTAATCAACCATGTGAAATAAACAAATAATTTTATTTCGAACTCGCCACGTAAAAATATTTGTAAACATTTTAAATTGGGATCAACCGCCAAATTTTAAAATCAATCAAAGCGTTGGCCAGCAAAAAGCCATACACCACAAAGATTCGATTGATGGTGAGCTGACGGCAATCTGTGCAGCAAAGAAAATAAAAGAAGAAGAAGAAAATAAACCGATCGGCATCACAAAAAATCATACACACAATAAACGACAACAACAAAAACATTAGCGAATCCCGAGTCATCTTCGCTGAAACGATGATGACGATGCCTTCGTTCGTTGTTTGTTTTTTGTTTGCGCTTCGGCAAACAAGATCAAGAAACATGCATGCAAAAAATGATTGAGCGAACACTACGCTGCAACAACCACCACTTCAATGTACACGAGTGAAGCCGTTGCGAACAATAACATAGCTTTTTGCTGTTGTCCTAGGCAAATCTAACAGAAAATGTTATGAACCTAACATTTTCAAATGCCTACGCTTCGCTCTTCCCGCTCGCATCATAGTAACCGAAAACACTTTTGCGCCCACATGCGCGTTCTATATTACTTCATATTCTTTGGTATAAGTCATATAAAAAATCATACCCTTTAAGAAATGCTATAGATGAAGTAACTCGGATAAGTAGATCATGAGTTACGCTTGACGTTAGGATGAAAAAAATGGTTTTGAGATAAACGCGTTTAAAGTCTTTGGCCGCGCAGTAAAATAGCACCAGAGCGTTCCTCCGCGCGCGAAAGTTCGACGCATCAGAGACGCTCCTATGCGATAAATATGCTGCGGATCGAAAAATCCTTTTGCACACATATTCTCGACATTCATACCTTTCATTTCATCAAAAAAAAAAAAATTGATTTTTTGAAAAAAAAGAGGAGAACCTCCCCTTAAATGGAACATCGCTTACAATATATTTGTTTTCCTATTTCATTTTGAATAATAACGAAGAGGCTGAAAAACAATACATGTAATGCATCCGTAGAAAACACGGAACAAAATCAAGGTTTAAATTTATACAAGTTGTTATCCAATTTGTGCAAGCCAGTATACAATAAACAAGGTAAACTTAGTACGAAAAGCCTTCCCCAAAATCCTTTGTTTACGTACGTTAATTTGAATAACAGCTAGAATTCTTGTCTCCCAAAGAGCAAGGTTTCATTTTGCAAGCAGGAGTTCGTGGTATTGTTTTGCAGTCTTTTAGTAAGCATTCAAATCAAATTGAAAAAAATACTGTAAGTTATATTCTATTCAAAATATAAATTTCAAGTACGATGTATAAGAACCGGAATATTCAACTATATTTTTTAACAAACTTTCGGTTCAAAACTTTTTGATACTTAGCGATCTATTTTATGGTCCTAAATTTAAACTGCAAAAAACCACCAATAATAAAATCATTTGACGACATCTGTTATTTCCCGTACAACTATTTTGTGGGTCTCCGTACTTAGTATACCTTGTTAATTGTATCATGAATAAAAAAATATATTACACTGTTTTGCAAATGTTACGATGCAAGACCGTTTACACAAGATTATGAATAGGGCTATTGTTTTGTATGTGCGTAATTGATGTGTCACACCAATGACTGTTGTCGGTGGTTAAGTTTAAGAGTCCAAAATATGCATTGATAAAGCAGTATTGAGCATAGAACTAAATCTCTTCATTTATTTTTTCGTTGTTTATCTCAAACTCTATTCGGCCTTGCAGTTTTTATAACCGAAGAAATCGTAATGCACTCTGATTCGCATCTCGCAGAACATGACGACGTGCTATGCACCAGTGATAAAGATTACGTGGCGTATGCTCATGCATCGCCCTTTAACAATGATCTGTACGTCGATCCAAACCTGTCGTCGGCGGCGCCCACTACATCGACGGCAATGGCAGCAGATGCAGCCATCTTGGCTGCCTTCCCGGTCAAGTAAGATATGTATGCTCTGGTTTACGTACTTTTACATTTTGTGTTCTACTTATAGGAAAAAGAAGCACAATTCTAAACATCTGCAACATGGCATTTCGCCTGCTAATGTTTGTGAGTCTGCGCACACAATTGACAGCAGTGCTATGCAGCAGCAAAGCTTTAACGCTGCGCGCAAAGTCAATAGTGTATCTGATTTGGTTGGCGCCTTTGGCAGCACGCCATCATACAAGCAGCACAGTCACGCCAGCCTTCAACGCTTCCAGCGACAACGCTGCAATAAAACACAGCAACATCAGCAGTCATTACAAGCCGCCGGCGGCAACAATGCTATTTGTGTAAAGCCCTCCGATCATATACCACAAGAAGCAACTAAACCGCGCCGTTGGGAACAGAAGCAAGTGCAAATCAAGACCATGGAAGGCGAGTTTAGCGTCACAATGTGGGCCTCCGGAAATTCGGATGATGAGTTGTCGATTGCAGAGCCGGACAACGAATATCAGGACTTCGTTAGCGCCGATGCACCGGACATGGAAAACGTCGTTGTTGGCATTGCCGGTACCAGTTCCCTTCATTCAAATGAACCCGCACACAACCTACCAGTCATGCTTAGCAATAGTAATTTTCAGCAGCAGCAGCTGCTGCAACAGCAATTGATGTTGCAACAACAGCAGCAGCAACATATTTTGGTGCAGGATCAAATCGACATGGCTAATGTGGCTGCAGCTGCCAGCAGTAGTAACACGACCGTCACCAACGCTATACCCGACCTGGACTTGTCCGATCCAAAGCAATTGTCCGAGTTTGCGCGCACTAGCAATACCGAAAATAAGCTGAAATTAAAAAAGACTGCACAGATTAGTACGTCGGTTGGCCGTCGAACAGACGCGCTCCTATCCGGCGACGATGACAAAAATGTTGATACATCAGTAGTCAGCACGTTGAGTACGCAGCTACTGCATCCCAGTAGTGCGGCTGCCATCGCGATGGCCGCAATGCAGGATGGCGGCGGCGTACCGACGAGCAGCTTGCCTGTAGGTGTAATGCTGCAGCAGAACCTACATACTATCACATCGACATCGCCGCCACCGCTCAGCTACAGCAACAAAGCCAATATCAGCTCTTCTGAGTTAAGCGGGGGCAGCGATAAGCGTATCGGTTGTCCGCATAAAGGCTGCAACAAGCTATTCCGCGACAATTCGGCGATGCGCAAGCATCTGCACACGCACGGGCCACGAGTACACGTCTGCGCTGAATGCGGTAAGGCTTTTGTAGAGAGCTCCAAGTTGAAGCGGCACCAGCTGGTGCATACCGGCGAAAAGCCATTCCAGTGCACATTTGAAGGCTGTGGCAAACGCTTCTCGTTGGATTTCAATTTGCGGTGAGCATTGGTTCAGACCACACATTAACAGTATGCTTTACAAAAGTTTCAATTGCAGAACGCACGTACGCATACACACCGGTGATCGGCCGTATGTCTGTCCATTCGATGGGTGCAACAAAAAATTCGCACAGTCCACGAACCTTAAATCGCACATTCTAACACATGCCAAGGCCAAGTAAGTAATCGAGCAGCAGCGGCATTAAGTCGGAACTTGAACAATGAAGGTACTAAGTTTTGCTCGTTCCCAGGCGAAATTCAGTGGGTGGCAGTCGCAGTAACAATGACTCCAACAGTCCAGTGCAGCTGAACACACAAAATTTTATCAAGGTCGAAATGAACGAAATGGATTCAAATTCATCGTATGTAGTGTACACTGATTGAACAGTGGCTTCAAGTAGGTTTGTTTCGATGTATATTTTATACCACAAAAGTATATATAGATACGATTTCAACTGCATACACATTTTAGTTTGTATAATCAGTAAATTTGCTGAACATGAAGAATTGCGTGTATATTTCGCCGAGGAAACAACAGAGTATATATATACTTATGTATATATAACAAAATTAAAAGGAAACTGTTCGTGTTGAATTATAAACAGAAGGCGTGCGTGTAGCTTAAGTTTTTTTTAGTGTTTCTTCTTATAAGATAGTTTTGTTTTTAATCTACAGGCTCGCTGAAACGATACGAAGAAAATGTAAAAAGAATGTTGCATAAAATAGAGATGCCCTGTAATGATTTCACTTGATCTGTAACGCAGCAAATTGAATGAACTTAATTTGCACTAATTAAAATCCAATTTCAGTTGTATAACAAGATGCTGGACCTGGGCACTTCATGCATCCTTACACACACACACACACGCGTGATATGTGCATGAAGACAATATTCAGATAAATATTGCGCCCGTACATTTTATAGCAGTTGCATATTAACACTCAAACTCCGACTCACTTACAGCCCTATTCTGGCAACCGAAACAATAGTCACCTCGGTAACAATTGAATACTTGGTAACAATTGTCACTTTTTGGTATTCTGGAGCAAATTCAAAAGCTCAAAAGGTGACAATTGTTTCGAAATTTGTTACCTCCGTAGGAGCAGGTGACAAGCATACAAAAATTATAAAATTCAAATTTCGTATTCAAATGCGCCTTGAGAAACTGAAAAAAATGCTTCAGCTGCTCCTGCGTCGCGACGTGTCGTGCGCTTAAACTTAGGAACTCTAGAAACTAAAAGAATATATACATACATTGTGAAGAAACTCCAAAAAAAAGACTTGCTTCGCCAGATTTTCTGCATTTGCCATTTTTTGTTTGTTTATTTTTTTACAGTTTGACAGAAAAAATACAAAAAACAGCTGTTTTGATAGAAAAAAAGCTTTCACCCCGAGTGGTGAATTGTTTGAAATTTCTTCTTGTCACCATTTTTCCAGAATACGGAAACAAATTCAATTCAATTGTTACGGGGGGTAACAATTGTTACGGTAGTGCCAGAGTAGGGCTGTTAGCGAGCGAATATTTTACATTACATTTTGCACCATGTCAAATTCAGTGGAAATCGACTAGTTATAGGAAATATTTATGTATTAAATTGAAACTGGCATCAATGTGTGCGCGTTTGCTAATTTTATCACCACGCCCGACATTTGTACCATTGCTATTTGAAACAAGGAGTTTTTGTTGCTATAACGTACCTTTATTCAGGAGCAGCAGCAGAAGAAGCATTACAAATTACAAACAAAATAATTTTTGGTTAATATATGAAATGAAATCAAATTAAATATTTAAAGCAAACGAAAATGATAAATGAAAATATGATTGAAATGGAATATTTGTGTAGTAGGCACGTTGCTGTTTTGTACTTTATATATATTTATATATATATATATATGCATATATGGGTATATGTATATTAATATATATATAAATATATTTTTCCAGTTTTGTACATAGTATTTATAAAATGCAAGCAACAACAAAAAAACAATTCATATATATATATATGTATATATATATATATAATATAGTTTACAGACAACGCAAAAGATTCATAACTATTAAAAATGTATGCGTAAGATGCGCATCGTTTTTTATATTAAAAAACTTAATAAAAACTAATATATATTTTCAATAAAAAATACGATAGCATAAATACTATAAGTTGCATGAGGATTACATATTATTTGACCTTAATAAGCGTTTCCATGGATGGATGGATGGATGTGAGGGTGGGCAGGAAGGCTACAAGCCTTCTATAGCACTCAGTCCATTTCAGACCATTGTACTATACCCATGGGGGATAGGGAAGGAAAATTAGATTAATATCTCATATTTCACCAGTTTTTTTAAATGCATATGCAACACTGTCTTTCCAACATATGTTACAGCACACATTCTAAGCGGATGGGGAAAGGGAAGGGAGGGACCCACAGTTTAACGCCGAATCCGAACGGCGATTGGCAGTTCTTCGTTCACACTTGGAGGTTTTGCCATTGCCTGCCAAGAGCGCACTTGTGCGATTCTTGTAATTCTCATTCCCTTCATGTGGATAGCGATAAAAGTAGACGAGTTGTTCACCAGCCCGAGCCAGGAATCGAACCTGGAGCCTTTGGTATGAGAAGCCAGCGCGCTACCCGCTGGACTATCAAGGCCGGCGTTTCCATAATAAGCGTTAAGAAAGCTGACTCACAACTCACTACGGCAGCTGGTAGATCGCTGATCAATGCGCCGTAGAATATAGCCTCGTTATTATGAGTTGTCCAACACAGTAGGAAATAGTTGCTGTGAAGTATTATTTGCAGCATAGTTAAAATTTAAATACTTCTTAGATAGTAGAGTTCTTGTTAGAGTAATTTTCGTAAGTACTTTTTACTTTCCAAAAACGTCTTTTAGGTCTACTTTCTGGAAATACTTTGTGACTAGTCGCACTGTGCAAGTCCAACAAAGAATATAAATAAGCACTTATTGAAAGTAATTTGTGAATGTTTTGTTGCGACGCAGTTGAAAATTTCACTGAGATTTCTAATCTATCCGAGTGAAGACGTAGAGCGTGAAAAATGGAAAAATAATGATTATTAAAAAAGAAATTGCTCCTTATGAGGGTGATAGTGTTCAGTGCTCAAGAAATTGAGAATACTTTGGCCAAACTAAGGACAATTTGGGTTAGGCCATTTTGGCATCTTGCTGTAGAAAAACCACACTCCAATTTTGATGAGAGAAAAACTCACACACAGTGTTACCACCACCATAAAAAAGTGTGGCAAACTGTGAAATACTTATTTCAATATATTTCATCTGTTGGTAACAATCTTTCGAGTTGCTGTTAATCTTTCAAAAATTTTTCTTCTAACAAGTAATAATAATAATGAAACGAAAAGCACTCAGTGCTGTGCATGAACGCTTTTGCAAGCATATTTTTAGGCATGCACTGTGAAGTACGGCAAACTGGTATAATTCGCTTGGTATAGTCCGATATGGCAAGGTTCGCGAGAAATGGGCTGTGCGAGAATGATCGAGCATTTTCCAATTGGAAGTTGCAAGAAACTTCGGCGCGATAAGAAAACTGGTATAAAAGCAGCAGTGTGCAGCGCAGTGAGTCGAGTCTGTGTTGAGCAAGCAATGGGGAAACATGCAATAGTAGTAGTGTAAAGTAGAACAAGTGCAAATTTGTAAATAAAGCGATTGTTAGTTTTGACTACGTTGCGCTGGATAACTGAAGTTGTTTTATTTTCAAATACAACCAAAACGAACCTTCGAAAATAAACTTGGATTTTCGTAACAATTGGTGTCAGAAGTTCGGATTGTATTACTGAAAGTAAAATAAAATTATAAAAACGCAGAAATGGTTAAACTCGAGCTGCTGATGGTGGACCAGCTGAAGAAGGAGCTGGCTGCCTGGAATTTGCCGACTGCTGGCGGAAAGGTGGAGTTGCAGCTGCGCTTGCGAGAGGCGTGTGAGTCACGAGGCATCGATTGGGCTGCACACGAGTTCGGAACGCAGGAACAAGAGGCGTCGGCCAAAGTGGAGGAATCGCCTGCGGGTGCTGCGTCGATGCAAAGTACGGCTGCAGCGGCTGCGCCACTACAAGCGTTGGACATGAGCCAGCTAATGGCTGCATTTAAAGGCATTTAAAGGCAGGAACTGTCGGCGCAAATTGCAGCAAAATTGGAAATTATTAATCACATTTCGGCACGAATGGAAACGGCGAATCAAGAAATGTCAGCGAAACTGGAAAGTGCGAATTGCGAGTTGTCCACCAAGCTTCAGGAAAATTCTGCGCGCTTGGAGCAGAAAGTGGAAGAAATCTCCAACAAACTACATGTGAAGGTAGAGCACCTGGGAGCGCAAGTGGAACACTTGGACAAACGAGTCGACGACCTGGATGAGTCCTTAAACAAACGAGTTGACAATCTGGGTGATTCGGTGAACAGAAAAATCGACGAGCGGCTTAGAGAGGTACAGCTGCGAGGAAGGGTGCAGTCGGTTGAGGAAAGTTTTGCCATAGAAGTGCCTACCTATGACGGTACTACGTCGTTTGACACATTCAAACTACAATTCGAGATGGCTGCTTTGGAGAGTCAGTGGACCAATGTTAGGAAAGGTCGGAGGCTGATACTGGCTCTAAGAGGTCCTGCGGCTGAGGTAATAACAGTTCCGGAAGGTTTGAGAGGTGATTACGAGACCGTCATGAGGGCATTGGCAGTCAGATACAGTGACGAGCACAACAAAATGCTGTGTTATTGCGAGCTGAAGAACCGCTGGCAAAGAGCAGACGAGGCGCTGCAGACGTATGCAGCAGACATTGAGCGGCTCGTACAGTTGTGCTACCCGAAATTCGGCGCTGATTATCTCGAGAGGATGAAGATTGAGGCGTTTATTGAAGGTCTTCATGACCCGGAGACACGACGCAGTGCATTGATGATGGGCAAGCCGACATTCCGTGAGACGGTGACAAGCGCATTGTCGTATGAGGCGGCCTGGAGGGGAAGTTTTCGACATTCATCTGGGGAGATGCATGGAGTCCAATCTGGACGTGTCACGCAAAGCCAGACAGTGAGCTCGGTGGCACCAGAGGGGCTGCGGGCAGTATCATCTCGAGTCAGTTGCTGGCGATGTGGCAAGCAAGGCCACATATCACGAGACTGCCATCTGCGAGAAAAGCGTTCCGGACAAAAGACGTCGCCAAGAAGGGATGACGCTCTGCCACACCATTCGTGCGAGACCGAGCGCAGGCATAATTCGCAGGCCGAAAACGAGGGACAAATTGTGGATGTTCGGTCGGTAAGAGTTCTGCAAGAGGAAGATTGGCTTGCGGAAAGGCTACAGAAGGACCAGCGTAAGGATACGGATCTCGCGAAGATCATCGAAGGCAAAGCGCAGAGATTACGGCCGGCCTGGCAGGAGATGGCTGATGAGAGCCCGATCACGAAGGCTTACTGGGCACAGTGGCAAAGTCTACGTCTGCAGGATGGCTGCCTATACCGCGAGTGGGAGAGCAGGGATCGCAGGACCAGAAAATCCCTAATAGTGGTCCCGAGAGGCCGAATCGACGATGTCATCGAGGAAAACCATAACGACTCCAGTGGAGGGCACCTAGGCATCGCAAAAACTGTCGCCAAGATAAGAAGGCGGTTCTATTGGGTAGGATGCCAGGAGTCTGTCGCTGAGTGGATCAGAGGCTGTAATCGGTGTTCGGCTGCGAAAGGGCCGAGGAGAAGATCGCGGAGCCGCACTCAAATAGTTGAAAGCAGATTGACAGCGAGCTATGGTCTACGGGCTAACCCAGAGGGGTTCCAAGAAGGTAATCTGGTAATGCTTTACAACCCGCAGCGGAGGAAAGGTTTGTCTTCAAAACATCAAACATCATGGGAAGGACCGTACAAAGTCGTGACGAAGATTAATGACGTGGTGTACAGAGTTCAACGCTGCAGCAACAGAAATGCGAGGTTGAAAGTTGTCCATTTGGAGCGCCTGGCGTCTTACTCCGGCGGAGCCTCGGTACTTGTTCGGGACGAACAAGTCTAAGTGATGGGCAGTGAAACGAAAAGGCACTCTGTGCTGTGCATGAACGCTTTTGCAAGCATATTTTTGGGCATGCACTGTGAAGTACGGCAAACTGGTATAATTCGCTTGGTATAGTCCGATATGGCAAGGTTCGCGAGAAATGGGCTGTGCGAGAATGATCGAGCATTTTCCAATTGGAAGTTGCAAGAAACTTCGGCGCGATAAGAAAACTGGTATAAAAGCAGCAGTGTGCAGCGCAGTGAGTCGAGTCTGTGTTGAGCAAGCAATGGGGAAACATGCAATAGTAGTAGTGTAAAGTAGAACAAGTGCAAATTTGTAAATAAAGCGATTGTTAGTTTTGACTACGTTGCGCTGGATAACTGAAGTTGTTTTATTTTCAAATACAATCAAAACGAACCTTCGAAAATAAACTTGGATTTTCGTAGCAATAATAATAATTGACTGGCACGACAGCTCACTTTCGCGAGACTAAGGCCTAGCTTCCCGCAACCACCCGTGTTGTGCGTGTGAATTTTGTACGCGGGTCGAAGGGACCTACAGTTTTATGCCGATTCCGAACGGCAGGTTGGGAGCTTTTTCATAGGCAATTTTTACTCTCAGAGGTTTGCCATTTCCAGCTGAGAGGACAGCCACCGAAAGAGAAAACGAGTTTCCCGAGTTTCAAGTAATGGCATAAATTGTCAAGGCTAGCCGATGAAATAGTCATTATTGCCAAACGTAGATTCGAAGACACATTTAACTTTATTTACTAGTTATAACAACCCGTTATCGGTTTACGGCCTGCCGCAAAAGCTCTCTCCTCTGCCACTGGTTTGTGCGCGCCCTTTCCAGTTGGTAACACCTAGAGAATATAGGGCCTCTTCAACTTGGTGCTTCCACCGGAGACACGGCCTCCCTTTTCGCCGTCGACCTCCAACTACCGCATCGAACAACTTTTTCGCCGGAACTTCGTCGTCCATACGGCAGACATGGCCAAGTCAGCGTACCTGCTGGATGTTAGCAAAGAATATGAAGTAATATAGAACACGCATGTGGGCACAAAAGTGTTATTGTTCGCAACGGCTTCACTCGTGTACATTGAAATGGTGGTTGTTGCAGCGTGTTCGCTCAATCAGTTTTTGCATGTATGTTTCTTGATCTTGTTTGCCGAAGCGCAAGTAAAGAGCAAACAACGAACCAAAGCATCGTCATTAGAGTCCGACCGATACCAAATTTTTTGGCCGATGCCGATGCCGATTCCATAGAAAAAAATAAACACGAATGAATTCAATCAAAAACACAGCTTATTTTATAAAACAACAAAAGGAACTATTACATATATAGTACATTTCATCACATTCATCACAAATTAACAAACAAAAACGAGAAAATAAACAACTAAAAACTAAATAAAATTACAAGAAAATTCAGAATTTAAATACATTAAACTAAAATTTCCCCCAAATTTATAACACATAAAATTAATATTTCATGAAAATTGCTCATTCTATTTGGCACAAGCAATTAACAAAAGACCCAATAGCCAATACAGCTGAGCAAGGTGTTGATGTAGCAAAAATAGATTAAAAATATCTGTAAAATATTGTCCCCTTAAATATTTGTCATAAAATCCAAACAAATCTAAAGAGAAACCCCCTAATCAGGCAACACTGGGTTGTAACGTATAATAAAAATGTGATAAATATACAAAGCGAGATATGAAAAAGAAAGACAGTGCGATTTAGCTGCAAATAAAAACAAACAAGAAATGAAAGCAGGATAATCGACCAAAAAAAACCGATGTGGCATCGGCCAAAAAAAGCCGATGTGGCAAAAAGGCCGAAGCCGATGCCGATTCTTTTTTTTTTTGCCGATGCCGATACCAATTTTATTGGCCGATACTAGCCGATGCCGATGCCGATTAATCGGTCGGACTCTAATCGTCATCATCGTTTCAGCGAAGATGACTCGGGATTCGCCAATGTTTTTGTTGTTGTCGTTTAATGTGTGTATGCTTTTTGGTTTTGCTGTTTGCTCAAATGCTGCGCTTTGATTGATTTTTAAAACCTGCAAATATTTAGACGTGGTTGAATCCAATTTGAAATTTTCACAAATATTTTTACGTGGCGAGTTCCAAGTAAAATCATTTGTTTATATTTTGACGTGGTTGATACCAATTTTGAACCTTTTGCAGCGGTTTTTTTTTGACGTGGTTGAATCCAATTTGAAATTTCTACAAATATTTTTACGTGGCGACTTCCAAGTAAAATCATTTGTTTATATTTTTAAGTGGTTGATACCAATTTTGAACCTTTTCCAGCGGTTTTTTTTTGACGTGGTTGAATCCAATTTGAAATTTCTACAAATATTTTTACGTGGCGTATTCCAAGTAAAATTATTTGTTTATATTTTGACGTGATTGATATCAATTTTGAATTTCTTTAAGAAGTATTTTAACGCCCTTGTCCAACATTGTAATTCTATTTTGTGTTTCGGATTGTTACAATATGGCTACAAATATAAAGACAAATAGAAATTCCTCAACGTCTGCAATTCAATGTTGTGTTCGCAATTGCAAAAAATCGAGACGACAATGCGAGAATCTTAGATTATTTAGATTCCCCGCTGCTGATTTCGTGTTTGGCCAAATTTGACGCGAAAAATGCAATATATCTTATGACGACTATAACCGAAAACTGTATATTTGTGAAAATCATTTCTCCAGTACTTATGTAGGAAAAAGGTTTCTAAAAAAGGATGCGATTCCAACCTCAAACTTAGACGAAGATCATGAGATTTCGGATGAAGAATTTTTAGAACCAGATTCTTCATTGAAACGACCACGTTATGATGACATAGTATGCAGTAATTGCGAAAAAACGTCAAAATAACCCATTATTACAAAAAGAAATACAGCGACCTATTAAAAAAATTCAAAAAAATTAATGAAAAATTGCGAAAAGAAAAGCGCTTTATTTTAAAATCCAAGAATTGTTGTTCAAAGACTTTAAAAAATTCAATTGATTCTTTAAAACATATCAACTTGGAATCCAAAACATTTTGTAAACTTTTACTTAACACCCGGCCAAAATAATATTCTGACGAAGTGAAATATTTAGAGCAAAATATTTTTTATATTTCGCAATCAACATATTCTTTCCTAAGAGATAAGTTAAATTTCAATTTGCCACATATTAGCACCTTAAATCGGTGAGCTCCAATAAAGTTACTTCAGCCCGGTATCAACAATGTGGCTTTTGAATTCATTAAAAAGATGTGCTTAGAGTTGAAGGAAAAAAATGAAAATAATATGGTTCTTTTAATGGACGAAATGGCAATACGTAGAGAGTTACGATACAATCAAAAACTAGATTTAATTGACGGATTTGAATGCACAGGCTTCGAAAGAACAAAAAAAAATTGGTAAGCAAGTATGTGTATTTATGTTGAAGTCCATGCTCTCGAGTTGGTGTTCAATTTTAAACTATTTTGTGTCCGAGAATGGATTAACAGCAGATACCTTGTGCAAAATAATTAAAGAAAATCTTAAAATTTTAAGCAATTTTGGTATAGTAGTGAACGTTTTGGTTTGTGATCAGGGGTCTTCTAATAGAAAGTGTTTCTCCGACTTAGGCGTATGTATAGAGAAACCATACTTTCAATTTCAAAATCAAAAAATTTATTGCATGTTCGATTTCCCACATTTAATCAAGTCATTGCGAAATGGTTGGCTTAAATGCGACTTGAAAACGCCTGATGGTTTAGTTAGCTTTAAAGTAGTTCAAGAGCTTTGGGAGAGGGAAGAAAATTGTAAAACCAAAATGTGCCCAAAATTGACTAGACAACATATATTTCCAAATTCATTTGAAAAAATGCGTGTTAAATTTTCCACTCAAGTGTTCAGTAAAACAGTCGAAGCTGCTATCAGAACAATTTCAGACATAAGTGGATTTAAAAAAATCTCACAAGAGGTAGCGTTATCCACAGCTGATTTTATAGCAAAAATTTATCAAATATTTGATTGCATGAATTGTGGATCTTTGTATGCAGATAACTGCTACCGATCTGCTCTTCAGATTAAGAAAGAATCGCACACATTTATTCAAACATTTTTATATGATCTAGAGGAAGTGAAATTTGTTGATGAAAAAAAACGAGTTTTCTTCCTAGATGGCATGAAACTATCCTTAAAATCGGTCCTTCTACTTGTAGATGAAATAATAAAAGATAATTCGGACAAGTTTTTATTATGACAAAGGCCTTTAACCAGGACAAGTTGGAGAATACGTTTGCTGTGTTAAGGCAAAAAGGAGGTAATAACTGTAACCCCTCTGTAGCCGAACTTAATAATATCTTAGCCAGGTTATTCTGCTGTAAATAACAGAGGGTACTACCAGCAGTACCCGCCATACAACGCGTTTGCTTGTATGAGATGCGCTTTCTATCAAAGAATATGTAGTAATATAGAACGCGCATCTCATACAAGCAAACGTGTTGTATGGCGGGTACTGCTGGTAGTACCCTCTGTTATTGACAGCAGAACCATCTGTTACTAACAGCAGAAATCTCTGTAACTTCGGCGTAACATGTGAGTAGAAGCAGAGAAAATAAACATACGAAGGCTTGCTTTTGGTTGCGCTCACTGCAGCGAGTCTGCGTTAGCACACTGCTGCGGCGTGGGATGATTGGGAGAGGAGGACGATGTGCTGTTGTTGTTACGCTGGCGAAATGCTGAAATTGTAAAACGATTTCTGTTATCTGGCTGCGAATTAACATCCAGCGGCTACGCTGGCTCGGTCATGTCTGCCGCATGGACGACGAAGCTCCGGCGAAAAAGGTATTCGATGCGATGGTTGGAGGTCGACGGCGAAGAGGGAGGCCGTGTTTCCGGTGGAAGGACCAAGTGGAAGAGGCCCTGGTATCTCTTGGTGTGACCAACTGGAGAAGGCGCGCGCGAAGCAGAGGCACCTGGAGAGAAGTTTTGCGGCAGGCCGTAACCCGATAACGGGTTGTTATGGCCAGTTAAGTAAGTAAGTAAGTTATCTGGCTGGCTTTTGTTCTTCTTCTATAAGTCTGCACGCCGTTCCATATTGCTCCTTAACTCACTGCCGACTGTAGTGTGCGCATAATCATAGAAAAGAAAATAAAATATGGCTGGCGTGGTGACCTATATGATCGCTACAGGCAATAAAAAATAAATAAAAAGTAATCAAAAAAGACAATTAAACAGGGAAATTGGAAAGAAAGGAAGACGTTTTTACCATATTACCACGTAATAATTTTCCGTCTCGTTCTTTGGAACTTTTCTTACGGCCCACATATAATGCTTGTTCAAAAGAACTAAAATAATAAAATCTTATATTGTAAATTTATGGTCACATCATTTGCCATGGAACCATTCAGGTGTAGAATATTTATACTACTTTTAAACGTAGGCATTCCTAATGGCATAATGGTAAGGCAGCCGCCGTGGCTCAGTTGGTTAGTGCGCGGTCCAACGAGTCGCATGCAGAGCGACGCAAGATCGAATACTGCATGTAGTAACACCTAAAAAAATAACGGGAAACTCGTTTTCTCTTTCGGTGGCTGTCCTCTCAGCTGGAAATGGCAAACCTCTGAGAGTAAAAATTGCCTATGAAAAAGCTCCCAACCTGCCGTTCGGAACCGGCATAAAACTGTAGGTCCCTTCCACCCGCGTACAAAATTCACACGCACAACACGGGTGGCTGCGGGAAACTAGGCCTTAGTCTCGCGTAAGCGGGCTGTCGTGCCAATCAATTATTAATTATTATTCCTAAATCACATTTTCATATGACAAAATACTTGTCTTATTATTTATTTCTTCATTTAGTGCTTTCGACATATTAAAAGTCAATACACCTATAAAATTATGCTTGTTCAAATCTTTTAACCCTTGGTTTGTCCGTTAGATTTCGATTAAAAAAAAAATTAAAACACGTATCTAATTATTTTTGATTTGAAGTGTACTGAAGTCAATATAGTAGTAGTTTTCCTATATTCTCAAACTTGAAATCAACCATGTGAAAATATAAACAAATAATTTTATTTCGAACTCGCCACGTAAAAATATTTGTAAACATTTTATGTAAATTGGGATCAACCACCAAATTTTAAAATCAATCAAAGCGTTGGCCATCAAAAAGCCATACACCACAAAGATTCGATTAATAGAAATATGATAGCAATTTGGGCAGCAGATCGGCAACACGAAAAAGCATACACACAATAAACGACAACAACAAAAACATTAGCGAATCATCTTCGTTGAAACGATGATGACGATGCCTTCGTTCGTTGTTTCTTTTTTGCTTGCGCTTCGGCAAACAAGATCAAGAAACATGCATGCAAGAAATGATTGAGCGAACACTACGCTGCAACAACCACCACTTCAATGTACACGAGTGAAGCCGTTGCGAACAATAACATAGCTTTTTGCTGTTGTAATACGCAAATCTAACAGAAAATGTTATGAACCTAACATTTTCAAATGCCTACGCTTCGCTCTTCCCGCTCGCATCATAGCAACCGAAAACACTTTTGCGCCCACATGCGCGTTCTATATTACTTCATATTCTTTGGTTCTATTGTATATTACTTCATATTCTTTGCTTCTACTCACATGTTACGCAAGAGTTACAGAGATTTCTGCTGTTAGTAACAGAGAGTTCTGCTGTTAGTAACAGAGGGTACTACCAGCAGTACCCGTCATACAACGCGTTTGCTTGTATGAGATGCGCGTTCTATATTACTTCATATTCTTTGATGTTAGTTCGTTGTGCTACGTCCACGTCCTTATATAGCTCATACAACTCGTTGTTGGTTCGTATACAATAGTCGTCGCCAAACGAACAGGGCCGAAGATTTTGCGAAGTACCTTCCTCTTGAACACACCAAGGGCCGCTATGTCGTTTCCAGTCATTGTCCATGCTTCTGCATCATAGAGAACCACTGGAAGAATGAGCGTCTTATAGAGTGCAAGTTTTGTCAGTCGAGAGCGGTCTTTGCTACTCAGTTACCTACCGGGACCGTAGTAGCACGTATTGGCAAGAGTAATCCTTCACTTTATCTCGAGGCTGACATCATTACTGCTGTTTATGGCGGTGCCAAGGTAGACGAATTTCTTGACAGCTTGGAAAGTATACCTGTCAGCCTCGACGTAAGACCCTGCGTGTAGATAGCATATACTTCGTCTTACCCTCATTTACCACCGAAGCCATTTTGGAAGATTCTCTTTCGGTTGCCACAAAGGCAGCGATGTCATCTCGCTTGTCAGGCACGGAGCTGGTCACTTTTGTTGAAGATCGTGCCATTACGATGTACACCGGCTTTGAGCAGAACACTCCATGGTGAAGTTGAAGAGGTCGCATGCCAAAGAATCGTATCAAATCGGGGAGGTTACTTCCTACCTTGACGGAGCTGCGTGTATTGCTCAACGTCGCTCTGCAAAGTCTCACGAGCGTTGCAGGGCCATCCCTCATCGGACTATCGAATGCTGCTTTATAATCGATAAAGAGATGGTGTTGTTGTAGTTTGGCAATGCCTGAGACTTAAATTTGCAAAATTCGTCATTTTTGGAGAGCTATAGCACCAAGTGTGTTGGCTAGATTTTTCAGATTTTACATTTAATCGGTAACGTCAACATTGATTATTCCAAAGAGTAACAGAAATTGTCTAAGGACAATAAATAAATGCAATAAAAACGATAACTATAGATGTATGTTCTGCATTTTTGCAGATTTTATCATTTTTCATGCTGATTGCATACTTTTAGGCATAAATAAAATAAATTTTGTCGAAAAATACGTATTTAGACCACTTTTCAAATTGAATTATTTTCTGAGATCGGAAGATATCGGAGGATGTAATTACATTATCTGTCAAAGAAGGAACGCTTTTTAAAATAAAAAAATCCAGGAACATACTTTTACATACTTTTTAGATATTTTCCTCAAAGTTTTGCCAATTTTCAGATTTTTAATTTAGAAAAATATTTTGAATTAAAAGTGAAGTAAAAGCCTCAGCTTTGTAAATTTTGAGAAAACATTAAAAGCGAAAATGGCCACATCATTTCTTATTCCACATTGAAAGTTTAAGCAACTTCTTGGTAACCATTTGTTTTTACAATTTTTTTTTACTCAATAGACTAAAAACCAGAAAATATGAGCTTAAATTTTTTTGAGATAAAAGTTTCAACTTTGAGTCGCGTTTGCACAAACACTAATTGATTTTTTGCACAGATTTTTTGGGGTTTTCTTGGTTGGAGTTTTTTCTTTCAAATTACATCAAAATCGTTAAATTCTGAGACCATACATTTTTTGAATTTTGTCTATGGAACGAATCACTGTGCAGTGGCGCGACAGTCTTCGTCGTACCATTCGTTTTTTGGAAGCTGAAAAAACACAAGATTTTTTGTGTTCGCGAGAGAGAGTTGCTCCTTTCGCGTTTAGGTTACAACTGGTCCGTGGACCCAAATTTTATTCCTTTTATAATCAAACTTTTAACTGTATTCTTTTGAAGTACATAATAAGCAAAGCGGTAACAACATGTAAATATAATTTGAGAGGTAGGTAAGTACAAGCAGTAAGTAAACAATAGCAGCGGTCAGTGAACTATGATACATACATAATGATATTAAGCGGTAAGTAATTAAACAATAGCAGCGGTAAGTGACCTATGTTACATACATAATCATATTGCAAACAGTTGAACAGTTTTCTTTCTCTAATTCAATTCAATTTCAATGTGACAATTCAATTTCAATTTTAGTTCAATTTCAATACTTATACAATTCAATTTGAGAACATTATTTAACACTAGAAAGACTGAAACTTAGTATATACCTATATTGCCCGAAAGCAGTCAAAATGACTGCATTGTGAAAGAATAACTAATGTGCAAAGAAATTTGTTTAAAATTCATTTTTAATATTTTGTATATTATTTACAGTTATAGAACAAGTTTTTAGTAACTATTAACAATAACAATAACACAATTTTACTTCAATTGGAAAAAAAGATAATTAATTATTACATATTTGTACATTTAATGCAAATGAAATTTAAAATTTGTTTACGTGTACATCTTCCGCAAACATACTTTTGGCATTTCTCACATATATTCTTTGTTTTGTTGTTGTGGCAAAGTCGTACTTGACAAATTTTGCGTTTATTTGAGTGGGTTGCATTTGATGATGTTGCAGTTGATCTTTGTGGGCCTTCATGTTCTGATGCATTTTTCTGTCTTGCCGCTCGGTATTCGGTGGAAAGCTGTTCTGCTAATTGAAACAAGAACTCTTTTCGTTGAATTTGTGTTCCTGTCGTTTCTTTATAAAGGATCCAGGCATTTATAGCAGCCAAATCTAAAATATTGAAAAATATTTGGAGGGGCCATCTACGAGAACTAGCTTTTACTGTATATTTTCTGGCCATTTGATCCGCCATATCAACTCCAAATTTTGTGCTGTTATAAAACTGAATAGATTCCGGCAACATTTTTTTATTAGTTTTATCAATTTTCACAAATTTATGCCTAGAACTAAGAACAGCTACTTTTTTATTTGGTTTGCTTTTATATATTGTAAGAACACAATTCTCTGATTTATATAGCAGAGTGGAAAAACGAGCCATGTTATCCTTCGTTTGTTTGGCTGCTTTGGGTAGTTCTCTTTTGTTTGCTCTAATAGTTCCAACTAGAGTGGTTTGTTTGGTCAATAATTTTGTAGCGAGTGACATGCTAGTGAAAAAGTTATCGGTCGTGATATTTCTTCCACAGCCTGTATATGGGTCGACAAGTTTCAGAACAACGTGCTCACTCAGAAGAATTGACGACGGTCGTTGTTCATCTCTTCCCAAATACGGAAAACCATTCAAAACATATTTGCTACTTACATCTGATGCAAGCCAAAATTTGATGCCAAATTTGTTGGGCTTATTAGGCATATACTGAGTAAACCTGCACCTGGCTTTTGACGGAAATAATTGCTCGTCAACTGTTATATTTTGCCCTGGTTGATAGCAAGCTTGACTATTTTCAATGAATTTGTCCCATATTTCCGAAATCAAGGCAAACTTATTTGTTTGTAGGCGTCGACTTCTTCCGGTCCTTTTGTCAAAACGAATAAATCGTAGGATTTGCTTGAACTTTTCTCTGGCCATAGTTTTTCTAAAAAATTCGGGACCCCACTTTGCTGACCATAAATAACTCAGTTTTAAATTTTTTGCCTCGTAGGCTCCACGAGCATATAAAATCCCAATAAATGCACGTATTTCCGGTAATGTTGTTGTCCAATCGTTCCTCAAAATTCGGCTACCTTCTTCTTCTGTGCACTTTTTTATATGTTTGATAATATAGTTATCTATTATCAACGAGAATGCACTGATAAGATTATCTGCCATAATGTTTCTTTTTGCGTAACCTGTTGGCCCTTTCACACCCTTGAAAATACAAGTAGATGGTAACCTTCCAGGAATACCACCTTCGTCAAGTTTTGACCATATAGTCCCATCGGCAGCTGTTTCCGTCTCCTGAAAGGTGTTTTTAGTTTCTTCATCAGAGTCTGAACTACTTAGCACTCTAGACCTTTTCCTGG